>JAENPR010000440.1:0-516650 GCA_018135685.1 Themeda triandra | reverse complement strand
GTTCACAAGAGGGAGAAGGGCAAATGGTGAAGTCCCAAAGCTACGGTAGGCTGATCTCCCCTAAGCACAACTAAATGTTCTATTGGGCTTTGAGCGGGAATCCCGATGGATATTTCAAGTGATTCCCTAGTCTAGTGCTGGGTGAACGATAGAAGGTGATTGGCAAAAGTGGGGACATGGCTCGAGTGATTCCCTTGAACCATGGGAGCACTCAAGCATGTCTTGTTGACCACTTTGCAGAAGTGAGCTGGTGGTTTGGTCCCAAGGTGAAGAGGAGTATCTATGCTAAGAGTGATGGACCAAGGGACCACTTCTTTCAATGTTTGGCTAGCATAGTGTGTATAGGATTCTTTTGTGAGGTGAGTAGAAGACAACAGGATGCCCATGGGTTTCATGTGTGGGTCGGTCGACCCTCACTTGGAGACCCCTTGAGTATCCAAGTGTCGTTGTCGATTACGGATAACCGGCAGTCCACCACGGGGTACCCCACGGTGGTAGAATTTCGGTAGGGGTTAGTTTGGATCCGCGATCTGGATGTTTGAGAAACAAAACGAACCGAGGAGACAAGGTTTACTATTGACATTTCTAACGCCACTCAGTGTTAGGTTGTCATCCCCAACATGGCGCCAAAAATGCTGGTACTAAATAATGCAACTGCTACTAGAAATAAATATGGGATCCGCAGCGCACGATAATACCGATGTAGCATTTTAACCAGGAGTATCCAGGTATCGTTATTTATATTTTTACCACCGGGAAGGGAATGCACGGATAATGAGTGATGAGCAATGCACATGCTGTAATGGAGAGCTTAACCTTGTCTGTATCGATCATCTCATACAGGGTAAGTGTCACATAAAATATAGGAATGAATGATAAATGACATAAGATAAATGAGAGCATTTAGCCACATAAAATAATAGTATTAAGCCATCTCAACTTAGCACTCTAAGCTTATAACACTAGCATGGACTAGGATGATCTAGGGTATAATCCTATGTTATTCTAACTACAAAGTCAAAGCATACAATGATTAGTGCAAGAACATCTAGCAATCATGGCGGGAAAAGGTTACATCTATGCATAGTGATATTACCAGAGAAGACAAGAGACATAGCAATGACTTCAATGTAATAGGTTGTTCTACTAAGACCTACCAACGGGGGATGGAATACAAAGGACTCAACGGAACTGTCACTTCCGCGATCTACCACACGACCCGGCCAATAGGGTGTAATCGCAGATAAATACAATCTAGGCACCACGCCTACACAATATTTACCACTCACCCATCGATCTAATGAGCAAGCGCTATACGATCCTATGCATAAACATAATTCTAGTCCAACTATGCTAAACATATAATCAAAGTAAACTAAGAACAATATAATTGAGAACATAATCAAATAGAGCAAAGTCAAGTCCGATATAATAGAATAGAATAAAGTACTACTCATAGTATCACGAACAATGATGAATATTACAAGAATGTAGAGGGGAATTACCAAGAACTCCGACAGATCCGGACTCCAAGCTAGGCTTGATTCCCTCTAGATCTATTCCTATGTAGCTATGCTACTAAACTATGGAGCTCTAATTGAGATGGTGGCTCGGCTTCTCCGAATTGATGAGAGAATGAACTCTTGAATGACTTAGGGTTTCACCCAGGCCGGGGGCTCGAATATATAGCCCCCTAGAATTAACCACAGGCCCTCGGATCAAACCGACCTAAATGGACGATAATTATTCATCCTCAAAGGCGGTGGAGGGGATCCACGAGACTCCACCGATTGGTGGAGGCGGGGAGTCGGCCGACTCCCCCGGGTCGGCCGAATGGCCACCCCGCCGTGTGGGCCCTGACTTCCAGGGTTTGCCTTCTCGGAGTCTTCTAGATTATACAATTTTACCCGTTCGGTCTTTATCTCTATGTAATCATGACATGTGGGCCTCCTTTGGTTCTCTTTCGATAACCCCCGCGTAAATAGACAATCACCAAAACTTGTGGAATTCGTCGTGTAAACCCTATATCTAACAGGTGAACTCATATTAGTCCTTTCTCTTGCTGCGTTGACGGTATAAAATTGATACTTAAGGACCGTCAACAAACTCCCCAAGCTTACCTTTTGCTCGTCCCCGAGCAAAGATAGACTCGTTGATGGATCGAGTTGCTACAATGCTTTCACTCCTCACAAGTACACATGCGTTCAAACAAGAACTCTCCTCCGGATTAGAGTGAACTATCCTGACTCAAAACTCACTCATATTACCTTTCACCATGGGGCTTGTAACCGTCACTTGGGTCTTGAGTAGTTGAAAGATAGAACGGTCAAGTCAAGCGCCATGTTTCTCGCTCTTTGATCAACTATTATCCCAGAGTTTTTTTGCAAGGTTTTGAAATAAAACTCAGAGTTCCTTGTATGAACCTTTCAAGTCTCTCATTTGTGGTATTTTTGGATCCTCTCTAAGGCATGAGTAGTGTATGCCTTCTCTCTTCTCTCAAGAATATGTGGTATTTGTGGAACTAAGGCATAGTGGAAAGTGCCTTCTCTCTCTCACCCTACTTTCTAATAGGCTTATGTGGAGCTCATAGGTGGGGAGACACTCAAACTCACTTGCATATATTGCACGCTTAAGACATGGATCCAATAGGAACTAAAATAATAAAGTCATATGTGCATGTGAATGAGGAAATGGAATGGATGAAAAGATGATAGGATAATGGTAGTATGATGGTGATAAGAAAATGATTATGAGGGGTACTCAACTCGGTGAACATCTACTTCTACACTTGCTCCTTTGGGGATAACATGACTCCCTTTATTCGAAAACCTTGAAACTTCTTGAATGGAAGGACTTGGCTACTCTTTCTTTTTTTCCTTTTCTTTCTGTTTTTTTTTTAGAATAACCAATCCTCTGGAAACAAAACTTTAGCAACGGGGATTCATATAACTTGAAATGATAATAACTGGAGCTTTTATGTAGGCAAATAGAACGGCGATGATTATTTCTAAATGTTCACTCCCAGGATAGGAATAGTACCTTTCTGGATGAAGTGAAATGAATGGGTATGTATATGTGGATGGATGAATGGATGGATGCGTACTCCCAGTGTAGGAGCAGCATAGGTGAGTATCTCCAGGGTAGAGACAGCACAATAAGTGGAGAATGCGTACTCCTAGGATAGGAGTAGCATAGGTGCGTATCTCCAGGGTAGAGATAGCACGATATGTGGTGGATATAGATCTATATGTGGGTGGTACTTCTAGGAACAGAAGTAGCACAGAATGAATGTAACATTTATAAAATGGGTGCGTGCTTCTGAGGACAGAAGTAGCATAGATCAATGGATGGAGAGCACATAGTATTGACTTTAACTGCATGACTGATTCCTTATGGGTCCACAGCATAACCACACTCAATGCCTATAAAGTCTACACTCAAACCTACAATATGATCTATTTAAACAGATGGGTTTTCCTAATCTAGTAAGCATGAATATATGGTCATGGTAGGAATTTAAACTCTCATCATAAAGGAACTCATCATGCAGGAATTTAATATTTTCAAAGATAAATTCTCCTAACTCTAGTATCTCTAGGAACAAGATAGATAGCAGCTCAAAACCTTCCCATATCATACCCGTCAACCACCTAGACTTAGATCAAGTGTTCGCTACCCACAAGTTTCGGTTCAGAGCAAATCTCAAATCTAAACAAAGTTGTGTCCAAAACTCGGGAGAGTGCAAGGTTGAAAACTAGGTACTTGAAAGGAATTACGGCAGAGCAACTATTCATCATCTCCATGTAGAGTTTATTCTAGGGGATAACTTTTAAAGACAGATTGCAAGAGCTCTCCAAAAGTAGAAAAGATAAATAAGGAAGTCTTTCGGGTTTCTATGGTTATGCATCTTTTTTAGTTGTTTTAATCAAAACACACTCTAATAAAGCATAAATAGATAAGTTGGAAACACTTAGCTTGGTACACGGGGATGCTCTCCCCCAAGCCGGATGTTGACATAGTCTCGCTGATGTTGCCGATGTGCACCGAAGACGTTCTAGTCCTCCAGGAGTGTCGTAGATAGTTGCTGTTGGAGACAGCATTCAATTGTCGCGGGCAGCACTCCGACAGGGACTGGATGTCCTTCTGCCTGTTAGCTCTTCATGATCCTTGATGTTACGTGAAGCTCAAATAGACAACAAAGCTTGTGGAACGATTAGCGTTAGTGATAAAACCTCTAGGTCTTGGTTGTCTAGAACTTTCTTAACTTTAGACTTGTTCTAACAGATCACAAGAAATATTTTTATCTTTTTATTATTTAAGGAATGTAGACAGGGGGAATAAATATGCTGAGAAATTATTTTTTTGTGCCACCACAGTGAATGACTATCCACATGGGGCTTGAAGTTTTCTGGATGCAAATGCACAACATCTTTATTTTCTTTTCTAATGCAGAGATGGTAAAGATGCAACTAAGATGTAAATAGGAAAACAAATATGCTAAGGTAAAATTATGATGCTTTGAAAAGTGAATTGCCGATAAATACCAAGTTACCTCTTGGCGCGGCGTTCGGTGGTTTTAAGTCCTCCGAACAGGACTTGTCATGTTCGCTCATTTTTCAAGGGGCGCACCGGGTCGGCGCCTGGATGATGTCGCCTCTTGTGTAGGAATAGTTTCGATTTTTCTTTTACCTTCCACACCTTCTTTGTTGGAGAGGGTGATCTTGAGGAGGAAGCTTCTTGGACCACTTGGTTTTCTTCGATGACAAGACCTTCTCGTGTTCTTCTACAATGTTCTTCTCTTCGGGTACCGATCTTCATATCTGAATACTTCTCCTCATAGTTGGCCCATCCATCTCGTAGTGATGTTCTTCTTGTTACGCGATGGGTACGTTGCCTTCTCCTTGTTCTCTTCTTCTTGGGCTCCTCGATTATATAATTATTGCTGAAGTAGCGGCGTACCTTCTCAAAGTGGGAAAGTGGAAATGGATCTCTCCTGTCCCAATATAGATGATAGCTCGGTGGTGTTCGGGAATGGTCTTCCTAGGATGATTGGAGGATCATAGTCATCTCCCATGTCAATGACTAGGAAGTCCGTAGGGACATAATGGTCATCTATCCGAATGAGGACATCCTTCACTTCTCCTTCGACGAAGCGGAATGTCCGATCCGCCATCCGCAACATAGGTAGGCTCCAAAGGCATAGTGCCATATAGATACTCATAAGTTACCTTGGCCATAATGTTGACGCCCGATCCGGTGTCACATGCCTTTATTGAAAGAGCTTCGTTGATGGAGCATTGAATGGTTGGGACACTGGGTCATCCTTCTTGATCGACGTGGGGACCTGAGTAAGTGGTCATGCTCCTTATGGACTATAGTGACCATCCTCACTGCCTCCGTCTTCTTGGTCTTCTTATCTTTGTTCTTGCTCTTCTTAGCCGGATTCTTCTTCTTCTCACTGTTCGTTGATGAGGGTGTCTTTGGGAACTGCAGCACTGTTCTTGAAGAAGAAGGTTTCTCTCTTGCCCTTGATATTGAAGATGATCTTGGCGTGTTGGCATACATGATGGCTCCAGCAGTGTTCAAGAATGGTCGTCCTGAATGATAGGGGACCTTTCATCACCGCTTTGCGTATCTACTACCACGAAGTCTCGCAGGAACATACGAGTTGCCCACTCGTACACATATATCTTCAAGTATTCCCAAAGGAACACGGAGTGACCGATCTGCAAGCCGTAAGCACATGGTTGTGTATGCTAAGGGGCATCTCGAATAACTTCTCATATATCACTCTTGGCATAATGTTGATGCTTGCACCGAAGTCACGATTGCCTCATTGAAGTTAGTACTTCCAATGGAGATCGGAATGACTGGTCTCCCTGGATCGCCCTTCTTGATTGGCGAGTTGAGTCAATCCATGACCCCTTCGATGGATCACTCCGGCTATCTTCTACATTGAATATATCAACAAGATTTGCGCTTTCGAGCTCTTCGGGTTGTCCCGCCCGGTTTACCTTGACCGCGGAGGGAGCAAGGTTGACAAGCATTGTACCCGCGACTCAAGTATCTTGTTGAAGCCGAGCTGACTCTTGATGGCATTGGAAAAGCCATCCATTCATTGCTTGAGTGTCTCTAGGACCTTGTCATTTGATGTCGCCTTCTTGGACAGATTGTCCATCATCTTGCCTTGATTCAAGACTAACTCTCTCAAAGGCGGCCGGTTGTAATTATTGTAGGAGGAGTTGTTACCTTGATAGTTGCCTGAATAATTGCCCGAGTAGTTAGGCCTCTGCGTTGATTCCAACCTTGATTCTGCCGAGGATGATAGTAATTATTGTTGTTGTTATTGAGGTAGTTCACGTCCTCCTTCAGCTCGGGCGGTTAGCACCTTGTGTGCCCGCCTCTCCACACTCTTCACATGTCATGCGAGCATCATGTATATGCATGACTTCTTTCTTCTCTCGTGGCTCTCTCATCGAGCCTCTTTATCGCCAGATCCATTTTGGCGTACCGGATGTCTACCTCCTTCAAATTTGGTGCATTCCTCCTCCTCTCTTGCGGGTCTCGAGTTCTTTCTTCACTCCAACCTTGGTTGGATGCCATCTTCTCCACAAGAGCCGTGGCTTGAGGAATAGTGAGTGATAAGAATGCACCTCCAGCAGCGGCATCCATCGTCTCACGTGTGCTTTGTTGCTAAGCCCATGGTAGAATGTCTGCATAAGCGGCCAATTCTCCATGCCATGATGAGGACACTCGAGGATGTAATCTTGAAAGCGCTCCCAAGCTTCTGGGACAGTCTCATCATGGTGTTGCTAAAAGCTTGATATCTTCCCACGAAGAGCATTTGTTTTGCCCATGGGGAAGAATTTCGCCAAGAAATTGGTGGAACATAATGCCCACGTAGGATTCTTCTCCTTATTGGCATAGAACCACGCCGCTCTCCCCAAGAGTGAGAATGGGAAGAGGCGAAGTAGTATAGCATCTCTCGGGGACATCCTTGATAGTGAATGTGCTACAAATCTCCGGAAGTGTTGGAGATGAGCACTAGCATCTTCATGGGCCTTCCCACGTAACCGGCTTGCTTGCACCATGTTGATCGAGCGCAGGCTTGAGCTCAAAAGCTCCTTCGATGTCTGCCACTGGTCCAAGTGCACGAATGTTGTCCGTAGTTGGAGCCGAGAACTCGCGGAGTGACTTGTGCGCCATGGCTTCAAACGCTGGTGTCAAGTCTCGAACGAAAGGTCTTTCTGCTTCCGACAGGCTTCCAAGTTGAGTTGATGATGATGATGATTGATTGGTCTTCTTCAACTTGCTTCTGGCCTTCCTGAATAAGGCTTCTGGATTGTCAATATAATTGTCAGGAAGAATTGTCTTGATTACCCTGCATAAGATACACAAGTAGACAAAACAAGGGTAATCCTAGAGATGGGTTAGTATGAAAAAGACTACTCGATCACATTATCTAGTGCAATGCTTTGCTCATTATCCATTGGCTTTCAACCTTCCCCGGCAACGGCGCCAAAAATGCTTGTTGACATTTCTAACGCCACTCGGTGTTAGGTTGTCATCCCCAACATGGCGCCAAAAATGCTGGTACTAAATAATGCAACTTGCTACTAGAAATAAATATGGGATCCGCAAGCGCACGTATAATACCGATGTAGCATTTTAACCAGGAGTATCCAGGTATCGTTATTTATATTTTTACCACTCGGGAAGGGAATGCCTTTGGAAAATGAGTGATGAGCAATGCACATGTTTGTAATGGAGAGCTTAACCTTGTCGTATCGATCATCTCATACGGGGTAAGTGTCACATAAAATATAGGAATGAATGATAAATGACATAAGATAAATGAGAGCATTTAGCCACATAAAATAATAGTATTAAGCCATCTCAACTTAGCACTCTAAGCTTATAACACTAGCATGGACTAGGACGATCTAGGGTATAATCCTATGTTATTCTAACTACAAAGTCAAAGCATACAATGATTAGTGCAAGAACATCTAGCAATCATGGCGGGAAAAGGTTACATCTATGCATAGTGATATTACCAGAGAAGACAAGAGACATAGCAATGACTTCAATGTAATAGGTTGTTCTACTAAGACCTACCAACGGGGGATGGAATACAAAGGACTCAACGGAACTGTCACTTCCGCGATCTACCACACGACCCGGCCAATAGGGTGTAATCGCAGATAAATACAATCTAGGCACCACGCCTACACAATATTTACCACTCACCCATCGATCTAATGAGCAAGCGCTATACGATCCTATGCATAAACATAATTCTAGTCCAACTATGCTAAACATATAATCAAAGTAAACTAAGAACAATATAATTGAGAACATAATCAAATAGAGCAAAGTCAAGTCGATATAATAGAATAGAATAAAGTACTACTCATAGTATCACGAACAATGATGAATATTACAAGAATGTAGAGGGAATTACCAAGAACTCCGACAGATCCGGACTCCAAGCTAGGCTTGATTCCCTCTAGATCTATTCCTATGTAGCTATGCTACTAAACTATGGAGCTCTAATTGAGATGGTGGCTCGGCTTCTCTCGAATTCGATGAGAGAATGAACTCTTGAATGACTTAGGTTTCACCCGGGGGCCGGGGCTCTGAATATATAGCCCCCTAGAATTAACCACACCCTCGGATCAAACCGACCTAAATGGACGATAATTATTCATCCTCAAAGGCGGTGGAGGCGGGATCCACGAGACTCCACCGATTGGTGGAGGTGGGGAGTCGGCCGACTCCCCGGGTCGGCCGACCGGCCACCCCGCCCGGGGCCCCAGCTTCCGGGGTTTGCCTTCTCGAGTCTTCTAGATTATACAATTTTACCCGTTCGGTCTTTATCTCTATGTAATCATGACATGTGGGCCTCCTTTGGTTCTCTTTCGATAACCCCCGCAGAAATAGACAATCACTAAAACTTGTGGAATTATGTCAGTGTAACCCCTATATCTAACAGGTGAACTCATATTAGTCCTTTCTCTTGCTGCGTTGACGGTATAAAATTGATACTTAAGGACCGTCAAGTATAAAATTGATACTTGCAACCGAGGAGACAAGGTTTACCCAGGTTCAGGCCGCTCGGAAGTGTAATACCCTACGTCCTGCTTCTCGTGTTATGCTGTATGATCAAGTATCGGAGTACAATGAACAGGTGCTAAGCTCTCTAGATCTAGGATGCCAGAGAATAGCTTCTGCCTTCTAGGGGGGTCCTTGGCCGCTTTATATAGCCGAGCAGCCAAAGGTACAAGTGAGGTGGTCGTTTACATCAAGTCGTGCCCTAGGAGGACTCTATCTGACCTAACCGACTAAGTCTACTTGTGGGACAAGCATCCTTGTGCGTGATCCATCTCCTGATTGGTTGCGGACCACGCCTTTGTCTTGCAATCCGACCCACCAGCCTGGTCGGTAATGGGCCGGGTCTTGTCTGGTACGGGCCGCCGTGCCGAGCAGCCCTGGAACTGTCCATGGTGGTATACCGGATTTATACCCCCCACAGCTAGTCTCCGAGCACCATGTATCTTGAGGGAAGTCCATTATCTTGACCTGTGCCGAGCAGTGCAGACGCAGACCACGTTGAGCGCCGGCAATGAAGTGCCGAGCATGTAGTACTGATCACACATAGTGCTAACCACGTACAGTGCTGATCACTCATAGTGCCGACCACGTTTAGCCAAGCAGTTTTCGGTCTATTTCTGACCACTCGTATGTCAGGGAGCTGTTGATATTTGTCGAAAGATGCATGGTGCTCGAAAAGAAAAAAGAATTTTTTTCTTTTTATTGTCCTGAGACGTGGGCCCACGGTGGCATTTGATAGAAATGTCAAGTTAGTGTGCAACGTAAGCCGTCAAAGCGACCAGAACTGTTAGAAACAGTAGGCCCTAAGTCACCGCGAGGTGACGTGGGCCCACGTAGTCCCCAAGTTCGATGGAAGATAGTGTATGTTCGATTGAACTTTTTAAAGAAAAAAGCCCAAAATAATACCTACGGCCCTTTGCTTAGGAAGCAGGAAAAAATCCCAAGGACCAAAGATATAGGCGTGCATAAAAAAGGACGTCCAGGGAGCTGTCAGGGCAATCCCCAGGATAAAGAATGAGGCCCACGTGCGGCGCTAAGGGAACTGGGCCCTGTAAAAAAATTTTACTGGAGCAGTAACATTTAGTCGGCCGCACGTGGAGTGTACGGCCCATGTGGCCGCGGCCCACTAGGGTAAAAAATGGGGCGGTCCACATGAGTCAAAGGGGGTCCAACCCTAGAAGTCAAATAGACGACACCCGATTAGTATAAATAGCAGGCGCCGTCGAGGAGAGACGGTTCCGCGTTCATTTCACTTGCTGCACCCTCTTTCTCGAGCTCTCCATCTACAGCGCTCAGAGAAAACCGCCGCCGCCGCCCATTTCGCCGCCAGATCCACCGCGCAGCAACCACCAGCAGGGGCAACCGACGAGACCTGGTGCCTACACTTGCGCCAGAGCCGCTGCGTCGCATAGATCTAGCCACCGCCGCTGCTCACCCCGCTAGGGTTTCACCACCACCGCATCGACCCGCCACCGCCGGAGAAGATGACGAAGCGGGCGACCAAGAAGGGCGCAAAGGGGGCGGAGCCAATGAGGCGCGGGCTGGAGTGGGTCCAATCCACCTCGTCCCATGAGTCGCTCCAAGCGCTGGCGGACAATGGGTTCCTGCCGCCGCGGGATATGGGGATATGGAGGGAACCACGCGGCGAGGACGAGCCCATGCCGATGCCGGGTGAGTTCGTCGTCTTCGAGGATTTCGTTCCTCACGGGTTGGGGCAACCAGTGCACTGGTTCCTCCGGGACCTTTGCATATGGTGGTCTATCTCCATATGCAATCTAGACCCCAACTCTATTTTGACCGTGTCTATCTTCATCGCATACTGCGAGATGTTCTTGGGCATCCCTCCCCACTTCAATCTATTCCGCCACTTCTTCGTTCTCCGGAAGAAGGGGGTGGAGACCGGGGGGTCCCAAGTGGCCGGGGGATGTTACATCCGGCTCCGGGATGGGATGGCCGCATCCTAGCTGGGGAGCAAGTTTGCATCTGCTCCCAAAAAATGGAACAGGAGCTGGTTCTATATGAGCCAGGATGTTGCCGTTGGGAGGAAGGTGCCGTGCGACATCCACCAAATCCCGGAGGCCAATCCCAGGTGGGGGGCCGGACCACCTGTTGGAGATATCCAGGTGGAGGAGCTTCTGGCGATGATTGATAACCAGAAGGTGAACGGGGCGCTTGTGGCCGGAATGTGGCTAGTCCGTCACGTTCAACCGTGCAAGGAGAGAACCAACCCGCTGTGGTTGTACAGTGGATTGGAGGATCCAGCATGGGAGACAGACAAGAAAGCCGACGAGAACGACGTTCACCATCTGCTCTCGGTCCTGTTTGAGAAGTACAATGTAAATACTTCTCTGCCGACCACCAAGCAGATGCCCTACCGTCTCAGCAACCCACCACCAGAGGTAATATGACACAAGGTTTAATTTGTGTGCAATGTGGTATGGTGTCTGACCAGTGATATAATGCGAAGCACTGTATGTATCATGTGTGTAGGGACGAAGCATCCATTACTTTTCAGCTGTTCCGTGGAGGATCGCGTAGGGCGATGCCCTTTCGTGGTCGCGGCGTCCGGAGAGGACTGCCGACCAGGGTGAGGTCGAGGACCTTAGCCCTGAAGATGATGATGATGATGATATTGTGGTGGGAGCGACCACCAGGGGGCAACGGCGCGCGGTGAGGAAGTGCTCAGCGGCCGTGGAGACCCCCAAGGAGAAGAAGAAAATGGCCAACCTTGGCACCGGGGGTAAGTTAAACCTCGGCAAGGAGGCCAGTGTCGAGGGCGGCAGCAAGAGGCCGGCCCCCGACAGCCCGGTGTCGTCGGACTCTGACGACACCATCACCATAGCAGAGCACCGGCGCAAGCGCCAGGCGTGCTCCGGCGACGGGAGTGGCGGCTCCAATTCGCCCCAACCAGTGCCACGGCGATCACCAAGGAACGTCGGGCCGACCCCTGCCCCGCCGAAGCCGAAGCCTGCCGCTGCCCCATCGACACCGGCATCAGGGGCAGCTGTCGAGCAGGACGCCGAGCAGTCCCCGGGTGGGCAGAGGGTCCCGCCCAAGTCAGTCCCCAAGCCCGGAGCAGGGTCTGGGGGCGGGGCCCCAAGGAGCGACGTCATACCCAAGTTTAAGGGCGGTTTTTGCCGGTAAGTGGCTGTGTAATTTCAGTCACAATTGCTTGCTTGAGAATCAGATTGGTGTGCTTATGTGCCAATGTATTTGGTATGTAGTCGGGCGGGCACTGGCCCCACCCAGAGCTCCACCGAGACTGCCGCCACACCACCAGCAGTGGCTGCAGCATCGGGTGCGGAGCCCCAGCCGGGTGAAGCGGACGCCACTAGTGCTCCGCCAAACGTGGAGACGCCACGGGCGGAGGAGCGCGTGGAGCAGGAGGTGGTTCCATCGCCGGAGCCCGTCCGCCGCCCCGCCGAGCCAAGTCCGGAGCCGACGCGGGCCACCCCAGGGCCGACAGCGCCGAGGCCAACAGCCCAGCAGGAGCCCGGGGCGACTACTCAGCCCAGGGCAGACGCAGCAGCGCTGAGTCCCCCACCCTCTCCTGTGGAAGAAATCCACAAGGAGCCTCAGGCACCAGCCGCCCCCTTCCCTCCGAATTGTATTATGATTTCGAGGAGGGTGGGGGAGAGGTGGACCTCATATGATGAGGTGCCTGAGGTGGTGATGGAGGAGGGCATCAGGGAGGCCCTGGAGACGCTCACCTCCCGGATCCAGGTATGGTTGTTGCAGCACTGTTCATTAGCAATCGTGCAGCACTCATTCTGATTATTTTGTCATTTACAGACCCTGCAGACCACTAATGCTCAACATGCGCGAACCATTGAACGGTTCGCGCCAATTGATGAAGAGTGCAGGCGTCTGCGGGCGGAGAAAGCCAACATGCTGGCGCAGGCGCAGGTCTATGAGACCCGGCTCGCCGAGGAGGAGTCTGCCCGGTTAGCTCTGGAGCAACAGGTGACCGAGCTGGCGGAGGGTCAACAAGGTATGTGACCATATCCTTTAACCGCTGGGTAAAGTTGTGTTGCCAAGAAAATGTTGTAAATTCTGCCTCACCACCGTAGGGCTGGAGGAGAAGGTGGCCGCCTTGGCACAGGAGAAGGCTGCTCTGGCAAAGCAGTTAGAGGCCGCTCAAGAACAGGCCAAGGCGGACAGCACGCAGATTGCGGAGCTGATCGGTAAGTGGTGCAATTTGGTTAATTGCGAGTATTGTCTGCTATGTACTGGATCAAACAATACATGCTAACCACCATTGTTGATGTAACAGATACCAGGGACCGCCATATGGCACAGTTCCAATGCCTGCAAGAGACGTGCCGCCGCCTCCGGGAGAAGATTGACATGATGACCGGGCACATCAAGCCGGTTCTTCGTGCCATTTTTCCAGAGGAGGTGCATCCAGCGGACCCAGTGAGCGAAACCGTGGCGGTCGCGGACCAGTGCCAGAGGCTGTGGCCTGCTTTGCAGGACTTCGTCTTGGGGGCTGGTACGTATGCTGTGTCGACGGCGCTGGCGGTGGTCCGCTCGCGGGTGGAGGCGGCCGATCCGGCCACCGTCGCACTTGGGATCGCTCCGGAGCTCACCGACGCCGCCGCCGAGGACCTTCGCACCACCTTCGTCCCCGTTGCCGAGCAGGCGGTCGGCGACATGACGCTCATTGAAGACCCTGCAGAGGAGGATGGTGGTCAGTAGGGCCGTTGTTTTAAACATATTATTTAAAACTTGTATATAAGTGGTGCTGAGCACGGGGTGCTCGAAACAAAACTTAAGGCCGTGTTTAGGATGCAGACATAGTAGGCATACTTAAGTGGGTGATAAGTATTTTGCCATTTTTAGTTATATCGTTATACATAACTCGGTGCATAACGTTAGCTTTATAGAAAAATTACGTCGACAAATAAGTTTTGTGTCCTCTCTCGAAGCGATTAGCTCTGTCAAGGTGACAAAGGGACGCACTAGTGAACAGCGCGGTACGCCAGGATCACTAGGTACGATCCTAAGTACCTATTAGAGGGTGCCTGCCGGATCTCCTAGTGCCGTGTAGCGCGGAGCTGTAGCACATCGACAGAGGACCGAGGCGCAGGACCTTGTCAAATCGTTCTCGGCGAGTGAAACACAAAGTTTAGATGTGACTTATGCAGGGTGCATGTATGCAAGGTTTTGCAATATTTCAAAGTAAGAAATTGCAATTGGGAAGAAGAGAGATAAAAAGAGGAAAATACATTAATAGAGGCATGTCATAAATATAAGATACGTATCTTTTCACGGGTAGAATCATATGAGCATCTCTATATGCCAAGAATTTGGCTCTTCAACTCCGTTTAGTGTCTCTAACCGGTATGATGTAGGACGAGTGGCGGCCTTGATTCTGTACGGTCCTTCCCACCTTGGTGATAATTTGTGGAGGCCATCCGTCTTTTGTACACGATGGAGCACTTGATCGTCGACCACGAACAAACGTCCTCGGACATTGTGATTGTAATAGCGGCGTATCGTGGCTAAGTATTTCTCGGTCCGGGCACAAGACTCTAGGACCTTTTCTTCCTTAGCTATGACGTCAACCTCTCGAGCTGCGTCGGAGGTATTTTCATCATGGTAAGCTACCCGTGGTGACTGGAAAGCGACCTCGGCTGGTAGGATGGCCTCTGAGCCGTATACCATGAAGTATGGAGAAACTCCTGTATTACGGCTGGGCTGAGTACGAAGTCCCCAGACCACGGCAGATAACTCCTTGAGCCATCGACCAGGTTTGAGTTTCGTACCGACCTGAAATACTCGCTTCTTGAGGGCATCGAGGATCATCCCATTGGCACGTTCCACTTGTCCGTTGGCTCGCGGGTGAGCGATGGAGACGTACTTGACCTTGATCAGGCTTTCGTCACAATAGTTAAAAAAGGCATCGCTTGTAAATTGTGACCCAAGATCGGTGATTATGGTGCTTGGAACGCCAAATGTGGGACGACCTCGTCAAGGAATTGGACTCGCCTTCTCACCGTGGCTTTTTTGATCGGTTTGTATTCGATCCACTTGGAGAATTTGTCAATGAGCACAAAGACATTTGTATGGCCGCTGTGCGCTGGTTTAAATGGGCCGATCATGTCTAGTCCCCAAGATGAGAGGGGCCAAGCGACCGGATGGTTTGTAAATCATGTGCCGGGACATGAATCTGCTTGCGAACATTTGGCGCTTGACACATCGCCGGGACGTAGTCTTCGGGCCAGCGATAACGGCTGTAGGCCGCAGAAACCTGCTCGGTAGGCTTTGCCGACCGCTGTCCCGGATGCTGCATGGTTACCGCAAGTGCCCTCATGGATGGCTTTAAGAAGCGCGATCCCTTCTGGCTGGGTAATGCATTTTTGGAATACAAAGGACTTGGGTGCTTTGCGCATGAGTTCACCGTTGACCATGGCATAGGCCTTGGCTCTACGGATCAGTTGTTGGGCGGCAATTTTGTCCTCCGGGACAAGGTGATCATTCAGGATTTGATGAAGGACTCTCTCCAGTCTTGCTGGGGAGGCGTCGTTTGTTCGGCCGACTCTGTACCTTCATCGTTCTCCTGCTGGACTGGGAGATCGTTGTCGTTCTCGATGTTGGCATTACTAAATAGTGTTGCCAAATAGCTGACCACCGCATTAGACTCTGGTGTATGTTCTGCCTGATCGAGGATCGAAGGCTTTATTAAATCTTGAACGAAAACACCAGGGGGCAACTTGGCACGAGTTGAGCCCAACTTGGAAAGTTCGTCGGCTCCTATGTTTTTCTCTCGACGCACATGGATGAATTCCAAACCGTAGAACTTGTTTTCAAGTTTGCGGATTTCGGCGACGTAAGCGTCCATCTTTTCGTGGACCGTGTCCCAGTCCTTGTTGACTTGCTTGATAACCAAAGCGGAGTCCCCATAGACTAGGAGCCGTTTGATGCCAAGTTCAACTGCAATACGAAGGCCATGTAGGGCCGCTTCGTATTCGCGACATTGTTAGATGCTTTGAAGTGTAGACGTAGGACGTATTTTATCGTATCTTTGAGGGAGAGATAAAATAGATGCCACCGCACCGTTGATTTTTAGAGAGCCGTCGAAGTACATTGTCCAGTACTCGGTATTTGAATCTGCAAGGGGTAGGCTGATGTCCGACCACTCCACGATGAAATCAGGCAAGGCCTGTGACTTCACCGATCTGCGACTGCGGAATTGGATTGTAAACTTGGACAATTCCAGCGCATATTTCACGATCCGACCACTGGCATCTCGATTACGGAGGATGTCGCCCAGTGGTACGTCGCTTACTACCGTGATCTTGAAGGCCTGAAAGTAGTGGAGCAGCTTGCGTTTCGTGATCAGGAGTGCATATAGAAGCTTTTGTACTTGGTTGTACCACTGCTTGGACTCGCTGAGCACTTCGCTTATGTAGTATATGGGACGCTGGACTCCATAGACGTGTCCTTCTTCCTCTCGCTCGACTACTAACACAGTGCTGACCACGTTGGTCGTCGCGGTTATGTATAGGAGCAGTTCCTCGTCCTGTCTTGGAACTGTTAGGAGTGTGGGAGAAGTGAGGTAAGCCTTAAGCTGTTTAAAAGCCTGGTCGGCTTCCTCTGTCCATTCAAACTTGTTCTTAGCCTTAAGTAGTTTGAAAAAGGGAAGACCTTTTTCGCCCATTCGAGAGATGTATCTACTCAGGGCGGCTAGGCAGCCTGTGAGTTTTTGGATATCTTTGACGCACCGAGGCGGTCGTAGTTTCAAAACGTCGGCCACTTTCTCGGGGTTTGGCTTGATGCCTTCCCGGGCTGACCGGTGGCCGAGAAGGACTCCCGACGGGACTCCAAAAACGCATTTATTGGGATTTAGTTTCCACTTGAACTCATTGAGTTTGTCGAAAGTGCGCTACAAATTTGCGATCAAAGTATCTTCCCGCCTTGATTTGATTACCACGTTGTTGGTATTTGTTAAGTGCAACTAAAATAAGAAGGATTCCGCAAGCGCACGAACATACCATTGTAGCATTTTACCGGGAGTAAACCAGGTATCGTTATTTATATTTTACCACAAAGGAAGCAAGGGTTAAAGAATCGGATAACTCACCATCATGTATCTACTAACTTAGTAAACCAACTAGACTAAAGCAGGGGTAAATAATATATATATATATGTAAGGTAATATAATAAAGCACACATGAGAATTCTATGATAAATGAGTAGCTAGCTAGAGTGAGAGGACAACGGGAGAGATCAAGGTTTCTAAATACTTCTCTAATACTCGGTTCTATGATAATAGGGAATGGTTAGATATAGTGATCACACAATAGCACTTTGGAGCAGCAGTCCTTTCCAACTCTCGAAGAAGACCGGGTAAAGAGTAGTTGGGAGAAGGCTGCCGAGAGCTCTACGAGACACCAACCCGAACGTGGTGGAATACAAAGGCCCGACGTAGCCGTCACCTCTCGGGGCTACCACAACTATCCGTGGATTGGCGCAACCTCGTGTAACCTATAGTCTAGACACCATGCCTACACTATCGATTACTACTCTAATTACATATGATAACTAGAGCACTCAATACGAGCGAAGATCCCATGCTAGAATGTAACAACTATACTAAGCATACATATGAAAGGCATAAAGTAGATAGAGAACATAAATATATTAAAGCATAAGTCTTACAAGAATAGATACAAAGACATACCAAATCTCTCGAAGACTTCTCCAACCGGAGCATAGCTCCGCTCTCCCTAACTCTCATCTAGATCTAATCTACTACATTGGAATGTCTAGCTCTAATTCTCTAGAGAAGAGAAGTCATCCATTCAAGGTACGCCTCTACAACTCTGATCCCGCTGAGAGATAATGAATTAGGGTTTAAGGGATTGCCTCCTCCAGGGGCCAGGGGCCCTGTTTATATAGCCCTCTAGGATGCACCACGGCCCTCGGATCAAACCGACCTAAACGGACGATTATTATTCATCCTCAAAGGCGGTGGAACAGGATCCGCGAGGCCGATGCTGATTGGTCCAGTCATGAGTCGGCCGACCAAGGGTGGGAGTCGGCCGACTCTCCACCGAGCCCGTTCGGGCTCCCGTTTGGTCTAGAGCCTTGTCGAACCTTCCAGACATTACAGAATTTTCACCGGTTCCCGATTATCTCTATGTAAACCCGACATGTGGGCCTTCCTTGGGTATTTTCGGTGACACCTCGCAGAAATGTACATTCACCAAAACTCGTGGAATTTCGTCAAGATAACCCCTATATCTAGTTGGTGAACATATTTTAGTCCTTTCTCATGTTTAGTTGACGGTAAAAATTGGCACTTAACGACCGTCAACAACTCCCCCCAAGCTTTCCTTTTGCTCGTCCCCGAGCAAAGATAAACTCGGTGTGGATCAGGAGTTGCTACAATGCTTTCATGCCTCAAAAGTACACATGCGTTCAAACAAGAACTCTCCTCCGGATTAGAGTGAACTATTCTGACTCAAAACTTACTCATATTACCTTTCACCATGGGGCTTGTAACCGTCACTTGGGTCTTGAGCAGTTGAAAGACAGAACGGTCAAGTCAAGCGCTATGTTTCTCGCTCTTTGATCAACTATTATTCTGGAGTTTTTGCAAGATTTTCAAATAAAAACTCAGAGTTCCTTGTATGAACCTTTCAGATCTCTCATTTGTGGTATTTCTGGATCCTCTCCAAGGCATGAGTAGTGTATGCCTTCTCTCTTCTCTCAGAATATGTGGTATTTGTGGAACTAAGGCATAGTGGAAAGTGCCTTCTCTCTCTCACCCTACTTTCTAATAGGCTTATGTGGAGTTTATAGGTGGGGAGACACTCAAAACTCACTTGCATATATTGCACAGCTTAAGACATGGATCCATTAGGAACTAAAATAATAATAAAGTCATGTGTGCATGTGAATGAGGAAATGGAATGGATGATAAGATGATGATGATAAGGAAATGATTATGAGGGGTGATCACTTGGTGAACATCTACTTCTACACTTGCTCCTTTGGGGATAACATGACTCCCTTTATTCGGAAACTTTGAAACTTCTTCAAAGGAAGGACTTGGCTGCTCTCTCTTTTCTCTCTTTTATTTTCTCTTTTTTTTCTTTTTTTTTTCTTCTTTTTTTTACATAGCAACCAATCCTCACGAAACTAACTTTAGCAACGGGGAGTGTATAACTTGAAATGATAACGACTGGAGCTTTTATGTAGGCAAATGGAACGGCGATGATTATTTCTAGATGTTCACTCCCGTGATAGGAGTAGAACCTTTTCGGATGCAAGAAATGAATGGAGTATGTGTATGTGGATGGATGGATGGATGGATGCGTACTCCCAGGGTAGGAGCAGCATAGGTGCGTATCTCCAGGGGTAGAGACAAGACAATATGTGGGGGAATGCGTACTCCCGGGGTAGGAGCAAAGATAAGTGCGTATCTCCAAAGTAGAGATAGCACAATATGTGGTGGATATGGATGCGTATGTGTGGTACCTCTAAGGACGAAGTAGCACATAATGAATGTAACATTTATAAAATGGGTGCATGCTTCTGAGGACAGAAGTAGCATAGATCAATGGATGGAGAGCACATAGTATTGACTTTAACCGCATGATGATTCCTTATGGGTCCACAAAGATAACCACACTCAATGCCTATAAAGACTACACTCAATGCCTACAAAAATGATCTATATAAATAGATGGGTTTTCCGATCTAGTAAGCATGAATATATGGTCATGGTAGGAATTTAAACTCTCATCATAAAGGAACTCATCATGCAGGAATTTAATATTTTCAAAGATAAATTCTCCCGAACTCTAGTATCTCTAGGAACAAGATGGACAAAAGAGCTCAAAACCTTTCCATATCATATCCACCAACTACCTAGACTTAGATCAAGCATTCGCTACCCACAAGTTTCGGGTTCGAGCAAATCTCAAATCTAAACAAAGTGTCTAAAACTCGGGAGAGTGCAAGGTTGAAAACTAGGTACTTGAAAGGAATTACGGTAGAGCAACTATTCATCATCTCCATGTAGAGTTTATTCCGGGGATTACTTAAAGACAGATTAATAAGAGCTCTCCAAAATTAGAAAAGATAAATAAGGAAATCTTTCTGGGTTTCTAAGGTTATGCAACTTTTTTTTAGTTGTTTAGCAAGCTCTATAAATAAATAGACAAGTTGGAACACTTAGCTTGGTACACGGGGAATGCTCTCCCCAAGCCGGATGTTAACGTAGTCTGGCGTTGTTGCCGACAGCGATGAAGACGTTCTAGTACTCCAGAGTGTCATAGATAGTTGCCGTTGGAGACAGCATTTGAATGTTGCGGACAACACTCGACAGAGACTGGACATCCTTCGTCTGTAGCTCTTCTCGATCCTTTATGTTCTCGTGAAGCTCAAATAGACAACAAAGCTTGTGGAACTGATTAAGCATTAGTGATAAAAACCTCTAAGCCTTGGTTGTCTAGAACTCGCCTTAACTCAAATGTCTTCTAACGGGATCACAAGAAATATTTTTATCTTTTATAATAAAGGGATGCGACAGAGAAAATAGATATGCCGAAAAATTATTTTTATGCCACCAAAGTGAATGATTATTCATATGGGGCTTAGTAGTTTTTTTTTTGGATGCAAAATGCAGAAATCTTTATTTTCTTTTTCTAGTGCGAGATAGTAAAGCGAAGATGCAATTAAGATGCATGTAGGGAAAATAAATATGCTTAAAGGAAAATGCAATGCCGTGAAAGGAAATGCCGATAAATACCAAGTTACCTTCTTGGCGAGGGTTCGGTGATTTAATTCCTCTGAACAGACTTCTTGTCATGTTCACTCCTTCGCATCATTTGATCCCAAAGGTAGAGACCTTGAGACCTTGTGATGAAGAGTAGATGCTTCTAGTGGTCCTTTACTTCTTCTTGGAGTTTGCCTTGCTTGATTGACCTCTCTCCTTGAGCATCTTGTCTTCTAAAATTTCACTCCTTTCTTTTTTTTTTATGCCTAGACCTTGTGCTCCACTCATTGTTTCTTCTCAACGTGCAAGAGCGATGGGGGCTTGAAAAGAGGAAGAGCATTGCTAGATCATTGTTTGAAGAGTCATCGTCCTTCCTCCCCCAAGCTTGACCTTGTTTGTCGCTCGCCATGTGAAAACAAAATATGAGTGTTGAGTCATTCCCTCAGAGTGTGTTGTACTACTATGTCCTTAGACATTGTTTGTCCTCTGTTCTTAAGCCTTCATGTATCTGAGAGGGACTTCTGATTATAGGTCTGTTGAGTAGAGATCTCTCCTTTGCATTCTGCTTTTGTTTGGACTATCCAATCCATAATGAGCGTACAGACGTTGAATGATCTTCTCTCGTCAACCATTCTTGATTTTCATTGAGTCTTGGTTGACGCATTGATGTTCATTGGAGATGTAGACTCGACTTCTTCCTTGATGGTCTTTGTCTTCTAGCGACATGGCGAACAGGTTGTACGCTATCCATCTTGATGATCAAGGAAGGAGCTTCTTTAGAATTTGTATGCATGCTTCATCTCCAATGGCTTAGGGACAATATCTTGTAACCATGGTCATGGTCCTTCAAGGCTTGGTCGATGGTCAACCCTTGATTGGTGATTGGTTGACACAAGGATGCATGCTTATCATGCCATCCTTGTCCTTGCTGCCAATGTGCAAGATGGTGTCTTCACTCTTCAGGAACAATGAGAGCAGGTCTTTAATTGGCTAAAATGAGATGAGTTGCACCATGCTCCTCATTGGCATTCTTGCTCGAGTTTTGGGCTCAATGCTATGATGTCTTCAAGGTTGCTCATAGCTTGTCGCCTTGATCCACTTCTTTTAGTGAGTTCAAGATGTTGATCCTTCTTGTGGCACTCTTGTCTTCTCCTTTCTTCTATCAAATTCTTCCTTGGACGATGAATGAGTTGCGTCTTTTGTGCGAAGTTGTTGGAGTTCATCGTACGCCTTGCTTCATCTCGAAGTGTGTTCATCTCTTGACTTACCCAAATTGGTTTTGAGAGTTTTCTCAAGCAGGGGTTAGTCCAACAAAATAACCAATATCTACTAAAACATAATTTTAGCTCAATAACCAAACTAGACTCCATGTCTAATTTAATTAAGGAAGGCTATTTAACCTAAGCACCACGCTTAATTTAAAAGCCAATGGGAGTATTTCGAGTACTTCCAAACCAAAGCATGCTTTAGCAAACAAAGGTAGCATGAAAGCATTATAGAGAGTTACTTAAACAAGATGACAGAGCATGATCATGGTGAGGATTTTTTTCTTTTAGATGCAAATGGCATGGATGAATGCAAGAAACAAAACATGCAATGGATTGAGCAAATATCAAAGAATAGAGTGGATGCATGAATTCTTAAAAGTAAACATGTAGTGAGATGCAAGAAGTTAAAAAGATAACTACTCATCAATTTTAGAGTCCATGAGCAAGACTATCTCACCTTTCTTGATCATACTTACCATGACTCACATGATGAAATATTGTGAGTGGTGCAGATCTATGTTCGTCACTTGTGATGTGATTTGAAATTCTTGTGACGACGACCTTTTCTACATTCCGTGAGGTGGCGGGGTTCCAATGTTGATGAATGTTGAATGTTGGGGGACCCTGGGCTCTTCATTGTCTTGTGGAAACTTGTCGGAAGGTCGAAACGATATCTTTTGTCCCGTCTATTCCACAACTCAACAAACAAGGGGTAATCCTACTAAAGCTAGTGATACACTAAATTAGCGAGACATCAAGATCACTATCAAAAACTTAACACCGATTGCTTCCCCGGCAACGGCGCCAAAAATGCTTGTTGGTATTTGTTAAGTGCAACTAAAATAAGAAGGATTCCGCAGCGCATGTAACATACCATTGTAGCATTTTACCGGGAGTAAACCAGGTATCGTTATTTATATTTTACCACGGGAAGCAAGGGTTAAAGAATCGGATAACTCACCATCATGTATCTACTAACTTAGTAAACCAACTAGACTAAAGCGAGGGTAAATAATATATATATATATATGTAAGGTAATATAATAAAGCACACATGAGAATTCTATGATAAATGAGTAGCTAGCTAGAGTGAGAGGACAACGGGAGAGATCAAGGTTTCTAAATACTTCTCTAATACTCTAGTTCTATGATAATAGGGAATGGTTAGATATAGTGATCACACAATAGCACTTTGGAGCAGTAGGTCCTTTCCAACTCTCGAAGAAGACTGGGTAAAGAGTAGTTGGGAGAAGGCTGCCGAGAGCTCTACGAGACACCAACCCGAACGTGGTGGAATACAAAGGCCCGACAGTAGCTGTCACCTCTCGGGGCTACCACAACTATCCGTGGGATTGGGCGCAACCTCGGGTAACCTATAGTCTAGACACCATGCCTACACTATCGATTACTACTCTAATTACATATGATAACTAGAGCACTCAATACGAGCGAAGATCCCATGCTAGAATGTAACAACTATACTAAGCATACATATGAAAGGCATAAAGTAGATAGAGAACATAAATATATTAAAGCATAAGTCTTACAAGAATAGATACAAAGACATACCAAATCTCTGAAGACTTCTCCAGAACCGGAGCATAGCTCCGCTCTCCCTAACTCTCATCTAGATCTAATCTACTACATTGGAATGTCTAGCTATAATTCTCTAGAGAAGAGAAGTCATCCATTCAAGGGACGCCTCTACAACTCGATCCCGTCGAGAGATAATGAATTAGGGTTTAAGGGATTGCCTCCTCCAGGGGCCAGGGGCCCTGTTTATATAGCCCTCTAGGATGCACCACAGCCCTCGGATCAAACCGACCTAAACGGACGATTATTATTCATCCTCAAAGGCGGTGGAACAGGGATCCGCGAGGCTGATGCTGATTGGTCCAGGTCATGAGTCGGCCGACCAAGGGTGGGAGTCGGCCGACTCTCCACCGAGCCCGTTCGGGCTCCCGTTTGGTCCAGAGCCTTCTCGAACCTTCCAGACATTACGAGAATTTTCACCGGTTCCCGATTATCTCTATGTAAACCCGACATGTGGGCCTTCCTTGGGTATTTTCAGGCCGACACCCTGTAGAAAAGACACATTCACCAAAACTCGTGGAATTCTCAAAGATAACCCCTATATCTAGTTGGTGAACATATTTTAGTCCTTTCTCATGTTTAGTTGCGGGTAAAAATTGGCACTTAACGACCGTCAACACACGTCGTCTACGTAAGCCTCTACGAGATCGTCGGCGATCTCATTTTCGAGGCAGGACTGGATAGCTCGTTGGTAGGTAGCTCCGGCGTTTTTTAGACCAAATGCCATGGTCGTGTAACAAAAAGCATCAAAGGGGGTAATAAAGACGTTTTTTCTTGGTCCTCCTTTTTAAGGGCTATCTGGTGATAACCGGAGTAATAGTCAAGAAACGAGAGCAACTCACAACCAGCGGTAGAGTCTACGACCTCGTCGATTCGAGGGAGATTGAATGCCTGCTTGGGGCAGTGTTTGTTGAGATCTGTATAATCAACGCACATCCTCCACTCTTTATTCTTCTTTTGAACAAGCACCGCATTGGCTAACCATTCCGGGTGGTACACTTCTTTAATAAAACTGCTGCTAAGAGCTTGGCTACTTCTATTCTAATCAACTCCTTGCGGTCTTGGGCGAACCGTCGCATCTTCTGTCTGACTGGCTTAGCAGTCGTTTTGACGTCGAGATAGTGCTCAGCCTTTTCCCTAGGAACACCAGGCATGTCGGAGGGTTTCCATGCGAAAATGCTAATGTTGTCCCGGAGGAACTGGACGAGCGCGTTTTCCTATTTGGGGTCCAAGTCTGCTCCAACTTTGGTGACCTTGGTTGAGTCGTCGTCGGAGAGGCGGATCGTCTTTGCACTTTTCACCTTGTTGGACGGGCGGCGACCGGATCCAACAGGTGTTTCGAGCTCCGCAGGTGGTGTGCTGTCATCGGCTACACTGGTATGCTGTAGGGCATGTTGTAGCTCTTGGAATTCTGCTGCGGTGTAGGCGGCAGTCTCGCACTCTCGAGCCATGAAAACGTTGCCACGGAGGGAAAGTGTTCCCTGCTCGGTGGGCATCTTCAGCACCAGGTAGCCGTAATGGGGAACTGCCATGAACATGGCAATACCTGGTCGGCCCAGGATGGTGTGGTAGGTTCCCTCAAAATCAGCTACGATGAAGGTGATGTGCTCGGTGCGGAAGTGCTGCTTGGTGCTGAACTGTACATCGAGTGTGATTTGCCCTAATGGATAGGAGGGCTTTCCAGGCATGATTCCCCAAAAAGGCGTGTCGTACGGCTGCAGTTTTTCCGGCGCGATGCGGAGCTCCTTGAAGGCTGGGTAGAACAGAATGTTCAGGGCACTGCCGCCGTCGACGAGCACCTTCTCGAAACGGATGCCATTAATCACTGGGTCAAGGACCAGTGGAAATCGTCCGGCGTCTGGGATGTGTGCCCACATATCTTTGCGACTGAAAGATATGGGCTGCTCAGACCATGCTGGTAGCTTGACATCGGCAACGAGGTCATCTGGTTCCTGCATCGCGATGATGGCGCAAGTTAGCAGCTTTCTGTCACGATTGGTTTCGAGCCCAACCTTGCCACCGAAGATCACGGCGGTGACATTCCTCTCAGGTTCTCTGAAAGCATGACGGGGGTTGACGTCCTGTGGTTCGTCTTCCTCTTCAGGCAGGTCGGCGGGCTTGTTCTTGGCTTTAGGGTTAGGGCGAGGCCTCTTGTTGGCGATAGACTTGATAAGTGCGTCTGTTAGGACTCGGCACTCACCCATGGTGTGACTCTTGCCGGGATGCCGAGGGCAGTCCTGGGACAGGATCTTATCGAGTGCTTCGTCCCCGACTGGCTTTTGTCCTTTGACCGCGTTGACGGTATCGTCATTGCAGTTTCGGTTGTGCTTGCCACCACCATAGCTGTCCTGTCCCCGGCGTCTGAAATTACGTTCTCCGTCACGGGGACCGGGTCCGCGGTTGAAGCGCTGGTTGTTGCGGCGCTCATTCTGTCGCCGCGGTGGTTGGTCGGCGTCGCTATCGTCGTCGAAGTCATCATCCCGACGGTAGTTGTGGTTTGATGGGCCATCGCCACCTTGGTTTAGGCCGTCGTCCAAGAGCGCGTAGTCATGTGCGACGTTGAGGAGTTCCTCCATGGTTTTTGGCTGTCTGAGGAGGAGAGCCTTTTGGAGGTCTCGGCCGCGTGGTTGGGCCAGGCCGTCGATGAATGCCTCGATGGCAGTCTCCGGAGAGATTTCCAGCACGCGGTTCCACGCGTCTGAGAAGCGTCGAGTGTACTGTCGTAGAGACTCTCTTGGGCGGAGCCGAACCTGCTTTAGTGCATACTTGGTCCCTGGTTGGACGCAAGTCGACTTAAAGTGGTCGATGAACATCTGGCGGAGTTGTGCCCAGCTGTGGATTGATCCAGGGCGTTGCCGGAGCAACCACGAGGTGACCGTGTTGCCGAGTACGACGGGGAGGTAGTTTGCCATGACGTATTCGTCGCCCCCTGCTGCTCGGATGGCAACTTCATAGAGCATGATCCAGTGTCCAGGATCGGCCTTGTTGTTGTACGTCTTGATCTCTGAGGTACGAAAGTTCTTGGGCCATATGACAGCTTTGAGCTCTTCAGAGAAGGGTGGGATACCACCGATATTTCTACGGGCCCGGAGGCGCTCGTCGATTTGTTCTCGGAGGTCCCTGCGCTCGGGTCGGGCTGCCTCGTCCTCCCGTCTGCCCTGGTTGACCCCACGCTGTCGGTTAGGACGTCGTTGATTATTCTGGGGATGCTCGAGTCTTGGAGCCTTGCCTTGGTACTCGATGAGATCGTCGTAGTGTCCGCAGTCTTCTTCGTCCTCATAACTGTGTCTGCCATTGTTGGACGAGTTGTCTCCTCCGCTTTCGACTCACAACTCTCGCCGATTTCGGTTCTGCCAGGAGCGACGAGATCGATAAGAGCTAGCCATCGAACCCATGGAACGGAGTTCATTCACTTGGTCTTCAGTCGCTGCGAGGAAGTCTTGGATCTCGTTGAGTCCGGGAGTTTCGGGAGGGAGTTGCTTTAGCTTCTCCATAGCGACGGCGATGTTGGCCGTGGGCGTCTCGTGGACAGTTGCATCATTGGCCCCGTCGAATTCGGGGTTTAAATTGCGGCGCCAGGGACGGCGTCATGGTCCGGCGCCTCTGTTAGGGCGCGGCTCTGCTCGGGCCTGGTCGGCAACTTGCTGCTCGGCACGTCTCGCGTTGCGATCTTCCCTTGCTTGCCTCTGTGCATCTGTTTCGTTCGGAGCAGGGGGTTCAACATTACTGGCCATGAAGACCGTCTGCCCGAAGCCAGGAGGATATTTGGGGAAATCCAGCGCATCGCTGGGTGTTTCCATCTGGTGGTCGGAAGTGACCGGAGTGTCCTCGGTAACTGGGTTCTGATCTGTGTCCATTGGACAGTCATCTCCTGAAGAGAGGTAGTCAGTACGTTCGGGAGAATACTCCAGCTGAGCGAGTAGATCTGAGATGGTAGGAGTGGCTGGGTCGGTGTCCTGTGACACGTTCCCTATTTCTTGAATCTCTACCATCCCGATCACGTGCGCAGGACTCCTCGGGACGATGTCCTCAAGAAGGAGCGCGTCGAAGTGCTGCTGGACATCCCTTGCGTGTGACACCGCCGCATTGTTCAGTCCGAAGGGTAGAGCGATTGGCTCGTCATGTGGCAGAGCAGTTGGATCTGCTGTACGAGGCTTGCTCGGTGGATTCCGGCCCTTTCGGCGTCGTTGCTGGCGAGGTGCTCGGGAGTTGCATCGTGCGTCGATGAACTCATTCAACCTCGGGAGGGGAGGAACCCTTCCCCTACGATGGATCTGCTCGGTCGGAGTGAGGCAAGGACTCTGGTTGGGATCTAACCAACGAGAGTTTCCAGTTGGTCCGACGGCCTTGGAAGCAGTCGGTCGAATGTCAGGCTGACAGTTGTCGTTGCGGCGATCGGAACTTCGCCGACGTGGTCGGACGGGTGTGAAATCAGAGAAATCTGGACCCTCGCGGATCAGTTTCTGCGTGGCTTCGACCAATTTCGTGATCTCGGCTAACCCGCGACCTTGTCGATCAATGAGCTCGATCAGATCTGAGTTGTCGATCGGCTTCCTTCGGTAGCGAGGGAGTTGATCTACGAGTTCTCGAAGATCTGTTGTGTCCTGTATCACCGAGGGCGATGAGGAAACTTGCGCGGCGGATACTGTGATCGGTGGCGAAGTGGTTGGTGCTGTGACCGGTTGACTAGCAGACAGCTCGGAAGCTGGCTGAGTTGCAGATGGTGCTGGGACCGTCTGCGCGGTGGGCGGTGCTGAGACCGTTTGCCCTGCGGGTGGTGTTGGAACCGACCCGGTTGCTCCCGTGAAGTTGATGGACGTCGACATCTTGGTGGTCCAGGTGACCGATCCAAAGGTGAAGGCGCTGCTAGCCTCGAGATTCATGGAAGCTGGGAAGGAAACCATCTGGATCGTAGTGAGATCGAAACACCGAACCCCTACCTGGCGCGCCGCTGTCGATTACGGATAACCGGCAGTCCACCACGGGGTACCCCACGGTGGTAGAATTTCGGTAGGGGTTAGTTTGGATCCACGATCTGGATGTTCGAGAAACAAAACGAACCGAGGAGACAAGGTTTACCCAGGTTCAGGCCGCTCGGAAGCGTAATACCCTACGTCCTGCTTCTCGTGTTATGCTGTATGATCAAGTATCGGAGTACAATGAATAGGTGCTAAGCTCTCTAGATCTAGGATGCCAGAGAATAGCTTCTGCCTTCTAGGGGGGTCCTTGGCCGCTTTATATAGCCGAGCAGCCAAAGGTACACGTGAGGTGGTCGGTTACATCAAGTCGTGCCCTAGGAGGACTCTATCTGACCTAACCGACTAAGTCTACTTGCGGGACAAGCATCCTTGTGCGCGATCCATCTCCTGATCGGTTGCGGACCATGCCTTTCTCTTGCAATCCGACCCACCAGCCTGGTCGGTAATGGGCCGGGTCTTGTCTGGTACGGGCCGCCGTGCCGAGCAGCCCTGGAACTGTCCACGGTGGTATACCGGATTTATACCCCCCACAGTCGTCCCTAAATCTACACATCTAGCCAAAGTGAAAGGAGCATGAGTAGGCTCAATGGTGGGATCGGCTGACCCCTACCTTTGGCGGTCTACCAGCTCAAAGCCTTGGTGCAAGAAGCTCTCAAGGTTATGATTGGCTTAGTGGCTTATGCACTCTTGCTTAGCTAAGTGGAGTTTCTTCATCTTCTTAGCTAAAGCAAGAGATGAGAGTGAGGAGTTTAGCTCCTAGGATGTAAGTTGACAGTTTCCTGTCTTCATGTTGTTGTAGAACTCATCCTATAGCTATATGCTCACACATACCGTAAGCCGGAAGGAGGTGGGCCCCCCAAGCTCCGGTGACACTCTCAAACAACAATCCAACTAAGTGCACGAAAGTTCTTTTCTTAACGCCGCAGCTTGCCAAGCTAGCTTCATCTAGATGTTCAAGTAAGCCTATGAAGCTAATCATGTCATGATTTTAAGATTTTAGCTAAGAGCAAATCATGAACATGGCATGGCAAATCGAGGGCAAAGTTGGCGAGATGGGTGGCACCGAGGCTGGGTCGGCCGACTCGGCCATGGGCCCCACCTGTCCCTAAGTTGCTCAGCAGGTTAAGCAAAAGGTAGTCTCATTTTTTTACTTTTTTTATTTTTTTTATTTTGTTTTATGCATTTGAAAAGGGAAATGTTTTTTTTTTGTGATGGCTACAACTACACTAAGCTTGAGAAGGCTTGGAACACTAAAGAGAAAAGAGAAGGCCAAGTGAGCTCGAGATGATTCTGGTTGTGGTATGGGATTGAGCTCAACTTGGGGTGCTAGTTATAGGGGTGAAAGGGCAAGGCAAGGCCACCCAAAGGGCAGGTCGGCCGACCTGGCCCTGGCCCCTATGAAGCATGCTCTCCCTCTGACAAGGAATCTAGCCTACTGTTTGCAAAAAGTCACAAGCATTGGACCCTAAACCTGGTCGGTCGACCAAGGTTTGTGCCCCCAACCACTTTAGTCATGCTAAGTCAGGTTGTCTGGCAAGGGTGGTGGTGGTCATGGTCCAAAGTTGCTAAGGTTGCTTCGGATTCCTATGTCTAGTGTTTGGTGAAAGAGAAAAGGAGAAAGCAGAAGTGGAGACAAGCATCAAAGTGATTCCCATGAACCATGGGAACACTTAAGTATGCGTTGCTACTCCCTATGCTGGCTTTGGCTGGTGGCATGCTTCCTAAAGCATTCAAGATGCTCGAAGTGGCATCCTAAGCTAAAGTTATGAGCAATGGACCATCTCTCCTCAAATTCTGGCTAGTGTGGTGGGCATAGGATCCATGGTTATCATCATTGGGAGACAGCAGGGTGCCTAGAGGCACCAAGTCCAGGTCGATCGACCTTGGGTTTGGAGCCCCAGAGCATCCTTTGCTGCTCTTTGGATCTCTGCTTCTAGCCAGAGTGAAGAGAGAGGTGGTGGACCCCACAAGACAGGTCGATCGACTTGGCTATGCTGGCCCCACCAACTCAACTTTTCTCTACTCACTCTACTCAAGTTTTATTACCTAAGTCTAACTTATTTTGTCGAAATAAAATATGCAATTCTAAAAGTAAACATGCAATTGAAAGCGAAATGCAAAAAAAGTAAATATGAGATAACTACGACATACCTTATCGCCCAGGGCTCCGTGTTTCAGTCCATAGAGCGGGACCTCCGCATTGACGATTGAGCTTCAAAGTGCACCATTCCATCCCGGAGATGGATGGGGATGATTGCACTTTGCCAAACCTTTGGGATCTCCATCCTCTTCTTGATCAAGTTTTCATTCAATGTTCACCGCATTTGTGAATTTATCTCAATGACTTACCCTTTTGGATTTGAACTTCCTGCAGGGGTTAGTCCAGACATACAACCAAAGTCTACACTAGTAATTTTTGGTTTAATTAATCAAACTTGACTCCATGTCTTATTTGATTAAGGTAGGCAAATTAACCTAAGCACCACGCTTAATTTAAAGAGCCTATGGAAGCACCTCATGAAGCACAACCAAACCAAGACTTACTAGAGTGGAAAATGGAAGTTTGAAGATGAAGCACAAAGATTCACAAAAGGATTGAATGACATCCTTGGATCAAGTCATCACTCATAATCTATGATTGGGTTATGAGTGATGGAGTCGTTCCGTCACTAACAATGAGAAGGGTTTCTCTTGACGGCGACTTCTTCTCTGTTGGTGTAAAACTACCGCTTCGCCTTTCCCAATAGCAAGAATGGGAAAAGGTGAAGACAGATGGCTTTTGTGGAGTCATTCTAAATGGTGAAAGTCCCACACACCTACAGGAAGTGTTGGAGATGGGCATTGGCGTTCCCGTGTGGTTTCCCACAAACGGGTTGGCTTGCACCATAATGATGAGCACGTAGACTCAAAGTTGCATCCCCGAGCTAAGCCGCGAACCCGTAGCGACATAGTCGGCCTAATGGTGCGGAATAGTCGGGGATGATCTTTTGGGTCATGGCTTCTTTGATAACCGGTGCAAAGCCTCCTTCCTTGAACGGGTTTAGGTTCAAATGAACCCTGGAGGTAGAACTTGACAATGTCCAGTTCTCCTCAACAACCGTTCATGCACCGTCTTGCTTCGAGAAGCAAGATAGGTGAGAGGTAAAACTGTAACACTAATTGCTAACTAGACTGGTCACTAACCCTGGATTCGATCCTATTAAAACTCCTAGGCTGACGCTTTCCCCGGCAACGGCGCCAGAAATGCTTGTTGACATTTCTGAACGCAATCACTAGAGATAGACAGAAAGTCCAGTCCCCGGCAATGGCGCCAGAAATGCTTGTTGGCATTTCTTAGCGTAACCACCAGAAGTATGGTAGCAACGCCAGAGATGCCAGGAGGGGTAATTCTCTAACTATTGGATATTCCGCAAGCGCACAGAATGTACTGCTGTAGCATTTCACCAAGGAGTATTCCAAGATTGTCGATTTATATTTCTCCCAAGGGAAAGCCGTAGCTAGGAGTCAATAGGGAAAGGAGATCCAGATGTCTATCATCTAGTATCACTAGTGATAGGGGGATGAACGAAGTGGATAGGAAGGATGGATCAAGGAGTTGGTAAGAGAGTCTAAGGGGTAACTAATGGAATAGCAGCTAGGTGAGAGGACAACGAGAGAGTGTAAGATTCCTAATGGGTCTTGGCTTACTTCCATGAATTAGTCCTAGCATTTAGGTTCCGACCTAGCTATCCTAAGGATACGTGAGAGCTAACTCTATCTTTCTGCTACGGCCGATGGGCGAGACAGGCTGTTAAATAACACACCCTGAAGCGGCCACCAGTGCAGACCTACAATCTAACCTAACAACACTCATAGGAGAACTCCATGGTCCCAACGGAAGGCTGTCACACTTCACTCTGGGCGTTCTTGGGTGCAGCCAGACGTTCACACCGGTAGATCTAGTCTAGACACCGCGCCTACACTATATCTACTACTCTAAACTTAGCTAGGGTTTAGAGCACTTCACTCAAGAGCCTAACATACACTCGCTCAGGAGAGAGCAATGTGCCAGCAGAAAGGATGTATACTTACGATAAGCTAAGACAGAAAGTAAATACTAGTACTACTCAGAGGAAATCAAAGCAAGAATACTATATATTAAATACTAAGAATCTTACTAGAACAAGAGGAAGACATACCAGACTCTCCAGAAGACGACTCCGGAGACCCCGAGCTCCGCTCAACTCACTCTAACTCACACACTACTACTACTACTACTACTACTACTACTACTACTACTACTACTACTACTACTACTACTACTATAGTGGACTACATAGCTTTATATGGCTCTCAAGAGGCCTCTCCTTGATGTCTTGAATGAGAGGGAGTGAGGGGGTATTTATAGGGGAGATGGAGTAGCCCCTACTCCACCGCCACATCATCGATCCGCATGACTGTTGACATTTCTAACGCCACTCAGTGTTAGGTTGTCATCCCCAACATGGCGCCAAAAATGCTGGTACTAAATAATGCAACTGCTACTAGAAATAAATATGGGATCCGCAAGCGCACGTATAATACCGATGTAGCATTTTAACCAGGAGTAATCCGTATCGTTATTTATATCTTTACCACTCGGGAAGGGAATGCACTTGGATAATGAGTGATGAGCAATGCACATGCGATAATGGAGAGCTTAACCTTGTCCGTATCAATCATCTCATACGGGGTAAGTGTCACATAAAATATAGGAATGAATGATAAATGACATAAGATAAATGAGAGCATTTAGCCACATAAAATAATAGTAATAAGCCATCTCAACTTAGCACTCGAAGCTTATAACACTAGCATGGACTAGGACGATCTAGGGTATAATCCTATGTTATTCTAACTATAAAGTCAAAGCATACAATGATTAGTGCAAGAACATCTAGCAATCATGGCGGGAAAAGGTTACATCTATGCATAGTGATATTACCGAGAAGACAAGAGACATAGCAATGACTTCAATGTAATAGGTTTGTTCTACTAGACCTATACTCGGGAGAAGGGCTACAAAGGACTCAACAGACTGTCACTCCCGCGATCTACCTCACGATCCGGAATATAGGGTGCAATCGCAGATAAATACGGTATAGGCACCATGCCTACACAATATCTACCACTCACCCATTGGCCTAATGAGCAAGCGCTATACGATCCTATGCATAAACATAATTCTAGTCCAACTATGCTAAACATATAATCAAAGTAAACTAAGAACGATATAATTGAGAACATAATCAAATAGAGCAAAGTCAAGTCTCGATATAATAGAATAGAATAAAGTACTACTCATAGTATCACGAACAATGATGAATATTACAAGAATGTAGAGGGGAATTACCAAGAACTCCGACAGATCCGGACTCCAAGCTAGGCTTGATTCCCTCTAGATCTATTCCTATGTAGCTATGCTACTAAACTATGGAGCTCTAATTGAGATGGTGGCTCGGCTTCTCGAATTTTGATGAGAGAATGAACTCTTGAATGAATTAGGGTTTCACCCGGGGGCCGGGGCTCTGAATATATAGCCCCCTAGGATGAACCACAGCCCTCGGATCAAACCGACCTAAATGGACGATAATTATTCATCCTCAAAGGCGGTGGAGGCAGGATCCGCGAGACTCGACGCCATTGGTCGAGGTGGGGAGTCGGCCGACTGGCCAGCCTGCTAGGTGGGGCCCAGCCTTCAGGGGTCGCCTTCTGGAGTCTTCTAGATTATACAATTTTACCCATTCGGTCTTTATCTCTATGTAATCATGACATGTGGGCCTCCTTTGGTTCTCTTTCTGATAACCCCCTGCAGAAATAGACAATCACCAAAACTCATGGAATTCTGTCAGTGTAACCCCTATATCTAACAGGTGAACTCAAATTAGTCCTTTCTCTTGCTGCGTTGACGGTATAAAATTGATACTTAACGATCGTCAACAGTGACATGCCTTCTCCACCCTTGGATCAAACCGACTTGGAATGGACGTTTGTGGGCAGAGGACACGTGGAGACCATGCAGGAAGTCGGTGGGAGGCAACCGACCTTTGGTGGGCCCACATGTCATGGTCGGCCGACCAGCCTTTGGCTGACATGTGGGTCCCACCAGCCTTCTAGAAGCTCCTCAAGGTCGGTGGAGCAGGTCTGGCAGGTGGGACCCACCAAAGCCTGGTCGGCCGACCAGGACTCTGGCAGGTGGGCCCCCCAGCCTTGCTCCCTTGCTGTCCTGATGTCTTTGGTGTTCTGGCAGTGTCTGAGATGGCTCCAAACCTTGGTCGGTCGACCTGCCCTTGGTGGGATCAAAGGGCCATGTTTTGCAGGTAGTTTCACCATGCAATTCTAAGCACAATGGTGGTATTGGACCCACAAGTGTCAGGTCAGCCGACCTGACCTTTGTGCTCATCTTTTGCACACTGTCTCCAGAGGCTATGACTTTGATGAATGTGGAGTTGGTTTGGTCATTGTCCATCTTGGTTGGTTGCTCTTCCTTCATTTGTAGCTTCTGAACACTAAAAAGTGCCTGTTTGCACCTGCACCCAAATAATGACACGTACATCTGGAACCAAGTCAATTGTACCTATGTCACTACTCATTGGCATGGTGTTAGCTCCAAACTCAACCATTGTTGACGGCTTTTCATGGGGTGAAAACAGGGTATAATTGCCGTCAACAATAAGTTAGACATAGGTAATAAAACTTGAGAAGAGTGATTAGAGAAAAGCTGAGCTGGTAGGGCCACCATGGCCAGGTCGACCGACCTGTCTTGTGGGGTCCACCACCTCTCTTCACTCGGCTAGAAGCGAGGATCCAAGGAGCAAAGATAGTATGCTCGGGGCTCCAAAGCCCAGGTCGACCGACCTGGACTTGGTGTCACCAGGCACCCTGCCGGCTCCCAATGATGACAAACATGGATCCTATGCCCACCACACTAGCCAGAATTCGAGGAGAGATGGTTCATTGCTCATGACGTTAGCTTAGGATGCCACTTCGAGCATCTTGACTGCTTTAGGAAGCATGCCACCAGCCAAAGCCAGCATAGGGAGTAGCAACACATATTTAAGTGTTCCCATGGTTCATGGGAATCACTTTGATGCTTGTCTCCACTTCTGCTTTCTCCTTTTCTCTTTCACCAAACACTAGACATAGGAATCCGAAGCAACCTTAGCAACTTTGGATCATGACCACCACCACCCTTGCCAGACAACCTGACTTAGCATGACTCAAGTGGTTGGGGGCACAAACCTTGGTCAACCGACCAGGTTTAGGGTCCAATGCTTGTGACTTTTTGCAAATAGTAGGCTAGATTCCTTGTCAGAGGGAGAGCATGCTTCATAGGGGCCAGGGCCAGGTCGGCCGACCTGCCCCTTGGGTGGCCTTGCCTTGCCCTTTCACCCCCTATAACTAGCATCCCAAGTTGAGCTCAATCCAACATCTCAAGCTCACTTGGCCTTCTCTTTTCTCTTTAGTGTTCCAAGCCTTCTCAAGCTTAGTGTAGTAGTAACCATAACCAAAAACCCAAAAACATTTCCCTTTTACAAATGCATAAAAATAATTAAAAAAAATAAAATAAAAATGAGACAACCTTTTGCTTAACCTGCTGAGCAACTTGGGGGCCAGGTGGGGCCCATGGCTGAGTCGGCCGACCCAGCCTTGGTGCCACCCATCTGCCAACTTTGCCCCCCTGCTTTGCCATGCCATGTTCATGACTTGCTCTTAGCTAAAATCTTAAAATCATGACATGTTTAGCTTCATAGGCTTATTTGAACATCAAGATGAAGCTAGCTTGGCAAACTCGCAGCCTTAAGCAAAGAATTTTCAAAGGCACTTAGTTGGCTTGTCGTTTGAGAGTGTTACCAGAGCTTGGGGGAGGCCCACCTCCTTCCAACTTCTGGTATGTGTGATCATATAGCTCTAGGGTGAGTGCTACAAGAAAAGAAAGACAGGAAACTGTCAACTTACATCCTAGGAACTAGACTCCCTCACTCTCACCTCTTGCTTTAGCTAAGAAGATGAAGAAACTCACCATCCCATTTAGCTAAGCAAGAGTGCTTAAGCCACTAAGCCAATCATAACCTTAAAAGCAACTGGCACTAAGATTCTGAGCTGGTGGATCACCAAAAGTGGGGTCGGCCGACCCCACCATTAAGGTCTGCTGATACTCCTTTCACTTTGGCTAGATGTGTAGATCTAGGGATGACACTTGGATACTCAAGGGGTCTCCAAGTGTGGGTCGACCGACCCACATATGAACCCCATTGGCTTCCTGTTGTCTTCTACTCACCTCACAAAAGAATCCTATACACACTATGCTAGCCAAACAGTGAAAGAAGTGGTCCCTTGGTCCATCATTCTTAGCATAGATACCCCTCTTCACCTTGGGACCAAACCACCAGCTCACATCTGGAAAGTGGTCAATGAGGCATGCTCGAGTGCCCCCATGGTCTATGGGAATCACTCGAGCCATGTCCCCACTTTGGCCAATCACCTTCTATCGTTCACCAAGCACTAGATTAGGGAATCACTGAAATATCACTACCTCTGATCCACAACTAGCCTTCACTCTCCTAGAATTCCATGGCAAAAGGTTGAGAGTGTTGAGAGGCCAAGCTTGGGGGTCGGCCGACCCCCACTTTGTGCCAATTCAGAGATGGATTCATCAAGATTCTCTGCTCATAGTCCAATAGAACATTTAGTTGTGCTTAGGGGAGATCAGCCTACCTTAGCTTTGGGAATTCACCATTTGCCCGTCTCTCCCCACGAACACCCTTGCAGTGTGAGCCCAAATCCACACTTAGAATCATCTTGAGCTCACATTGCCTTCTCTACTCTCTCTAAGCTTAGGATAAGTAGAAACTTGCCCTTGCCTCTTCCTTATCCTCACTCACTTCAAGATGGGGGATGCCACGAGCATGCTCCCAAAGAGAAAAGAGAGATGTTTTGGGAGTGCACCCAACATAAAGTGACCTCCACTCACTTCCCACTTTGGCACAAAGCAAGGGAGGAGCACTTTAAGGTCTACAAGGATACTGGTCGACCGTCCCATAAAGTTGGTCACCAGTACCCTTGTTCACTTACTCTCCTCCCCCTGGGAACACTTTTTGCGAGCCCTTCTTCCTGTAGCAATAGAATTTTGACTTGCTCAATGAGCAAGTTTGGCGTGTGTCACTACCCACTAGCACACCCTGCTGTGGGAGTGACTATGCCCCACAAGGACCACTAACACTTGGAAAGACTAATGCTAACGCTAATCTTTATTTCCCTAGTGTGCCCTTGTGTTGTCTCACCTTTTGCAGCTAAGAGAAGAAGTTGTTCCCCCGATAAATGCCTAGCGCACCTCCACTGAGAGTAACAGAGTCCGAGAGCAGCCTCATATCCGGCCTTCTTGGACCGCACAGGCAAGAAGCCAAAGTGTTGCAGGAACAAGCAGACCCTGCAGGTGAAAGTGTAGAAGAAGACGATGAGGTAAAGTCCATGGACATTCTAGGTCCATATGGAGACCTGTTCAGATCACACTCCAAGAGTGCGAACTCTTTACCCATGGGGTAGAGAGAGGCGCCATCAAAAGATGGACATGGATGACTTCATCGACAACACTAAGCTTGGCTCAACAAAACGCCCAACCTCTACAGCTATACAAGATGAGCAAAAGCCAAGCTTGGGGGAGATCCTCTCCCCCACTAAGGTACGTTTATCCAAGGTACGTCTTCTATCTTGCATTTTATTTACTTTATTACTTTATAAATAAAATAAAAGTTTGATTATAATAAAAAAGGGCTTATCTATATCATGCTTCTTGAGTGCTTTTCTTCCTATGAAAATGATTGCTAAATTGCTAGTTAATGTTTCTCTAATGCTTGTCTACAACTTAGCACTTCTCTAAGTATAGATTACTTGGCATTCTTAACCACCATGAACCTGATCACTTAGTGGGTTGCAAGTGCTAAAACAAAGTCTAAGTTGTTGTGAGATATGACATAGTTAAGATAAGAGCTCTATACTATTGTTCCAAGCATGCATGATTGCCAGTGAATTTATTTTGGAAATGAATAAAAACTTAATTGTTCCTCAATGGTGTTGAAATTCCTACCACGGCCATATATACTTGATTTATCCAAAAGCCTTCTACATAAGCTACTTGCTTGCACTGAGTTTGGTTAAGACTTGTAGAACCTATGTTAGAGGTTTGTCATGGCCCTAAGATCAAGATCCACAGACCACCAAATATGCTGCTTCTAATCCGGAAGTACGCAACCATGCTACTCCTACCCTGGGAGTACGCATCTTACTACCATCATTATGCTACTCCTACCCTGGGAGCACGCATCATCATCCATACCACCATTCTTGTGCTGCTTCTACACTGGAAGTACGCACCTTCACCATCTCCATCATATAGGTGGCTCCATGTTCCAAAGTTAGAAATCCTCTCTCAAAAGTAATCATTTGTTAGGTGAGACACATCCCAAAAAGGCTAGGCATCTATTCCTTAGATAGTTTTAAAAAAAAAAAGAAGAGAGAAAAAAAAGAGAGAAAAAAGAGAGAAAAAAAAGAAAAAAAGGAGAGCTAGCCTTGTCTCAATAGAAGTAGAGAGAGAGAGATAGAATCAAATAAAGGAGCAACCTCATCCACCATACATCCACCTTTCTTCCATTACCTTACCATCCATTACATTCCTTCACTCCATTCATTCCATTTTACATCTTGATCTGGGGTATGATGAGTCTCTTCGTGGTCCAAGATCTTGTCTTTCTTAACTAAGACAACATATGCATTGCTAGTATGCTATTCCTTGACATACCTACTTAAGCTCCACATAAAGCCTTATTAGAGGTAGGATGTTTTTGAAAGGCAAACACATGATGTGCCTTGGTGAGGATTCATACACCACTTGAGTGACTTGAGGGAAACCATTTGAGGAACATTAAGATTTCTCTTTGAAAAAACTTATCAAAAACCTCGGCATGAAACTTGCTAAAAGAATGAGAAAAGTAGATGCTCTAGTCAAAGCATTCGTCTTCCAACATCCCAAGACTAAGTTAATGCCATAAGCCCCATGAGTGCTAGTGTAATATTGGTGTGTTAGTATTGCTAATTTTTCCATTCAAACAGAAGTTCTTTGTTGTGCACTTAGTATTATTGAGATGTTAACTTAGTGATAACACATGATCCACTGATGCCAAGTCTTATTGTTTGCTCGGGACGAGCAAAGGTTAAGCTTGGGGGATCTTGTTGACGGCAATTATACCCTGTTTTCACCCCATGAAAAGCCGTCAACAATGGTTGAGTTCGGAGCTAACACCATGCCAATGAGTAGTGACATAGGTACAATTGACTTGGTTCCAGATGTACGTGTCATTATTTGGGTGCAGGTACAAACAGGCACTTTTCAGTGTTCGGAAGCTACAAATGAAGGTAGACAACCAACCAAGATGGCCAATGACCAAACCAACTCCACATTCATCAATGTCATAACCTCTGGAGACAGTGTGCAAAAGATGAGCACAAAGGTCAGGTCGGCCGACCCGACATTTGTGGGTCCAATACCACCATTGTGCTTAGAATTGCATGGTGAAACTACACTCAAAAGATGGCCCTTTGATCCCACCAAGGGCAGGTCGACCGACCAAGGTTTGGGGCCATCTCGGACACTGCCAGAACACCAGAGACGTCAGGAAGACAGTGGTGGGTCAACCCCCCAATGGGCCAGGTCGGCCGACCACCCTTTGGTGGGATGACACCTGTCCTGACTCACCACCGACCTTGAGGAGCTTCTAGAAGGCTGGTGGGACCCACATGTCAGCCAAAGCCTGGTCGGCCGACCTGACATGTGGGCCCACCAAAGGTCGGTTGGCCTCCCACCGACTTCCTGCATGGTCTCCACGTGTCCTCTGCCCACAAACGTCCATTCCAAGTCGGTTTGATCCAAGGGTGGAGAAGGCATGTCACGCGGATCGATGACGTGGTGGTGGAGTAGCCCCTACTCCACCTCCCACTATAAATACCCCCTCACTCCCTCTCATTCAAGACATTAAGGAGAAGCCTCTTGAGAGCCATGTGAAGCTATGTAGTCCACTATAGTAGTAGTAGTAGTAGTGTGTGAGTTAGAGTGGGTCGAGCGGAGCTCGGGGTCTCCGGAGTCGTCTTCTGGAGAGTCTGGTATGTCTTCCTATTGTTCTAGTAAGATTCTCAGTATTTAATATATAGTATTCTTGCTTTGCTTTCCTCTGAGTAGTACTAGTATTTACTTTCTGCCTTAGTTTATCGTAAGTATACATCCTTTCTGCTGGCACATTGCTCTCTCTTGAGCGAGCGTATGTTAGGCTACTGAGTGAAGTGCTCTAGGCCCTTGTCTAGGTTTAGAGTAGTAGAGATAGTGTAGGCGCGGCGTCTAGACTAGATCTGCCGTGTGAACGTCTGGCTGCACCCAGGAACGCCCCGAGTGAAGTGTGACAGCCTTCCGTTGGGACCTTGGAGTTCTCCTGTGAGTGTTGTTAGGTTAGATTGTAGGCCTGCACTGGTGGCTGCTTCAGGAGGTGTTATTTAGCAACCTGTCTCGCCCATCGGCCACAGCAGAAAGATAGAGTTAGTTCTCACGTATACTTAGGATAGCTGGGTCAGGGTCTAAACTCTAGGACTAGTTCATGGAAGTAAGCCAAGACCCATTAGGAATCTTACATTCTCTCATTGTCCTCTCACCTAGCTGCTATTACACTAGTCATCTCTTAGACTCTCTAGCCAGCTTCTTGATCCATCCTTCCTATCCACTTCGTTCATCCCCCTATCACTAGTGATACTAGATGATAGACATCCGGATCTCCTTTCCCTATTGACTCCTAGCTACGGCTTTCCCTTGGGAGAATATAAATCGACAACCTTGGAATACTCCTTGGTGAAATGCTACAGCGGTACATTCTGTGCGCTTGCGGAATATCCAATAGTTAGAGAATTACCCCTCCTGGCATCTCTGGCGTTGCCGCCATGTTTCTGGTGGTTACGCTAAGAAATGCCAACAAGCATTTCTGGCGCCGTTGCTGGGGACTAGACTTTCTGTCTATCTCTAGTGATTGCGTTCAGAAATGTCAACAGGCTTATGGTGGTGAGGACCGCTTGCTTATGTGCTTGGGTAGCCAAAGGGCTTCTCTCTACAAAGAGGGATTGGGCTATATCCCCAAGAAAGGCAAGGCCGCCTTTGCTCCTCACAAGACTAGTTTTGTGAAGAACAATGGTAGATATTGCAAGAGTTGCAAGCAAGTCGGTCATGTAGAGCAAAGATGCATGAACAAGAAATCTAATGCTAATGTATCCTCTTATAAGCTTGATTCTTTCTATATGCTTACTAAGGGTACAAATGGTGTGAAGGCTAAGTTCATTGGTGCACCATGGATGGGCTCAAAGAAGAAAGCCATTTGGGTACCAAAGAGCTTAGTGACTAACCTTCAAGGACCCAAGCAAAAGTGAGTACCTAAAGCTTGATCTTCTCTTGTAGGTCAATTATAAAGCCGGAGGGAGGCATTGGGTGCTCCAATCATATGACCGGGGAGACTAGTATGTTCAAGTCACTTGACAAGAATGACAATGGTGGATTTGATTCTTTTACATTTGGTGACAACAATAGAGGTGATGTCAAGGGGCTTGGGAAGATTGCTATATCCAATGACAAGAGTATTTCAAATGTGTTGCTAGTTGATACATTGGACTACAATCTATTGTCGGTGGCACAATTGTGTAATCTTGGTTACAAATGCATATTTGACAAGGATTATATTGAAGTGGCGAGCAAAGATCAATCAAATCTCATCTTCAAGGGGTTTCGACATGGAAGCTTGTACTTGGTGGATTTCAATGCTAGTGAAGCTCAACTCTCATCTTGTTTGATTGGCAAGTCTAGCAAGGGATGGCTATGGCATAGAAGACTTGGTCATGTTGGCATGAAGTAATTGAATAAGTTGTTGAAGCATGACTTAGTGAGAGGCTTGAATGATGTCACATTTGAGAAGGATAGACCTTGTAGTGCATGTCAAGCCGGCAAGCAACATGGGAAGCCACATCCAAAGAAGAGTGAGATGTCAACTTCAAAGGCATTTGAGTTATTGCACATGGACTTGTTTGGCCCAACAACATACACATCTACTGGTGGCAACAAGTATGGCTTTGTGATAGTTGATGACTACACTAGATACACATGGGTGTTCTTTCTCTATGACAAAAGTGAAGTGTATGATTTATTCAAATCATTTGTCAAGAGGGTGCAAAATGAGTTTGAGACCACCATCAAGAAGATAAGAAGTGACAATGGTAGTGAGTTTAAGAACATAAAGATTGAAGAGTTGTGTGATGAGCTAGGCATTGGACATCAATTCTCTCCAACATACACTCCTCAATCCAATGGTGTAGTGGAAAGGAAGAATAGAACCTTGATTGAAATGGCAAGAACAATGCTTTGTGAATACAATGTTAGCCAAAAGTTTTGGAGTGATGCTATCAACATGGCTTACTACTCTAGCAACCGCCTCTATTGCCATGGGAAGCATGAGAAGACACCATATGAGTTGTTGAATGGAAGGAAGCCCAACATTGCATACTTTAGTGTCTTTGGTTGCAAATGCTACATACTCAAGAAGGGGCAAAGACTTGGGAAGTTTGACAAGAGATGTGATGAAGGGTTCTTACTTGGTTATTCTACATCAAGCAAGGCATATAGAGTGTGGAACTTGGCTAGTGGCACGGTGGAAGAAGTTCATGATGTTGAGTTTGATGAAACCCAAGGCTCTCAAAGTGAAGATCAAAATCATGATGATGTGGGTGGAGACAAATTGAACAATGCAATGAGACACATGGACATTGGTGATATAAGGCCAAGGCAAGTTGATGATGATGAAGTGTAAATGACAAATCAAGAGGTGACTTTAGATTCAAATGAGGCAAGCACTAGTGGCACTCAACATGAAGAACAAAGCAAGTAAACCAAATCAACAAGTGCTTCAACCTTCAAATGTTACAAGAGATCATCCTCTAGACCATATCATTGGAGACATTCAAAGAGGTGTGCAAACAAGATCAAGATTGGCTAGCATTTGTGAGCACTACTCATTTGTGTCATTCATAGAGCCAACCAAGATAGAAGAAGCATTGAAGGATCCGGATTGGATAAATGTCATGCATGATGAATTGAACAACTTTACAAGAAATAAAGTTTAGGAGCTTGTTGAGAGGCCGAAGAAGCATAATGTGATTGGCACCAAGTGGGTCTTCAAGAACAAGCAAGATCAAGATGGGTTGGTTGTGAGGAACAAAGCAAGATTGGTTGCACAAGGTTATACTCAAATTGAAGGTCTTGACTTTGGAGAGACTTATGCACCGATAGCAAGATTGGAGGCAATTAGAATCTTACTAGCCTATGCTTGTGCTCACAACATCAAGCTATATCAAATGGATGTGAAGAGTGCATTTCTTAATGGATTTATCAATGAAGAAGTCTATGTTCAGCAACCACCCGGATTTGAAGATAACAAAAAGCCCAACCATGTCTACAAGCTTAAGAAGGCATTGTATGGTTTGAACCAAGCACCAAGAGCATGGTATGAAAGGTTGAGAGACTTTCTCCTCTCTAAAGGCTTTAAGATGGGAAAAGTGGACACTACTCTCTTCACCAAGAAGATTGAAGATGACTTGTTTGTGTTACAAATCTATGTGGATGATATCATATTTGGTTCAACCAATCAAGATTTTTGTGAAGAGTTTGCCAAGATGATGGCTAGTGAGTTTGAAATATCTATGCTTGGAGAGCTAAGTTACTTTCTTGGACTTCAAATCAAGCAAATGAAGAATGGCACCTTTGTGAGTCAAGGCAAGTACATCAAAGACATGATCAAGAAGTTTGGTTTGCAAGATGCAAAGGCAATTAGTACACCAATGGGTACCTATGGCAGCTTGGATCTTGATGATAGTGGCAGTATGGTTGAGCAAAAGCTTTATAGATCAATGATTGGAAGCTTGCTATATGTGACCGCTTCTAGGCCGGATGTCATGTTTAGTGTGTGCATGTGTGCAAGATATCAAGCCTCTCCTAGAGAAAGTCACTTGACGGCGACTAAGAGAGTATTGAGGTACTTAAAGGGCACACAAAATGTTGGCTTATGGTATCCCAAAGGGTCAAGCTTTGAGTTGATTGGTTATTCAGACTCCAACTATGCCGGTTGCAAGATTGATAGAAAGAGTACAAGTGGAACATGCCAAGTGCTAGGAAGGTCTCTAGTTTCATGGTCTTCAAAGAAGCAAAATAGTGTTGCTCTTTCCACCACCGAAGCCGAGTACATAAGTGCGGGGAATTGTTGTGCACAATTGCTATGGATGAAAGCCACCTTGAAGGACTATGGAATCAAATTCAAGAATGTGCTTTTGTTTTGTGACAATGAAAGTGCAATCAAGATGACCAACAATCCGGTCCAACATTCAAGAACAAAGCACATTGATGTGAGGCACCACTTCATTATAGATCATCAACAAAAGGGTGACATTAGCATTGAAAGCATTGGCACCGAAGATCAACTAGCCGACATATTCACCAAGCCTCTTGATGAGAAGAGATATTGCAAGTTGAGGAATGAATTGAACATACTTAGCTTCTCCAACATGAGTTGATGCACCCCATATATATGACATGCCTCTTCTCCAACATAGCAAGGTAAAGTTGCTTGTTGCATTCCATGCATCCCTTGCTAGTTGTGTAATTCATGAAGGCATGTTTGCATCTTCTTAGGCTCATTCATGAAAATCAAATGAATTTGATGTTTGTATGGCACCACTATTGCTTCTATGCTTGTTTATGATCTAGTGGTGGCATATGACATGTTTGTGAGCTTGTGAACCTAGTGTTGAATCTATAGCAATTGCTCACGATGTGTATTTTAACATGGTCAAGATAACCCTTATACTTTATGAGGTGTGAAGAAGCTTGCCCTTGGTTCAAACCGAAATACATACTCTAGGCAAGTGATCTAGATTTGACCATAGTTTGATTGACTTGTTTCTCTCATCTTATGCACCCTTGTTGGTGATTGTTGACAAAGGGAGAGAAATAAGTCACAAAGATCAATGGAAGGGGATCAATTTTTGAAACTCTACCTTGAGCACACAAATAGGGAGAGCAAGCTCATAGACTATTTGTTGCATTTGTATGTGCATAGCATGATGATATGAAGCATTGCAAGTTAAATTCAATATTCATGCTTGATTGGTGTATGCTAGCACTAGGACTTGATTGATGATTTGAAGTACTAGCATGCATAGGTGGTTTCTAGACATAGTGTTTTTATGCATTTCAAAGTATCTCTCTTGTAATGTTGATCACACGAGGTATTTTGAGTTTTTGATGTATGTCTAGATTCCAATGGTGCTAAGGATGGTTTATTATCGCACTCAGATTGGTATCATGCTTCAAAGGTCCATTCTATAAACCTTAGCATCAATTTTGGTAGTGATAAATCTCCCACGAGTTTTATCTATGCATATGTGCTTGAAAATCGACCAAACATTGGATGCACATATGTAGGGGGAGCTACCACTACCAAAACCGAAGTTGAAATGCTTGCCCAACCAAGATTTATGATCTATTTATCTTGGACAAGCAATTCAATTTCAAATTGAATTCAATTTCCATATCTTTGTGAGTGTTTGTGAAGGGTTGTAATCAATTACCAAAAAGGGGGAGATTGAAAGCTCCGGTTTGGTTTTGTAATTAATGACACTCAATGTTGCTAATGCTTTGCTCTAAGTGTGACTAGACACATAGCAACATGGTGGTGATGCCTAGGACCCGAAGATGGACTTGGACTTGGTGATGATCAAGCTTCGAGGTTCAAGGCAAAGGTATCAAGAGATAGGGTTTTTCCTCTTTCGGTGATCGAGACACTATAGAGAGTGTGATCACGTTTAGGATCGATAACTGACTATCAAGAGGGGAATTCACGGTTGAACTCATGGTCCAAGTGCCTCTAGGTTTGACTTTGCATGATGCATATGAGAGGCTTACTTGAGAGCTAACCCTTGCCCTTTGCTTCACGTGGTGATTTGCTAAATCATGTGGTTGAGAGTGATCTACGTGCTGGAGTTGGCACCTAAGGCAAGTGGTTTGACTTGGATCGAAGACGGCGTGACGAAACGACGAAGGAGCTGTCTGGTGCACGGGCCAGACGCATCCGACGGTGAGCGCCGGACGCTGGCTCGACCGCCGGACGTGGTCCAGAGAGGTCTGCAGATTGGACAATCGCCGGACGCGCAACCAGGAGGGTCAGACGCGTCCGGCACCCTCTGGAGAGCCGCTGGTCTTTAGAGCGCCGGACCGTCCGGCGTGTGAGTGATGGACACCAGGGTTCTGCTGTACGGCGTCCGACGCGTGTTGGATCAACGCAGCCCCAGATGATGTGGCACTGCGCCGGACACTGGAACTAGCGTGTCCGGCGTGCGCCGGACGCTATGCAGAGAGGTTTGCAAACTGAGGAACCTTCGGACGCAGGCGCCGGACGCCGAGGAGAAGGCGCCGGACGCTCGTCGGATGCTGACATGGCAGATGGAGTTCGAACGTGCGACGCCAATGGTCGACTGACAGTAAGCACCGGATGCGTCCGGCGGTGCACATCAGACGCGTCCGGTGCGTGGAAAAGTGAACCCCGAGCTGCATAACGGTTCACTTTTGAGTGGGGGGTATAAATAGAGGTTTGGCCAGTTGGGGAGCCATCTCTTGCCCATTCTAACACCTTTGAGCATCCTTTGAGTTAGAGAGACTCCCTCCCACTCATATCTTGACTTCATTGATCATTCTTGAGTGAGATTGAGTGAGAATCAAGTGCGAGCATTGAGAGTTGCATCTAGAGGCACTTGTTCTTCGAATTCGCTGCGGAATTCTTGTTACTCTAGGGTGATTCCTGTCACCCTAGATGGTTTGGAGCAGCGGGTGGTGTTGAGCTCGAGTGGAGATTGTTCGAGGCCACACTAGTGTGCTTGTGAAGGGTTCTTGGTCCTTCCTCACGGGAGATTTGCGAAAGGATACTCTAGTGGATTGCGCGTGGCTTGGAGGATCCTAGTCTTGTGTTGGTGGTGCGGCTCCCGGTTGCGGTATTTGGCGTTGAGTGCCAATTGAGCGTGCACACCACCAAGCTAGAGTATCGCCACAACGAGGAGTAGCTTGCCGGGAAGCAAGTGAACCTCGGTAAAAAATCATTGTGTCAATTGTGATTGCCGAGGTTTCTCTCGTTGGTGATTGATTGTGGTGATTGGCTATCTTCATCTCTACGCGGCGGTATAACCATCCAATCCCCTCTCTGCTTCCTAGCTTATAGATCTTCTTGCTAGTCTTGCTAGTTGTGAGTAGAATTGCTAGAATTGTGTAGCTTTCTTGTTGCTCTTGTTAGCCTTGTTTAGTGCCAAGAGTTTTGCTTGTGTAGTTTAGCTCAGCTTGTTATTGGTTGGGTTTTTGTAGTATAGCCTCCTTGCTAGACTTGTTAGAAAGGCTTGCATAGAGTAATCGAAGCTTTAGCTTTGCATTTAGGCCATCTTATAGTCTAACAAGTTGCTTAAGTGTTTTTGCAAGAATTTTATTAGGCTATTCACCCCCCCCTAGCCATTAGGACCTTACAAGCGTGCATAGGCTCTCTGCGAGGCCTGCCTCCTCGGTAGGGTCGGAGGGTGTGGGGGTTGGCGGCGCCGCCTCCTTAGAGATGGACTGGAGGTGGTCGAGGGGCTCCCCCGACAAGCCCCTGCGGGAGTAGATCTCAGTGAGTCCCCTGCTCGTCCGCCCGTGGCTCCCCAACAAGTCCCCTGCGGGTCTCCTCGCCGTCGCCGATGCGTTCGACAGGCTGCGACGGCCTGCGATGCGGACGGGGAAAAGGAAGGCCGAGCCCGCGCATGCAGCAGCGCTCGCGCCCACGCAGCGGCGCCCACGCCCACGGCGAAGGGGCGCTCGTCCATGCCCTGGCGGACTGGTGGCGGCCAGCGGTGGAGCTCCCACGTGTGCAGCTAGCAGCGCTTGAGCCTGCGCACGTGAGCTTGCTCGCGCCCACTGTTGACGGTCCTTAAGTATCAATTTTATACCGTCAACACAGCAAGAGAAAGGACTAATATGAGTTCACCTATTAGATATAGGGGTTACACTGACAAAATTCCACGAGTTTTGGTGATTGTCTATTTCTCACGGGGGTTATCGAAAGAGAACCAAAGGAGGCCCACATGTCATGATTACATAGAGATAAAGACCGAACGGGTAAAATTGTATAATCTAGAAGACTCCGAAGGCAAACCCCGGAAGCCGGGGCCCACTGGCGGGGTGGCGGTCGGCCGACCCGGGGGGAGTCGGCCGACTCCCCATCTCCACCAATCGGGTGGAGTCTCGTGGATCCCGCCTCCACCGCCTTTGAGGATGAATAATTATCGTCCATTTAGGTCGGTTTGATCCGAGGGCCGTGGTTAATCCTAGGGGCTATATATTCGAGCCCCCGGCCCCTAGGTGAAACCCTAATTCATTCTAATTCATTCAAGAGTTCATTCTCTCATCGAATTCGAGAGAAGCCGAGCCACCATCTCAATTAGAGCTCCATAGTTTAGTAGCATAGCTACATAGGAATAGATCTAGAGGGAATTAAGCCTAGCTTGGAGTCCGGATCTATCGGAGTTCTTGGTAATTCCCCTCTACATTCTTGTAATATTCATCATTGTTCGTGATACTATGAGTAGTACTTTATTCTATTCTATTATATCGACTTGACTTTGCTCTATTTGATTATGTTCTCAATTATATTGTTCTTAGTTTACTTTGATTATATGTTTAGCATAGTTGGACTAGAATTATGTTTATGCATAGGATCGTATAGCGCTTGCTCATTAGATCGATGGGTGAGTGGTAAATATTGTGTAGGCGTGGTGCTTAGGCCGTATTTATCTCGCGATTGCACCCTATTGGCCGGGTCGTGTGGTAGATCGCGGAAGTGACAGTTCGTTGAGTCCTTTGTATTCCATCCCCCGTTGGTAGGTCTTAGTAGAACAACCTATTACATTGAAGTCATTGCTATGTCTCTTGTCTTCTCTCGGTAATATCACTATGCATAGATGTAACCTTTTCCGCCATGATTGCTAGATGTTCTTGCACTAATCATTGTATGCTTTGACTTTATAGTTAGAATAACATAGGATTACACCTTAGATCGTCCTAGTCCATGCTAGTGTTATAAGCTTAGAGTGCTAAGTTGAGATGGCTTATTACTATTATTTTATGTGGCTAAATGCTCTCATTTATCTTATGTCATTTATCATTCATTTCTATATTTTATGTGACACTTACCCCGTATGAGATGATTGATACGAGACAAGGTTAAGCTCTCCATTATAGCATGTGCATTGCTCATCACTCATTATCCAGTGCATTCCCTTCCCAAAGTAAAAATATAAATAATGATACCTGGATTACTCCTGGTTAAAATGATACATCGGTATTATCTGTGCGCTTGCGGATCCCATATTTATTTCTAGTAGCAGTTGCATTATTTAGTACCAGCATTTTTGGCACCATGTTAGGGATGACAACCTAACACTGAGTGGCGTTAGAAATGTCAACAAGCATTTTTGGCGCCGTTGCCGGGGAAGGTTGAAAGCCAATGGATAATGAGCAGCATTGCACTACATAATGAGATTGAGCACTGTCACCATTCTCTACTCATACAGCCTTACCCTTGTCTTTCGTCTATTTTTATATCTTATGCGGGGTAATGTATGAAAAAGACAATTCTTCCCGATAATTATATTGACGATCCGTAAGCTTTATTCAGAAAGCCGAAGCAAGTTGAAGAAGACCATTCAATCATCATCATCAGCTCAACTTGGAAGTTTGTCAGAAACAGAAAGTTGACCCTTCGTTCGAGACTTGACACCAGCATTTGAAGCCATGGCGAACAAGTCACTCCGCGAGTTCTCAGCTCCAACTACGGACAACATTCGTGACTGACCACTGCGGACATCGAAGGAGCTTTTGAGCTCAAGCCTCGCGCCGATCAACATGGTCCAAGCAAGCCGGTTCTGGGGAAGGCCCATGAAGATGCAAGTGCTCATCTCCAACACTTTCTGGAGATTTGTAGCACCTTCACCATCAAGGATGTCCCCAGAGATGCTATACTACTTCGCCTCTTCCCATTCTCACTCTTGGGGAGAGCGAAGCAGTGGTTCTACGCCAATAAGGAGAAGAATACTACGTGGGCACTATGTTCCACCAATTTCTTGGCAAAGTTTTTCTCCATGGGCAAGACAAATGCTCTTCGTGGGAAGATATCAAGCTTTCAGCAACACCATGATGAGACTGTCCCAGAAGCTTGGGAGCGCCTTCAAGATTACATCCTCGAGTGTCCTCATCATGGCATGGAGAATTGGCTGCTTATGTAGACATTCTACCATGGGCTTAGCAACAAAGACACGTGAGACGATGGATGCCGCCGTTGGAGGTGCATTCTTATCACTCACTATTCCTCAAGCCACAAACTCTTGTGGAGAAGATGGCATCCAACCAAAGTTGGAGTGAAGAAAGAACTCGACCCGCAAGAGAGGAGGAGGAATGCACCAGCTGAAGGAGGTAGACATGCTGTCCGGCCAAAATGGATCTGCTAATGAAGAGGCTCGATGAGAGAGCCCCGAGAGAAGAAAGAAGTCATGCACATACATGATGCTCGCATGACATGTGAAGAGTGTGGAGAGACTGGGCACACAGTGCTAACCGCCCGTAGCCGAAGGAGGACGTGAACTACCTCAATAACAACAATAATAACAATTACTACCGTCCTCGCGAATCCGTGGTTGGAATCAAGGCAGCAGGCCTAACTACTCGTGCAATTATTCAGCAACTATCAAGGTAACAACTCCGCCTACAATAATTACAACCAAATAGCCTTTGAGAGAGTTAGTGCTTGAATCAAGGCAAGATGATGGACAACTGGCCAAGAAGCCGACATCAAATGACAAGGTCCTAGAGACACTCGGCAAAGAATGGGATGGCTTTTCCAATGCCATCAAGAGTCAGCCTCGCTTCAACAAGATACTTGAGTCGCAGTACAACAAACTTGTTAACCTTGCTCCCTCCACCGGTCAAGGTAAACCGCGGACAACCCGAAGAGCTCGAAACTACAAATCTTGTTGATATATTCAATGTAGAAGATAGCCGGAGTGATCCATCGAAGGGGTCATGGATTGACTCAACTCGCCAATCAAGAAGGGCGATCCAGGGAGACCAAGCATTCCGATCTCCATTGGAAGTACCAATTTCAATGAGGCAATGTGACTTCGGTGCAAGCATCAACATCATGCCAAGAGTGATATATGAGAAGCTATTCAGATGCCCCTTAGCATACACAACCATGTGCTTACAAACTTGCGATCGGGCCACTCCGTGTCCCTTTGGGAGTACTTGAAGATATATGTGCACGAGTAGGCAACTCGTATGTCCCCGCAGACTTCGTGGTAGTGGATACAAAGGTGATGAAAGGTCCCCGTCATTCGGGACGACCATTCTTGAACACCGCTGGAGCCATCATGTATGCCAACACCGCCAAGATCATCTTCAACATCAAGGGCAAGAGAGAAACCTTCTTCTTCAAGAACAGAGTGCTGCAGCTTCCTCAAAGACACCCTCATCAACAATGTGAGAAGAAGAAGAATCCAGCTAAGAAGAGCAAGAACAAAGATAAGAAGACCAAGAAAACGGAGACAAGGAGGATGGTCACCGCAGTCCACGTGGAGCATGACCACTTACTCAGTCCCCACGACCGATCAAGAAGGATGACCCGTGTCCCAACCATTCAATGCTCCATCAACGAAGCTCTTTCAATAAAGCTGCCTCAGACACCGGATCGCGTCAACATTATGGCCAAGGTAACTTATGAGTATCTATATGGCACTATGCCTTTGGAGCCCACCTATGCACAAACCTACAAATGGCGAGATCGTACATTCCGCTTCGTCGAAGGAGAAGTGAAGGATGTCCTCATCCAGATAGATGACCATTATGTCCCTACTGACTTCCTAGTCATCGATATGGGAGATGACTACGATCCTCCAATCATCCTAGGAAGACCATTCCTGAATACCACCAGAGCTATCATCTATATTGGGACAGGAGAGATCCATTTCCACTTTCCCACTGAGAAGGTACGCCGCTACTTCAACAATAATTATATAATCACTGAAGAGCCCAAGAAGAACAGAGCAAGGAGAAGGCAAAATGCACTGCCGCGTAAAAAAGAAGAACATCACTACGATGGATGGGCCAACTATGAGGGAGAAGTGTCTAGATATGAAGATCGATACCCAGAAGAGAAGAACATTGTAGAAGAACCCGAAGAGGTGCTACCAGAAGAAAACCAAGTGCCCAGAGAAGCTTCCTCCTCAAGGTCACCCTCTCCAACAAAGAAGGTGTGGAAAGTAAAAGAAAAATCAGAATCGATTCCAACACAAGAGGCGACGTCATCCGAGGCGCCAGCCAATGCGCCCCTTGAAAAATGAGCGAACATGACAAGTCCTGTTCGGAGGACTTAAAACCACCGAACGCCGCGCCAAGAGGTAACTTGGTATTTATCAGCAATTCACTTTTCAAAGATCGTAATTTTACCTTAGCATATTTATTTTCCTACTTGCATCCTTGTTGCATCTTTACTTTTTATCTCGCATTAGAAAAGAAAATAAAAATGTTGTGCATTTGCATCCGGAAAATCGTCAAGCCCCATGTGGATAGTCATTCACCGTGGTGGCACAAAAATAATTTCTTAGCATATTTATTTTCCCCGTCTCGCATTCCTTAAATAATAAAAAGATAAAAATATTTCTTGTGATCCCGTTAGAACAAGTCTAAGTTAAGAAAGTTCTAGACAACCAAGGCCTAGAGGTTTTATCACTAACGCTAATCAGTTCCACAAGCTTTGTTGTCTATTTGAGCTTCACAGAACATCAAGGATCAAGAAGAGCTAACAAGCGTAAGGACATCCAGCCCCCGTCGAGTGCTGCCCGCGACAATTGAATGCTTGTCTCCAACAGGCAACTATCTACGACACTCCCGGAGGACTAGAACGTCTTCGGCTCCGTCGCAACATCGAGACTATGTCAACATCCAGCTTGGGGGAGAGCATCCCCCGTGTACCAAGCTAAGTGTTTCCAACTTATCTATTTATGCTTTATTAAAGTATGCTTTGTTAAAACAACTAAAAAAAGATGCATAACCATAGAAACCCAGAAAGATTTCCTTATTTATCTTTTCTACTTTTGGAGAGCTCTTGCAATCTGTCTTTAAAAGTGATCCCAAGAATAAACTCTACATGGAGATGATGAATAGTTGCTCTGCCGTAATTCCTTTCAAGTACCTAGTTTTCAACCTTGCACTCTCCCGAGTTTTTGGATACAACCGTTTAGACTTGAGATTTGCTCAACCCGAAACTTGTGGGTAGCGAATACTTGATCTAAGTCTAGGTGGTTAACGGGTATGATATGGGAAGGTTTTGAGTCAGTCCATCTTGTTCCTAGAGATACTAGAGTTCGAGAATTTATCTTGAAAATATTAAATTCCTGCATGATGAGTTCCTTTATGATGAGAGTTCAAATTCCTACCACAGCCATATATTCATGCTTACTAGATTAGGAAAACCCATTTGTTTATATAGATCATATTGTAGGTTTGAGTGTAGACTTTATAGGCATTGAGTGTGGTTATGCTCGTGAACCCATAAGGAATTAGTCACGCAGCTTAAAGTCAATACTATGTGCTCTCCATCCATTGATCTATGCTACTTCGTCCTCGAAGCATGCACCCATTTTATAAATGTTACATTCATTCCGTGCTACTTCGTTCCTCGAAGTACCACCCACATATAGATCCATATCCACCACATATTGTGCTATCTCTACCCTGGAGATACGCACTTATGCTACTCCTATCCTGGGAGTACGCATTCCCCACATATTGTGCCGTCTCTACCCTGGAGACACGCACTTATGCTGCTCCTATACTGGGAGTACGCATCCATCCATTCATCCATCCACATATACATACGCCATTCATTTTCACTTCATCCAGAAATGGTTCTACTCCTATCCTGGAAGTGAACATCTAGACATAATCATCGCCGATCTATTTGCCTACATAAAAGCTCCGGTCATTATCATTTCAAGTTATACACTCCCTGTGTTCAAGTTTCGTTTTCAGAGGATTGGTTATTAAAAAAAAAAGAAAGAAAGGGAAAGAAAGAGTAGCCAAGTCCTTCCATTCAAGAAGTTTCAAGGTTTCCGAATGAAGGGAGTCATGTTATCCTCAAAGGAGCAAGTGTAGAAGTAGATGTTCACCAGTTGAGTACCCCTCATAATCATTTCCTTATCACCATCATACTATCATCATCCTATTATCATCTTATCATCCATTCCATTTCCTCATTCACATGCACATATGACTTTATTATTATTTTAGTTCCTATTGGATCCATGTCTTAACTGTGCAATATATGCAAGTGAGTTTGAGTGTCTCCCCACCTATGAGTTCCACATAAGCCTATTAGAAAGTAGGGTGAGAGAGAGAAGGCACTTTTCACTATGCCTTAGTTCCATAAATACCACATATTTTGAGAGAAGAGAGAAGGCATACACTACTCATGCCTTGGAAAGGATCCGTAAATACCACAAATGAGAGACTTGAAAGGTTCATACAAGGAACTCGAGTTTTATTTCAAAACCTTGCAAAAACTCCGGGATAATAGTTGATCAAAGAGCGAGAAACATAGCGCTTGACTTGACCATTCTATCTTTCAACTACTCAAGACCCAAGTGACGGTTACAAGCCCCATGGTGAAAGGTAATATGAGTGAGTTTTGAGTCGATAGTTCACTCTAATCCGGAGGAGAGTTCTTGTTTGAACGCATGTGTACTTGTGAGGAGTGAAAGTATTGTAGCAACTCCTGATCCATCACTGAGTCTATCTTTGCTCAGGGACGAGCAAAAGGTAAGCTTGGGGGAGTTTGTTGACGGTCCTTAAGTATCAATTTTATACCGTCAACGCAGCAAGAGAAAGGACTAATATGAGTTCACCTATTAGATATAGGGGTTACACTGACAGAATTCCACGAGTTTTGGTGATTGTCTATTTCTCAGGGGTTATCGAAAGAGAACCAAAGGAGGCCCACATGTCATGATTACATAGAGATAAAGACCGAACGGGTAAAATTGTATAATCTAGAAGACTCCGTAAGGCAAACCCTAGAAGCTGGGGCCCACTGGGCGGGGTGGCCGGCCGACCCGGGGGAGTCGGCCGACTCCCCATCTCCACCAATCGTGGAGTCTCGTGGATCCCGCCTCCACCGCCTTTGGGGATGAATAATTATCGTCCATTTAGGTCGGTTTGATCCGAGGGCTGTGGTTAATCCTAGGGGGCTATATATTCGAGCCCCGGCCCCCGGGTGAAACCCTAATTCATTCTAATTCATTCAAGAGTTCATTCTCTCATCGGAATTCGAGAAGCCAGAGCCACCATCTCAATTAGAGCTCCATAGTTTAGTAGCATAGCTACATAGGAATAGATCTAGAGGGAATCAAGCCTAGCTTGGAGTCCGGATCTCGGAGTTCTTGGTAATTCCCCTCTACATTCTTGTAATATTCATCATTGTTCGTGATACTATGAGTAGTACTTTATTCTATTCTATTATATCGACTTGACTTTGCTCTATTTGATTATGTTCTCAATTATATTGTTCTTAGTTTACTTTGATTATATGTTTAGCATAGTTGGACTAGAATTATGTTTATGCATAGGATCGTATAGCGCTTGCTCATTAGATCGATGGGTGAGTGGTAAATATTGTGTAGGCGTGGTGCTTAGGCCGTATTTATCTCGCGATTGCACCCTATTGGCCGGGTCGTGTGGTAGATCGCGGAAGTGACAGTTCCGTTGAGTCCTTTGTATTCCATCCCCGTTGGTAGGTCTTAGTAGAACAACCTATTACATTGAAGTCATTGCTATGTCTCTTGTCTTCTCTCGGTAATATCACTATGCATAGATGTAACCTTTTCCCGCCATGATTGCTAGATGTTCTTGCACTAATCATTGTATGCTTTGACTTTATAGTTAGAATAACATAGGATTATACCCTAGATCGTCCTAGTCCATGCTAGTGTTATAAGCTTAGAGTGCTAAGTTGAGATGGCTTATTACTATTATTTTATGTGGCTAAATGCTCTCATTTATCTTATGTCATTTATCATTCATTTCTATATTTTATGTGACACTTACCCTGTATGAGATGATTCAACAGACAAGGTTAAGCTCTCCATTATAGCATGTGCATTGCTCATCACTCATTATCCAGTGCATTCCCTTCCCAAAGTGGTAAAAATATAAATAACGATACCTGGATTACTCCGGTTAAAATGCTACATCGGTATTATCGTGCGCTTGGATCCCATATTTATTTCTAGTAGCAGTTGCATTATTTAGTACCAGCATTTTTGGCGCCATGTTAGGGATGACAACCTAACACTGAGTGGCGTTAGAAATGTCAACACCCACGAGACGGAGCGACAGCTCGCCCGCGGCTGCCTGCACACGAGGCGAAGGGGCAGCTTGCCCGCGGCCGCTGTTGACGGTCGTTAAGTATCAATTTCATACCGTCAACGCAGCAAGAGAAAGGACTAATATGAGTTCACTGTTAGATATAGGGGTTACACGACGTAATTCCACGAGTTTTGGTGATTGTCTATTTCTACGGGGGTTATCGAAAAGAGAACCAAAGGAGGCCCACATGTCATGATTACATAGAGATAAAGACCGAACGGGTAAAATTGTATAATCTAGAAGACTCCGGAAGGCGACCCCGAAGGCCGGGCCCCACCTAGTAGGCTGGCCGCCGGCCGACCCGGGGGAGTCGGCCGACTCCCCACCTCGACCAATGGCGTCGAGTCTCGCGGATCCCCGCCTCCACCGCCTTTGAGGATGAATAATTATCGTCCATTTAGGTCGGTTTGATCCGAGGGCTGTGGTTCATCCTAGGAGGCTATATATTCAGAGCCCCTGGCCCCTGGGTAAAACCCTAATTCATTCAAGAGTTCATTCTCTCATCAGAATTTAGAGAAGCCAGAGCCACCATCTCAATTAGAGCTCCATAGTTTAGTAGCATAGCTACATAGGAATAGATCCAGGGGAATCAAGCCTAGCTTGGAGTCCGGATCTGTCGAGTTCTTGGTAATTCCCCTCTACATTCTTGTAATATTCATCATTGTTCGTGATACTATGAGTAGTACTTTATTCTATTCTATTATATCGACTTGACTTTGCTCTATTTGATTATGTTCTCAATTATATCGTTCTTAGTTTACTTTGATTATATGTTTAGCATAGTTGGACTAGAATTATGTTTATGCATAGGATCGTATAGCGCTTGCTCATTAGGCCAATGGGTGAGTGATAGATATTGTGTAGGCATGGTGTCTATACCGTATTTATCTGCGATTGCACCCTATATTCCGGATCGTGAGGTAGATCGCGGGAGTGACATCTGTTGAGTCCTTTGTAGCCCTTCTCCCGAGTATAGGTCTAGCGAACAAACCTATTACATTGAAGTCATTGCTATGTCTCTTGTCTTCTCGGTAATATCACTATGCATAGATGTAACCTTTTCCCGCCATGATTGCTAGATGTTCTTGCACTAATCATTGTATGCTTTGACTTTATAGTTAGAATAACATAGGATTATACCCTAGATCGTCTTAGTCCATGCTAGTGTTATAAGCTTAGAGTGCTAAGTTGAGATGGCTTATTACTATTATTTTATGTGGCTAAATGCTCTCATTTATCTTATGTCATTTATCATTCATTCCTATATTTTATGTGACACTTACCCTGTATGAGATGATCGATACAGACAAGGTTAAGCTCTCCATTATAGCATGTGCATTGCTCATCACTCATTATCCAGTGCATTCCCTTCCCAGTGGTAAAAATATAAATAACGATACCTGGATTACTCCCGGTTAAAATGCTACGATGATATATTCTGTGCGCTTGCGGAACCTTCTTTATTTCAAATTGCACTTAATAGACATCAACAAGCATTTTTTGGCGCCGTTCTTAGGGAAGGTTGAAAGCCAATGGATAATGAGCAAAGCATTGCACTACATAATGAGATTGAGCACTGTCACCATTCTCTACTCATAGAGCCTTACCCTTGTCTTTCGTCTATTTTATATCTTATGCGGGGTAATGTATGAAAAAGACAATTCTTCCCGATAATTATATTGACGATCCGAAGCTTTATTCAGGGAAAGCCGAAGCGTGTTGAAGAAGACCAATCAATCATCATCATCATCAACTCAACTTGGAAGTTTGTCGAAGCGTAAAGTCAACCTTTCGTGCGAGACTTGGCACCAGCGTTTGAAGCCATGGCGAACAAGTCACTCCGCGAGTTCTCGGCTCCAACTACGGACAACATTCGTACTGGACCAGTGCGGACATCGAAGGAGCTTTTGAGCTCAAGCCCGCACTAATCAACATGGTGCAAGCAAGCCGGTTACGTGGGAAGGCCCATGAAGATGCTAGTGCTCATCTCCAACACTTTCGGAGATTTGTAGCACATTTACTATCAAGGATGTCCCCGGAGATGCTATACTACTTCGCCTCTTTCCATTCTCACTCTTGGGGAGAGCGGCGGTGGTTCTACGCCAATAAGGAAAAGAATACTACGTGGGCATTATGTTCCACTAATTTCTTGGCGAATCTTTCCCATGGGCAAGACAAATGCTCTTCGTGGGAAGATATCAAGCTTTCAAAGAACACCATGATGAGACTGTCCCGAAGCTTGGGAGCGCTTTCAAGATTACATCCTCGAGTGTCCTCATCATGGCATGGAGAATTGGCCGCTTATGCGAGACATTCTACCATGGGCTTAGCAACAAGACACGTGAGACGATGGATGCTGCTGCTGGAGGTGCATTCTTATCACTCACTATTCCTCAAGCCACAGCTCTTGTGGAGAAGATGGCATCCAACCAAGGTTGGAGTGAAGAAAGAACGCAGACCCGCAAGAGAGGTGGAGGAATGCACCAGCTGAAAGAGGTAGACATGCTGTCTGCCAAAATGGATTTGCTAATAAAGAGGCTCGATGAGAGAGCCCCAGAGAAGAAAGAAGTCATGCATATACATGATGCTCGCATGACATGTGAAGAGTGTGGAGAGACTGGGCACACAGGTGCTAACTGCCCAGAGCTGAAAGAGGACGTGAACTACCTCAACAACAACAACAACAACAACAACTACCGTCCTCAGCAGAATCAAGGTTGGAATCAGCAGCCGAGGCCTAACTACTCAGGCAATTATTCAGGCAATTACCAAGGTAACAACTCTTCCTACAATAATTACAACCAGCCGCCTTTGAGAGAGTTAGTGCTGAATCAAGGCAAGATGATGGACAATCTGTCCAAAAAGCTGACATCAAATGACAAGGTCCTAGAGACACTTAGCAACAGGATGGATGGCTTTTCCAATGCCATCAAGAGTCAGCTCAGCTTCAACAAGATACTCGAGTCGCAGGTGCAACAGCTTGTCAACCTTGCTCCCTCCACTAGTCAAGGTAAACGGCGGGACAACCGAAGAGCTCGAACCAAATCTTGTTGATATATTCAATGTAGAAGATAGCCGGAGTGATCCATCGAAGGGGTCATGGATTGACTCAACTCTGCCAATCAAAAAGGGCGATCCAGGGAGACCAGTCATTCCGATCTCCATTGGAAGTACTAACTTTAATGAGGCAATTTGTGACTTCGGTGCAAGCATCAACATCATGCCAAGAGTGATATATGAGAAGCTATTCAGATACCCCTTAACATACACAACCATGTGCTTGCAGCTTGCAGATCAGTCACTCCGTGTTCCTTGGGAGTACTTGAAGATATATGTGTACGAGTGGGTAACTCGTATGTTCCTGCAGACTTCGTGGTAGTGGATACAGCGAAATGAAAGGTCCCCTATCATTCGGGACGACCATTTTTGAACACCGCTGGAGCCATCATGTATGCCAACACCGCCAAGATCATCTTCAACATCAAGGGCAAGCGAGAAACCTTCTTCTTCAAGAACAGAGTGCTGCAGTTCTCAAAGACATCCTCATCGCCAGAATGTGAGAAGAAGAAGAATCCAAATAAGAAGAACAAGAATAAGAAGACCAAGAAGACGGAGACAAAGTGAGGATGGTCACCGCAGTCCACAAGGAGCATGACCACTTACTCGGATCCCCACGTCGATCAAGAAGGATGACCCAGTGTCCCAACCATTCAATGCTCCATCAACAAGCTCTTTCAATAAAGCATGCTCTGGGTGACACCGGATCGGGCGTCAACATCATGGCCAAGGTAACCTATGAGTATCTATATGGCACTATGCCTTTGGAGCCTACCTATGCACAAATGCAGATGGCGGACCCGGACATTCCGCTTCGTCGAAGGAGAAGTGAAGGATGTCCTCATCCGGATAGATGACCATTATGTCCCTACGACTTCCTAGTCATTGACATGGGAGATGACTACGATCCTCCAATAATCCTAGGAAGACCATTCCCGAACACCACCAGAGCTATCATCTATATTGGAACAGAGAGATCCATTTCCACTTTCCCACCGAGAAGGTACGCCGCTACTTCAATAATAATTATATAATCACCGAGGAGCCCAAGAAGAACAGAGCAAGGAGAAGGCAGCGTACCTGTCGCGTAACAAGAAGAACATCACTACAGATGGATGGGCTGACTATGAGGGAGAAGTGTCTAGATATGAAGATCGATACCCAGAAGAGAAGAACATTGTAGAAGAACCCGAAGAGGTGCTACCAGAAGAAAACCAAGTGCCCCAAGAAGCTTCCTCCTCAAGGTCATCTTCTCCAACAAAGAAGGTGTGGAAAGTAAAAGCAAAATTAGAATCAATTCCTACACACGAGGCGACATCATCCGAGGCGCCAGCCAATGCGCCCCTTGAAAAATGAGCGAACATGACAAGTCCTGTTCGGAGGACTTAAAACCACCGAACGCCGCGCCAAGAGGTAACTTGGTATTTATCAGCATTACTTTTCAGCATTATATTCTTAACCTTAGCATATTTATTTCCCTACTTGCATCTTAGTTGCATCTTTACTCTTTTATCTCCGCATTTGAAAAGAAAATAAAGATGTTGTGCATTTGCATCCGTAAAATCGTCAAGCCCCATGTGGATAGTCATTCACCGTGGTGGCACAAAAATAATTTCTCAAAGCATATTTATTTCCCCCGTCTCGCATTCCTTAAATAATAAAAAGATAAAAATATTTCTTGTGATCCCGTTAGAATGAGTTTTAAGTTAGGAAAGTTCTAGACAACCAAGGCCTAGAGGTTTTATCACTAACGCTTAATTAGTTCCACAAGCTTTGTTGTCTATTTGAGCTTCACGTAACATTAAGGATCAAGAAGAGCTAACAAGCGAAGGACATCCACCCCTCGTCGAGTGCTTTGCCGCGACAATTGAATGCTTTGTCTCCAACAAAGCAACTATCTACAACACTCCTGGAGGACTAGAACGTCTTCGGTGCTGTCGGCAACATCACAGACTATGTCAACATCCAAATTGGGGAAGAGCATCCCCCGTGTACTAAGCTAAGTGTCTCCAACTTATCTATTTATGCTTTATTAAAGTATGCTTTGTTAAAACAAACTAAAAAAGATGCATAACCATAGAAACCCAGAAAGATTTCCTTATTTATCTTTTCTACTTTTGGAGAGCTCTTGCAATCTGTCTTTAAAAGTGATCCCTAGAATAAACTCTACATGGAGATGATGAATAGTTGCTCTGCCGTAATTCCTTTCAAGTACCTAGTTTTCAACCTTGCACTCTCCCGAGTTTTGGACACAACTGTTTAGATTTGAGATTTGCTCTGAACCTGAAACTTGTGGGTAGCGAACACTTGATCTAAGTCTAGATGGTTGACGGGTATGATATGGGAAGGTTTTGAGCTGCTGTCCATCTTGTTCCTAGAGATACTAGAGTTCTGGAGAATTTATCTGTGAAAATATTAAATTCCTGCATGACGAGTTCCTTTATGATGAGAGTTCAAATTCCTACCACAGCCATATATTCATGCTTACTAGATTAGGAAAACCCATCTGTTTATATAGATCATATTGTAGGTTTGAGTGTAGACTTTATAGGCATTGAGTGTGGTTATGCTGTGGACCCATAAGGAATTAGTCACGCAGATAAAGTCAATACTATGTGCTCTCCATCCATTGATCTATGCTACTTCTGTCCTCAGAAGCATGCACCCATTTTATAAATGTTACATTCATTCTGTGCTACTTCTGTCCCTAGAAGTACCACCCACATATAGATCCATATCCACCACATATTGTGCTATCTCTACCCTGGAGATACGCACTTATGCTGCTCCTACCCTGGGAGTACGCATTCCCCACATATTGTGCTATCTCTACCCTGGAGATACGCACTTATGCTGCTCCTACACTGGGAGTACGCATCCATCCATCCATCCATCCACATATACATACGTCATTCGTTTCACATCATCCAGAAAAAGTTCTACTCCTATTTTGGGAGTGAACATCTAGAAATAATCATTGCCGTTTCATAGCCTACATAAAAAGCTCCAGTCATTATCATTTCAAGTTATACACTCCCTGTGCTAAAGTTTCGTTTTCAGAGGATTGGTGACTCTAAAAAAAAAAGAGAGAAAAGAAGAAAGAAAGAAAAAGAAAGAGTAGCCAAGTCCTTCCATTCAAGAAGTTTCAAGGTTTCCGAATAAAGGGAGTCATGTTATCCCCAAAGGAGCGAGTGTAGAAGTAGATGTTCACCGGTTGAGTACCCCTCATAATCATTTTCTTATCACCATCATACTATCATCATCCTATTATCATCTTATCACCCATTCCACTTCCTCATTCACATGCACATATGACTTTATTATTATTTTAGTTCCTAATGGATCCATGTCTTAACTGTGCAATATATGCAAGTGAGTTTGAGTGTCTCCCCACCTATGAGCTCCACATAAGCCTATTAGAAAGTAGGGTGAGAGAGAGAAGGCACTTTCCACTATGCCTTAGTTCCACAAATACCACATATTCGAGAAAAGAGAGAAGGCATACACTACTCATGCCTTAGAAAGGATCCGAGAAATACCACAAATGAGAGACTTGAAAGGTTCATACAAGGAACTCTGAGTTTTATTTCAAACCTTGCAAAAACTCCGGGATAATAGTTGATCAAAGAGCGAGAAACATGGCGCTTGACTTGACTGTTCTATCTTTCAACTACTCAAGACCCAAGTGACGGTTACAAGCCCCATGGTGAAAGGTAATATGAGTGAATTTTGAGTCGGGATAGTTCACTCTAATCCGGAGGAGAGTTCTTGTTTGAACGCATGTGTACTTGTGAGGAGTGAAAGTATTGTCAGGGACGAGCAAAAGGTAAGCTTGGGGGAGTTTGTTGGCGGTCGTTAAGTATCAATTTCATACCGTCAACGCAGCAAGAGAAAGGACTAATATGAGTTCACCGTTAGATATAGGGGTTACACCGATGTAATTCCACGAGTTTTGGTGATTGTCTATTTCTGCAGGGGGTTATCGGAAAGAGAACCAATGGAGGCCCACATGTCATGATTACATAGAGATAAAGACCGAACGGGTAAAATTGTATAATCTAGAAGACTCCAGGCGACCCCGAAGGCCGGGCCCCACTGGGGCAGCCGGTCGGTCCGGCGACCCAGGGGGAGTCGGCCGACTCCCCACCTCGACCAATGGCGTCGAGTCTCGCGGATCCCGCCTCCACCGCCTTTGAGGATGAATAATTATCGTCCATTTAGGTCGGTTTGATCCGAGGGCCGTGGTTCATCCTAGGGGGCTATATATTCGAGCCCCGGCCCTCGGGTAAAACCCTAATTCATTCAAGAGTTCATTCTCTCATCGAATTCGAGAGAAGCCGAGCCACCATCTCAATTAGAGCTCCATAGTTTAGTAGCATAGCTACATAGGAATAGATCTAGAGGGAATCAAGCCTAGCTTAGAGTCCGGATCTGTCGAGTTCTTGGTAATTCCCCTCTACATTCTTGTAATATTCATCATTGTTCGTGATACTATGAGTAGTACTTTATTCTATTCTATTATATCGACTTGACTTTGCTCTATTTGATTATGTTCTCAATTATATCGTTCTTAGTTTACTTTGATTATATGTTTAGCATAGTTGGACTAGAATTATGTTTAAGCATAGGATCTCATAGCGCTTGCTCATTAGGCCAATGGGTGAGTGATAGATATTGTGTAGGCATGGTGTCTATACCGTATTTATCTGCGATTGCACCCTATATTCCGGATCGTGAGGTAGATTGCGGGAGTGACAGTCCTGTTGAGTCCTTTGTAGCCCTTCTCCCGAGTATAGGTCTAGCAGAACAAACCTATTACATTGAAGTCATTGCTATGTCTCTTGTCTTCTCGGTAATATCACTATGCATAGATGTAACCTTTTCCCGCCATGATTGCTAGATGTTCTTGCACTAATCATTGTATGCTTTGACTTTATAGTTAGAATAACATAGGATTATACCCTAGATCGTCCTAGTCCATGCTAGTGTTATAAGCTTAGAGTGCTAAGTTGAGATGGCTTATTACTATTATTTTATGTGGCTAAATGCTCTCATTTATCTTATGTCATTTATCATTCATTCCTATATTTTATGTGACACTTACCCCGTATGAGATGATCGATACGTACAAGGTTAAGCTCTCCATTATAGCATGTGCATTGCTCATCACTCATTATCCAAGGCATTCCCTTCCCAATGGTAAAAATATAAATAACGATACCTGGATTACTCCCGGTTAAAATGCTATGATGATATATTCTGTGCGCTTGCGGAACCTTCTTTATTTCAGTTGCACTTAATAGACATCAACAGCCGCCAGCACGCAAGGCGGAGCAACAGCTCGCCCGTGGCGTGTGCGTGAGGCAGAGCTCTGGCTTTTGCCCATAGCGGCGTGAGCACGAGGCGGAGGGCAGCTTGCCAGTGAGCGCGCGTAGGTCGGCCTCGGCATTCTTGATGGCGGCGTTGAACTCTACCTCGTCTGCCACCGCCGCGACAGCCGGGGATGGTGCCGCCACAATAGCGCAGGAGATCCGGGCGGCGTGGGCCGGGAGGCCGAGGGAGGTGGCGGTGGCGGAGGGAGTGCGGCGTGGTGGCTGTGACGGCGGCCATCGTGGAGAGGGGGAGGGGACGGGCGCGGGGAGCCCAGCCCCGGCGGGCCGCCGCGGGTACGGGACTGCGGGCGCGTTCGCCCGACCACCGAGAAGAGGAATCTTTTTTGATAACGCCGAGAAGAGGAATTGCGAGTCAGAAAGAGAGAGAGAGTGAGAGGATAGAGATGGGAGGGGTAGTTTGGACCTTTTGACTGACCGGTCCCACCTATTAGGACTCTCAAACGGCCCAAAACCAACGGAACAAAGATGGAATGGCTTGGATGAAAAATGATTTCAGACTCAGAGACAGCCAACATATATCAAACTTTCTTAGGACATTGATGAGATTCTAATCTTTTTTAATGGCATACATGTAAAAGACTCTAGAAATTCCCGCTTCCTTACCTGCTCTGCCGCCAACCTTCGCTGCTAGGCCTACGCAGCCAACCACCATGGAACCAGATCCGTCACCGCCAGCGAGCGCGCTGATGGCGGAGCTCGTGGAGGAGGTCCTGCTGCGCTTCCCACCTGCCGACCCGGTGAGCCTCGTCCAGGCCGCGCTCGTCTGCAAGCACTGGCGCTGCATCGTCACGACCCATGGTTCCGCCGCTGTGACCGTGACCTCCACCACCACCCACTAATGCTGGGCTTCCTCACCAGTGTCGGCGTGGGGACCCGCTTTGTGCCCACCTCCTCCTTCCGCTCAGCACCCCTCCTCAGCGGCTGGCGCGCGTGTTGACACCAGATGTGGCAAACGGATATACCGCAAGCGGACGGCTGTCAATGTAGCACTTCACCGGGAATATTCCGGGTATCGTATTTCCACAGGGAACGTGAAGTGAGCTAACTAGGCTCAAGGTCGTCCAAGGATGAAACAAAGGGTCTATGGTAATAGGATAGAGAGGTCTTCCTAGTACTTGGATTCTGGCTAAGCTATCCTAAATATACGCGAGGGATAACTCACCTTCCTACTGTGGCCGATAGGCGAAAAGGGTGTGGCAAAACACTTCCCAAGGCGGCTACCAGTGTAGACCAACTATTATTTGCAACTTGCCTACAACACAACGAAGAGAACTCCTAATGTCCAAGCAGAGGCCTGTCACGCTCGCTGCTAGCGTTCTTCGAGTGCGATAAGAAGTCCACAAGGGTATTCTTAGTCTAGACACCACGTCTACACTAATCCTACTACTCTTGGCTTTGCGCAAAAGCCTTAAGCACTTCACAAAAGTAAAGCAATGTTCCAGTAGAAAGGTTGTATACTTAAGATAAACTAAGACAGAAAGTAAATACTAGAAAATACTCGAATGAAAGGCAACTAGAAAGAAGACTTACTAGAAGACAAGCATCCACTGAGGCGCTCCTAGAAGAAGACTCCCGACGGGCCGGGACTCCTCTGGAAACTCCTCACTCTCTTCCCTCTAACATAGCTAAGATACTAGAGAGAGGCTTTCTCCTAATGTTTCATGCTAAACTAGACTCTCTAGGGGGTATTTATAGGGGGAGATGGAGTAGGGACTACTCCAATGCCACGTCAGCGATCCGTGTGCCTCTCCACCTCATCCCTTGGATCAAACCGCCTTAGAACCGACCTTGTATGGATGGAAGGGATCAACCACCACGTGGGAAGCGTGCAGGGAGTCAAGGGAGTGCCAACCGACCTGGATGGGCCCAATAAGTGGGTCGACCGACCCATCCAACTGACAGGTGGGACCACCCTTGACTTCTAGATGGTTGGCAACGTCGGTTGGAGAAAGATGGGCCCGGGATCCCACCAAATGTAGGTCGGTCGACCTACACTTGTTAGGTGGGGCCATCCCCCTTGCTTGTGGGCCCTCTCCACCATCTTTAGTGTGGGTATGAAGTGGTGGGACCCCCTAATCACCTTGGATGCTTGACATGTGGGTCCATGGATCCGTGTGGCTTCATCTTGCACCGTTGAGAGGTAGCACACTTGTGATCCAAAGGTGGCACTTCCTTGGGACTATGTTGGGAGGATCCTGGTGTTCTAGTAGTGCCTGAGAGGGCCCTAGAGCTAGGTCGGTCGACCTAACTTTGGTGGAACCAAAGGGCAATCTTTTGAAGGTAGCTTCAACATGCAATTCTAAGCACAATGGTGGTACCGGGCCCACAAATGTCAGGTCGACCGACCTGACCATTGAGCTCTTCTTTTGCACACTATCTTCAGAGGCCATGGCATTGATGAATGTGAAGTTGGTTTGTCCATTGGCCATCTTGGTTGGTTATTCTAGCTTCACTTGGAGCTTCCGGACACTGAAAAGTGCCTGTTTGCACCTGCACCCAAATAATGACATGTACATCTGGAACCAAGTCAATTGTACCTATGTCACTACTCATTGGCATGGTGTTGTCCCCAAAACATGACCCTTGTTGACGGTTTTAGTGGTATAAAAATAGGGTATAACTACCGTCAACAAGATCCCCCACACTTAAGTCTTTGCTCGTCCTCGAGCAAAGGTTAGAGAGAAAGATAAAATATGACTAAGACATTTTTAGGATATTAGCAAACACAAAGCTTTACTCAAGACATATCTCATACAAGTGGGTTATGTGGTACTGTCTAGCATAAATCCTTCAGATGTTGAAAAATGGAACAGTTCTCAAAGCAAAGTCATCTTCCCATTTTCATATCATTAGTACTTAGAGCTTTTGATAATGGTTTTCAAAAAGAAAGCACATAAGTCATTCTTAATCCTCAAATAGCACTCTTAAGTCACTCAAGTGGTGTATGATTCCTCACCAAGGCATATGCCTTCTATGTTTCATCCTACTTCTAAACAGGCTTATGTGGAGCTCAAGGTAGGGATGTGTTGTTTCGGCCCTTTGGGGTTGCACCCCATGAAGGACCCAAACAGGAGATAAAGGAAATGCAGAACTACGAAACGAAATGAACAACACGAACCTTATATTCCTTGTGCTCCGGCTAAAACGCACGGAGTCCAGAAGTCCCTTACAACGTCCCCAGAGGGGTCTACTTATAGGAAGCCGTGTTGCATTTTGTACAAGAATGCCCCTGGCAACCCTAGTTTCAACGTACAGGAGCGGCCGACACGGGGCAGACAAGTAAATGGCCCGAGGGCCCACATTTGTCGGTTAACCACCGACCAGGACACATCCGGGCTCTCCTTCCCCGCCCGGCCCCCCGAATGCGTCTAGTCTCAAGCCGAATGCGCGCCTTCCCGCGCTTTCGGGGTTTCCGCCTGGAGCAGACGCCGGCTGCGCGTCTTCTCGTGCTATCGGGGCTTCCACCTGGCGTGGGCGCCGGATGCGCGCCTTCCAGCGCTATCGGGGTTTCCGACCTGCGCTGACGCCGGATGCGCGCCTTCCGGCGCTATCGGGGTTTTCGACCTGCGCTGACGCCGGATGCGCGCCTTCCGGCGCTATCGGGGTTTCCGACTGTCTCGGACACCGGATGCGCATCGTCCCGCGCTATCGGGGCTTCCGCCTGGCGCAGACGCCGGATGCGCACCGTCCCGCGCTATCGTCCGTACCTGCGCACATTAAGCACATGAGGCGTACACGATTAGGGGGGACGGGGTGGCCAATTCCACTCTTGCCCCCAACAGTAGCCCTCCGGTCTTGCCCGAAAGGTCGGTCCCTTCCGGGCAAGGCCGACAATATCTCGCTATGCCGAATGTGGACGCGCCGAATGTGCAAGCGCCGCCCCCAGGATGAGGAGACGTTAACTTCTTTTTTTTTTTTTTTTTTTTTTTTTGCCTCGATTCGCGTGAAACGACGCCTCGATTCGCGCGAACCGACGCGTCGGCTCCCCCACGGCCGCCCGCTGCCTATAAAAGGCAAAGACGCGTGGGGGGGCGAGCACTTAGCTCCTGCGCGCCTGCCACCGACGCATTCGAGGAACGCTTCCGGTCTCCGCATCCGGACTCTTCCTCCTCATTCGGTAAGTGGTTTGCACATTCGTTTCGTTTTGAGTTATTTAGGCTTTCGGGGCTGGGCAAGGAGAATTAGGTAAGGTACGACCGTCACTACCGGCCCTATTGAACGCGGTTTCGTTTTTCTTCATAGTTCGGAAGCACAGGCGCCCTATCGGAGCGATCGCCTATGTCCGAAAGCTCCTCGTCCGGGGATTCATCCGGAACAGCCCACGACACCGAATTCGGGCTCTCCGCATTTTGCGCTGAACTGGCGGCCCAACTTAGCCAATCCGGATCGGAAAGAATGCCACGCGAATCTGGGGCCAGCCTGGGAGAGCCTGAGATGGTCGAACCTATTCGCGCCATAGCACCCACGATGGTGGCACCCGTGGTTGACTTGCCCGCTGAAGGAACTATTAGCGGCCAAGGGAGAGCGCCGGAGCGGCGGGAGAAGAGTATGCCGAATCTGCGGAATATGACGGGGCAGAGGGGAGCACAGCGTCCGCCGGACCGGATGGGAGTGAAGCTGGAGGATCTGGCCCGGCCCGAAGAAGTCGGCGGGTCAGAATAGAGGGGCACACCGGCATCATATGCCGATCTAAAGTTGACGAGGAGCGACTTGACTCGTATCAACGCAGCGGCCTTCTAAGCGGCTTCGAGCGCGAAAGGAGCCGAGCCCCGGGGGACGAAGTTACCCCGAAACCGAGACCGAATGAGGCAGTTGTGTTCCGCGACTTCTTCATCGCCGGCCGAGGTTTCCCGTGCTTCCGTTTTTTGGAGCCGTTCCGAAATACCGCCTTCGATCCATCATCTCACCCCGAATGCAATCGCCGGCTTAGCATATATGCAATGGCTACGAAGATGATGGGCCACGAGCCGAGTGCGCATTTCGTGAAGCTCCATAGCACGCACTTCCACTCGAAAGTAGGGAATGTTGATGGACGGCCCAATATTCGGGCCGAATATGGGTCTTACAATTTCGTGCCGGCTCCGGGCAAGAGCGACCGCTTGGTGCCCACCTTCAAGGAGAAGTGGGAGGATTGGATGAAGTTTTGGTTTTACATTCGGGTTGCTTCGACGAAGAGATAGAAGCCGCCCGAGTGAGGCGTCGGGCAAACCCCCGGTGTCCTTGATGGCCGTGATGATTGGCGAGAAACATCCGCCTCATGACACTTTCGGTCCGGCGAGATCACGCGTCGCGGAAGCGTATTCTCTTACCGCCACCGGCAAACCACCGTGACTTGGCGAAGAAATGATTGCTATCGACGAATGGCCCCCGTGTGAACTTGTGAAATTCGAGCCTATTCGGGACATCAACGGCTATCGGGGTCCCGATTATCTCCTAGAGCGCCCGGATCACTTTGAGTCCGATGCTGCGTACTTGGCTGCGCTGGAGAAGAAAGCCACCCGATTGTGCGGGCCATATGGAGACAGGGAGCATAAGAAGAAGATGCTCCGACTTGGAGATTCTCCAAGGAAAAACCGCATTCTGGATTGCATGGGAATCCGCTATCCGGAAAGGCCGCCCCCAGCTCCGAAAGCGCCCAAAGCACAGAGCAGCGGTGACGTTAACGAGCCGGAGGGTGGCTCACGGCGCGGTGCAGAATCGGGAGCGCCCCGATCGGCCCCCGCACAGCACCCTGGTCCTTCTGTGCCGATTCGGGCTGCCAGCACCGTTGCCGCCGAGAAGCGAAAGCGCGCAAGGCAAAGCCGGGAACGCCCGGAACCGGAGGCTCGCGATGTTCAGGTATGCCGCGAAATGGCTGGACGATTGTGGACCAAACCTCTGAAAAGCAGCTCTAAATTCTCATTGGACTTCCTGGGGGTCCCGGAGCCTTTGCATGCCGAAATGGTAGAGCCAGATACGCGTTGCGCATTAGGGCGTAGCCGTTGATATCTCGGGCGCCATGAACTAATGTGTCATTTTCGTCCTTATGCTTTGCGGACGATATCGGCGGTTCTAGCCCGATGGCCGGGACACGCAAGAAGATTGCTGACCCATGCCGCTTACCTCCGAAAGCGCACCCCACACTGAGTTCCCTGGGCGTGAACTTAAAAAGGCCGTCGGATGCCTCCGGGGGCGCTTTCGCGATGACAAAAAGACCCAGGGCCTCAGGTGTCCCAGCGGCCGGTGCGGCGCCTGCTCCGATGCCGCCGCCTGCTTCCGCGGAAGCATCCTGGTCCGTTTTGGACCTGAATCCGGCCAGGAGACCTGGTAAGTCCCGATTCCACCGCGAGCTCGGTCCGCATGACCCCGAAACCGCGGCGTGTGCTCTATTTGGACATGGCGAGCTCTCCTTAGAGCGAGCCCCGACGAGTGTGACCACATGCGCGTGTATTCGGGGTGCTCATCTCCCGAAGACACGAGCCCGGACCGTGAAAGAACTTACCAACTTGCTCGTGCTCTAGGGGCGGCTTCGTACGCTCGCTTAATCGCGGGGTGGACCGCCGTGCGAGTGGCTTGCTTTGCCGGCGCGGCGGGTGTCGCTTTCGCGGACCGGTCAAAGACCTCCTTTAGCGCCACCACCACCGAAAGAGATTTGACCAAGGTGGATCGCCCGGAGCTCCTCTCGCTATCAACTTCCACGCTATTTCTCGTAAGTTGTCGAGCCCGAATGATCGAAGTCTTCTCCTATTCGGGTTGTTTACATTCTCACTCTTCTTTCTCGCGCGGCAATCTGTATAAGTCTTTGCGCTCGCCAAGCGGATTGCGCCGCGGTCGCTTTCGTTGAGTCTAAACTCACCGAAAGCGAGGGCGAGGTGCGCAGCTGAAGGAGGAGTTAGGCGCAAGCGCGCACCGAGCTTGATAGGGAGAAAACGGCGCGAGGAGGCCGAAGCGGACGCCCGGACCGCCCGACCGAAAGGAACACCCGAGAACCCGCCGTGCGGCGGTCCGCCCGTCGCCAACAGCTCGACGAACTTAACCAGGCCGCAACCATCTTCGCGCGCCTGGTGGCTGGGGTTGGCGAAGAAGTGGTGGTGCCCGCTATCGGGGAGGATACCTCGGTATTCGACTTCGCCAGGTTCCTCCGGACCGGACTCGCCGCCTTGGAGGGCCAGATGGAGCTCGGACGCCGCTGGGCCGCCCTTGAAACCGCCCGTGCGCTGTGCAAGGCGCTGAAGGACGCGGGCTGTCCACACGCGGCCGCACTTCCGGCTCCCGATGACGTGGACCGCTTCTGGGTCCCGGATGGGGACGCACACGAAGCCGCCGTGAAGTTCTTCGCCGCTTTCGGAACGGCGGCGGTCGCAATCTCGGCCTGGCACGAGCGGCACTAAGCGTGGCGGAGGTAAAACGCCGAATGGCACTTGTCGCTTTCGATGGGTTTGGTTGGAAATCTTTTAGCTAACTTAACCAATTTCGTGCTTCTTTCTTTTAGGGGATGAGGCGGAAGAGGCCATTATCCGTGACCGGGTCGTGGCCTACATTCGGGGCAGGGACGAGCGCGAAGCGGCCGCGGCGGGCGACACGCCATCTTCCAGCGCGTTGCGGTCTCCGGAGATGGCCCTTGCGCCCGAAGGTGCCGCGCGGCGCTCCATCGGGTGCCGTGAACCCCTCCGCGGCCGCATCCACCGAAGGCGGCGCGCTGGTCCTCGGTCTCCGCAGGGCTGAAACCGCGGCTAACTCTTGATGTATCCCTTGTAGAAACTTAACTCGTCGTGTTTGGCCCCCGCGTGGCCATGCTTGTGGCCCTGCGTGGCCGGGGTTCGGGGAACCCTAGAACTACTCGAACATATTTTTCGGCACCGGAACCGAATGCGTTCATAGTTTGACTATCTGTTTGTTTTCCTGCGCGATTGTGTTACCGCTTTCGATCCAGCGTCGCATTCGGGGACTTGAAAATGCCAGATCCGCGAATGCGGGCTAGAATGAACTTGTTGAGCGCACCACTATTGTGTGAAACGCCACGTCCCCCCTTGGTTCAAGCGGTGGCGGGCGCATTCGGGTAATTCCTCATTAAGCTCCCGGCGTTGCGTGTAGACTTAGAGCGCCGCCCCCCGAATTTGAGCGGTGGAGGGCGCATTCGAGATTTTTTGAGTTAAGCCCTCCGGCGTTGCATGGAGACTTAGAGCGCCGCCCCGAATTTGAGCGGTGGAGGGCGCATTCGAGATTTTTTGAGTTAAGCCCTCCAGCGTTGCGTGGAGACTTAGAGCGCCGCCCCCGAATTTGAGCGGTGGAGGGCGCATTCGAGATTTTTTGAGTTAAGCCCTCCAGCGTTGCGTGGAGACTTAGAGCGCCGCCCCCCCGAATTTGAGCGGTGGAGGGCGCATTCGAGATTTTTTGAGTTAAGCCCTCCAAATTGCGTGGAGACTTAGAGCGCCGCCCCGAATTTGAGCGGTGGAGGGCGCATTCGAGATTTTTTGAGATAAGCCCTCCGGCGTTGCATGGAGACTTAGAGCACCGCCCCCCGCGAATTTGGGCGGTGGAGGGCGCATTCGGGATTTTTTTGAGTTAAGCCCTCCAGCGTTGCATGGAGACTGGTTATTACAAAATGCATATGCGCTCTGCACAGCCACTGAATGGAACTCTGTATGGCCTCGTTGGCAGAAACTGGATGAGTCCTATCTCGAAGCGGTAGGAGTCGGCTTCCAACGCCCGAATAGGCGCGCCTATGCCCTTTCTCGTTTATAGGCAGGTAGAGCACTGAACCGCATCCGTAGACTGGATCCCAAGCCTTATGCTTGCCCCAAGCTTGCTGTGGGCTGGAATCCCGAATATGGACTAGTCGCCGTGCAGGAGCTGGTATTTTCAGTCATTCTTGGGAATAGGGAGGCGCGCGTTTCTGCGCATCTCTGCTATTGCGCGCTTGCTGATTTTGCTTAGGCAGCCGATTCTATTCTGGCTGCACCTAGCTTCTCCAAGCTCACAACTGAAACGGGAGGACTAGTGCTGGCTCCTTTCCTGACTCCTCTCATTCCTACTAGCCTTAATTTTCGAGCGGGATGAGTTTGTTTTGACTGGCATGGCTTTGCATTATGGGGGGTGTTATGCATATATAATGCCGTTTGGGTCATCGTGCCGTGAAACACCTTTTACACCATAACGCCGTTGTACGTTTGTTAGGTGAGTCATAAATTTGACTCGTCTCGGAGAGGCCGAATGGCTAGATTATATAATGCTGGTCAGAGCTCCTGGTTTTTATCATGGCTGCTAAGACCTTTGTTTTTTGTTTTACCACCCGCAGATCCCGCTTATGTCTTGCTGGAATGGGAGGTTTTGGGATTTGTATTGCCGTCAGACCAAATGCCGCATTCGCTACCCAGCTCTCACTAGCCGGACTGGAAGTGGGCTTTCGGCCTTTTTACCTGCTTTGTATGCCATATTCGGGCTGATAACGCTCGATAATGGTGCAATAAAGACTCCTTTTGAGAGACCGAGGGGTTCTGTTAGCGGAGCTCGCTCGATAGTGGTGCAGAACAGCGCTCCTTTCGAGAGTCCGAGGGACCCTAATTGCGCACATTCTCGAGGCATTGCTCGATATAGCGGGTGTGCTGCTCTTGATTGTGATGTTAAACACCCCGAGCGCCTTTGGTGTAATTATACCGGCAGAATATGATGAATAAGAAGTCTGACATTGCAGATGAAAATTGATTGTAACTTTGCGTTATCGTAACCTTCGGGTCTTTTTCTCCGAGGTTCGTTTCACCCGAGGCGTTGTTTGCACGCATTCGGCGTCTTGCCGATTTCGCGATACTTCCCGCCGTTTTTGCCGAAGTTCGCTGCAGCGCTTTGTTGCGCGCATTTGGGTTGTTTGGTGCATTCATGATGCTTCAGCGTTTTGCTGAGTATACTAGCCGTTTTTGGCTTTTGGTTGCTTGCAACCTGACTAAAACTTCTCCGAATAGGGTCAGTGACACATATGGCACGACTTTTTCGGATCGGAGAAAACGTTACGGATCCACACTTTAGGGGAAACGTGAATTGAAAAATATTAAACAGGGGGTACATAGGGACGCCTCATTAAAAAACCTCACACCTCCGAAAAGGCTTCCCCTCGCGAGGAAAAAGAGCGCGCCCCTCGAATTGTGTTCCGAGGATTAAGAAAAGAAAATTACAACCCCGATGGGGTAATTTCATGGGTAGAAGCGGCGCGAGGTTGTCGGCGTTCCGGGTATGGTCGGACTCGTGCCGTCCTCTTTCACCAGCGTGTAGACTCCTTCTTTTACCATTCTTGCGACGATGTACGGCCCGTACCACGGCGATTGCAATTTGCCTTGCTTGTCGGGTTGCCGAATAAGGACCATATCTCCTGGGTTGATGACCTGCCTCAACACTTTTTTATCTCTCCAAGCCTTTGTTTCCTGATGGTATCTGTCGAGGTTTTCCGCCGCCTGTAGCCATAGCGAATCAGCCGTTTCGAGCTGAGTGTATCGCTGTTCTGGGGTGGTGGCCATGATCTCAGTTCGAAAAGATCCCAGCTGAACCTCTTCTGGGGTAACGGCTTCTTCCCCGAAGAGAAGTCTGAAAGGCGTGAAACCGGTAGCGCGCGACTTGGATATATTGTGCCCCCACACCGTAGCCGTTAACTCCCGGGCCCATCTACCTTTCTTCTCGGTGTTTTCGAGGGTCTTGGATATGGTAGTGAATATGTCACCGTTAACCCGTTCAACCGCGCCATTCGATTCTCGGGTGATTTATTGAAGCAAACGTCGCTTTGATCCCCGTCTTCACGAAAGTTCCGAACTTGGTGCTATCAAACCGCTTCCCGTTGTCCACCGTTATGTAGGATGGAACCCCGAATCTGCAGATGATTCTCTCGCCACACGAAGCCGACTAAGGTGCCGGATGATATTGTCGCCAACGCTTTAGCTTCAACCCATTTGGTGAAGTATTCCAGTGCCACTGCTTTGAATTTCAGATTCCCGTGCGCCGGCGGAGCGGTCCGACTATGTCGATGCCCCATCTCTGTAGCGGCCAAGTTGGACATATCGGGGAGGTTAGATTTGATGGGGCCCTCTGGTGTTTTCCGAACTTCTGGCAGCCCTGGCACGATTTCACCAGTCGCTTGGCGTCCTCGACAGCGGTTGGCCACTCATTGCTCTGTGAGCGATTTCATGCGGACCTCTGTGGGCCCCGCAAGTTCCCGAATGTATATCGTGCAAAAGCTGGACCCCCTCGTTCCGGCTGATGCACTTCAGTAGTGGTGCTACCACTCCCTCCTTGTACGATTTCTCTCCGATTATGGAGTATTGCTTGGTTCGACTCCATCCTTTGTTGTTGCTTCCTGTCTCCGGCTCATAAGTTCCGAGATGAATGCCCATATCGGTGCTCTCCAGTCGTCACTCGCGATAGCGTGAATTACTGCAGGTCGTTCCTCCTCCGTCTGCACCGCTGCGGCTGTCAAGACTTGGTAGAAAACATCGGCGGGCAAGGGGGTGTTTTGGGCTGCAGCTTTTGCCAGCGCGTCGCCTCCGTGTTGTCCGCCCTTGGGATGTATTGCAAGGTGAAACCAAGGAAATATTTCTCCATTCGCCGAACGGCTTCCAGATACCTGGCCAGAGCCGGTTCCTTTGCTGTGTATTCCTTTCGGATGTGCCCCACAATTACTTGCGAATCAGACTTGATGACGCATCTGCGGATTCCTAGCGCTCGGAGTTTCCTGAGACCCAGCAGAACTGCCTCGTATTCGGCTGTGTTGTTGGTGGTGCGATATTGTAACCTTGCAGCGTATCGCAGCTTAGGGCCGGTTGGAGGTGTCAATACCGCGGATATTCCCGCTCCAACTGAACACCAGGCTCCATCCGTGTGCACCGTCCATTCGGTTCCTCGAAGCCGAGAGCGTGTTATCCCCACAAGGGGTCCAATCTGCGATGAAGTCCGCTATGACCTGCGATTTGATGGCCGATCCGTGCTCGAAGTCAATGACATATTCATTCAAATTAAGCCCACTTGCCTATCCGCCCTACCGCCTCTCGCGTTTACGAACAGGCGTCTAGGGGCCGAGCGGACAACACCCGAATGTGGTGAGCCCGAAAATAGTGCTTGAGCTTCCGCGACGCCATGACCACCGCATACGCGATTTTCTCCGGCTCGGAGTAGTTTGCCTTCGCCGATGTCAAAGCTTCGATACAAAGTAGATTGGGAACTGCCAGTAACTTCCCCTCGTTCTCTTTTTCTTCCACTGGACCGCGCTCACCGCGGGCCGGGATGCCGCTTTTCTACGTATAGTAGCAAGATCGCATCTGGCGATGGGCTCGATAATGTCGTGGCCTTTGACAGGTAGGCTTTTAGGTCATCGAATGCGCGTTGCTGATCCGGGCCCCATCCGAAACCTTCTGAATTTTTTAGGATGCGGAAAAACGGAAGTCCCCGTTCCGCGCTTCTGGATATGAACCTTCCTAGAGCGGCGATCCTGCCAGTGAGCTTCTGCACCTGCTTCTTAGTCTCGGGCGGTCTCATGTTTACAATAGCGGCAATCTTGTCCGGGTTAGCTTCTATGCCTCGGCCGATACCGACATCCCAACATCTTGCCCTTGCTAACCCCGAATATGCATTTTTCCGGGTTTAGCTTCGTGCCGCTTGCTCGAAGGTTCACAAAAGTTTCCTTTAGATCCTCGATGTGTGTGCTTTTTTATCGCTCTTCACCACTATATCGTCCACATATGCGACTAGGTTTTTCCTCTTTTTCGCTCCCTAAAGACCTCGTCTGTCATTCGGGAGAAAGTGGGGCCTGCATTGCGCAGTCCCTCGGGCATGCGCTTGTAGCAAAAGGTCCCCCGGGAGTGATAAAACTTGTTTTCTCTTGATCCTCTTCATTCAGCCATATCCGATGGTACCCCGAGAAACAATCCAATAAACTTAACAAACGCAACCCGACGCGATATCGACCGGCTTGTCGATCCGCGGTAGTGGGTATGGGTCTTTAGGGCAATGTTTGTTTAGATCTCGTGAAATCCACGCACATGCGCCATTTGCCGCTTTTCTTCTTGACCATTACCACATTGGCTAGCCATTCCGGATACCGCACTGTCCTTATGACATCTGCGTCCAAAAGCCTTTGCACTTCATGCGGGCCGCCGCGTCTTCTTTCGGATGACATCTTCCTCAACTTTTGCTTCCTTGGCTTTGTCTGTTTTGCTAACGTTGAGACCGTGTCTTGCCGTGCCGCCCCCCGTCAACCCCCTTGAGGTCTTTAGTGGTCCATGCGAATACGTCCTTGTTCTCGCCTAGAAATGCTAGCAGCTCCGGCGTCCCCGTTCCGACGACTTGCCCCGATATGCACGCACTGATCCGGGCGGTTCGCCGATAGAGACACCCTTCTCGTGCCCTCGTTCGGCTCTGCTCTCCGCTCTTTCCGCTCTGGGGCTTCATTATCGTCCTCTTTCCTTGCAGTCTTTTTTACCTCGTGCACCATGCTGTATCCCGGTATAGGTTTGCCATCTATCTTTCTGGCTGCGATTTGATCGCCATGCACCGTGATTACCCCGAAAGGGGAGGGCAACTTCATGCACAAGTAGCTCTGCTTGATTATGATGTCAAACTTGTTTATGATCCCTCTTCCGAAGATTGCCGTATATGGGTATTCCATTTGTACCACATCGAACGATATCTCTTCCGCCCGCACCTTCTCTCCTTCGCTGAACGCTACCGTGAGTGTCTTCTTCCCAAGTGCGTCTATTTTCTTGCCACCAAAACCGAATAGGGCATTGCCCGCCCGATCAAGCGATCGCTGTCGAGTTTCATGCCTTTGTCGTATGCTTTGGTGAACAAGATGTCCGCGGAACTCCCGTTGTCAATCAGAATGTTGTGCAAAGTGTACCCGCCTACAAAAGCGGTTGCAACGAAAGCGTCATAGTGCGGGTAATCCCGTATCTGATTATCTTCTTCCGTGAAGGTGATGGGCTGAAGCTTCCACGCGGCCCGAGTCGCCGGAGCGGCTGATGATACTGCCAACACGCGCCTCTGATATTCTCTTCGCGTTCTCTTGCTTTGTCGTGCTCTATATTGGAACCTCCGATGATGGCGTATATGTGCCCGTTGGATGGCATCACATTCGCGGGTGCTACAAAGTGTACGATCTGCAATTCCTTGGAAGTTTCCTGCTTCTTTACTTGCCGATGCTTCTTGTCTATTCTCGGTAGGCGCGAGGAAGACACGGCCGATACGGCATCGGATGTGCAATCATCGGCCGGGTATTGTTGGTACGCATGCTTGGCGACCCTCCCCAATGTGCATGAACATTTGGGGCGAGGTACGGATTCCCTGGCTGCCCAGACTGGAAAGCGGCCATTTGATGAGGGAAAGCGTAATGTTGTGACGGTGCCGTGTGGAATACGTGCTTTGCGGTTTCGAATTTCCCTATAGCGTCATCTCTTTCCTTCGCTCTTTGGCCTCGCTGCGTGTATTTGCGCCTCGGTGAAATGGCCTTTGTTTTCGCCGCATACGCAACAATACGGAGTCTTCGGGCGCCACCATTGCGCCCTCGTCCGCGGCCGCCTCTTTTCCCCGTCCTCCCGATTCCGCGACCTCCGCCTCGGTTTTCATGAGACTGACTGTCATGCTGCTTCGGGGGTGCCTGATTTGGCGACTCTTCCTGGAGGCTGTTGACGTAGCCTTGATTGGGTCCCCACCTCTGCTGATTCTGCTGGTTCTGTTTCGGGGTGTTTTGCTTGAGGCTATTCCTAGTGACCTTGCGCTTCTGCAAGTCTTCTTCTGATATGGCGAACTTTCGCATTTCATCAAACAACTGTTTCACAGCTTTGGGTACCTCTCTCTCAGTTAACACTTCGCGCACGGCCCGATCTTGAAGCCTCTGATGGCCGACGCGATGACCGTTTCGTCGGACACATTCGGAACTTGTGCCCGCGTCTGAATAATGCGTTCCAGGTACTTGGCCATTGGTTCATCGTCCGGTTGATGCAAGGTGAGCAAGTCCATAATGGTTTTCTTGTCGGCCCGAAGGCCCCGAAACGCGTTGCCAACGGCTCCTCTTTCGCCCGTCTCCATGACCGGATGGACAAGGGCCGCAACGACATGAACCGGTCGTGCGCCACATCTTGCATGGCCAAGATCAAAGTTTTGGCTAACAAGGCTTCGTTGCCGCCTGCCGAATATATTGCAGCCTCATAGCTTGATATGAACCTTCTTGGATTAGATTTGCCGTTGAAATGCGGGATCTTAGGCTTGTATCCGGGTGGCCATGGGTATTTCTCAGCCTGGGACAACGGGGATGCCGTGTCAACCGAATCCGGTACCCCCTTGCCCGAGGCTGATCCCAAGTACCTGACCTCACTTTCAGTTGCTGATATTCTGTTTCTTGCTTCAATGTCTCCCTGTAACTGATCCCGATACGCTTTTAGTTCTTCAATTCTTGAAGTGTGCTCATCCAGCATCTTTAGGAGCTTGGAATTCTGTAGCATCAACTCGTCCATCACATTCGGGGCTTCGGGCTCCGGTTCGACCTCGCGTCATCCGCAGCCACTTCGCCGGCGATGCCCCCTCTCGCTGGCTGATCCCGTTCCGGCGACCGACCCGAATACGTTGTCCTCAATAGCCGGATCCGCTTGAGCGAGGAGCCGGAATCGCGGAGGAACCGCCGATCCCGATGCGGTGAGCTCGGTGCGTGGCGGATCGAGCCGTTGCGCTTGAAGGAACAGTTTCTTCCACGGATGGCATTGTCTTCCCGATAGCCGGACCTCTAGCTTTTCCCTTTGGTGGCATGACAAGTCCGTGCGCCAACCACGGTGGGCGCCAATGTTGTTTCTGCCCTTTGGGGTTGCACCCCCGAAGGACCCAAACGGAGATAAAGGAAATGCGTAACTAACTACGAAACGAAATGAACAACACGAACCTTATATTCCTTGTGCTCCGGCTAAAACGCACGGAGTCCAGAAGTCCCTTACAACGTCCCCAGAGGGGTCTACTTATAGGAAGCCGTGTTGCATTTTGTACAAGAATGCCCCTGGCAACCCTAGTTTCAACGTACAGGAGCGGCCGACACGGGGCAGACAAGTAAATGGCCCAAGGGCCCACATTTGTCGGTTAACCACCGACCAGGACACATCCGGGCTCTCCTTCCTGCCCAGCCCCCGAATGCGTCTAGTCTCAAGCCGAATGCGCGCCTTCCCGCGCTTCGGGGTTTCCGCTGGAGCGAGACGCCGGCTGCGCGTCTTCTCGCGCTATCGGGGCTTCCACCCGGCGTGGGCGCGGATGCGCGCCTTCCGGCCAAATGCTATCGGGGTTTCCGACCCTGCGGCCGACGCCGGATGCGCGCCTTCCGGCGCTATCGGGGTTTTCGACCAAGGCTGACGCCGGATGCGCGCCTTCCGGCGCTATCGGGGTTTCCGACTGTCTCGGACACCGGATGCGCATCGTCCCGCGCTATCGGGGCTTCCGCCTGGCGCAGACGCCGGATGCGCATCGTCCCGCGCTATCGCCCGTACCTGCGCACATTAAGCACATGAGGCGTACACGATTAGGGGGGACGGGGTGGCCAATTCCACTCTTGCCCCCAACAGGATGAAAAGAGGTGGCATACTTACTTTGCATATGTTGCGCAGTCAAAAACTCGGATCCTTGTAGAGAAGTGTCATACTCCCAGATACTCCCAGATCAAGATGTGTAAGTGTGTGATATGGAGTGGAATGTATGGTGGGGGACTAAGTTGCTCCTCTATTGACAAGATCTCTCTTTTTCTAATTTCTATTCTCTATTGAGACAAGGCTAGCATTTTTTTTTGGACTTTGATGTGTCCATCTCAATAGATGCTTATTTTACCTAGCCTTTGATTTTGTGTCTCATCTACCAAATGATATTTTAGAGAGAATTTCTAACACTTAGAGCATGGAGCAACCTATTTGGTGGAGATGGTGGATATGGAGGTGCGTACTTCCAGTGTGGAAGTAGCACAAAAATTATGGTATGGATGGAAATGCATACTTCTAGGATAGAAGTAGCATATGAATATGGATGCGTACTCCCAGGGTAGGAGCAGCATATATGTGGTGTGTAATCTTGATCTTAGGAGCATGATAAGTCTCTAAACAAGGGTCATAAGATTTGACCACACTCAACACAAAGCAAATAGCATATGTGGAAGGTTTGCAACATTGTAAAGTGTATTTGGCCATGGTAGGAATTTATCACCATTGAGGAGTAAGTGACACTATGGTTTTGTGACATTTTCAAAAACAAATCTCTAAGCACTTTGAATAGAAAAGGTATGAATCATGAGCCAAGAACTATATCACATTTGTCAACAACTTAGTCAATATGAAATCCTATAAAGATATGTGACCCACAAGTATAAGCATATGCAAGAATTAGACTTTGTGATGCTTCTACCTTTTAAGTGTCATAAATCATGTCACCCTTTTATTTTCGTATGCACGTCTTCTTGTTTTTATTTTTATTTTATTTTCTCTAAGGAAAGCAAATAAAAGATAGAAGTAAAAATGAAAGAACAGAGGGGGAGTAGGAATGGCAAATCATCAGAAGGCTGTTGTCGATTGAGGCAAAGCTAGCTGGTGGGTCCATGGGTCCCAGGTGGGGTCGGCCGACCCCACATGGGTGTGCCCTTTGCTGCCATCTAAATCCCCTTCTTTGGAAAGGTACACCTGCGAACTTGGTTTCCTGTTGGCCACCAAAGTGGGGGTCGACCGACCCCCTCCTTGGGTCAACTTTCGTTGTGCCAACGTCTCAGGTCATGTGCTATGCCGTGGTATGTTCAGGGAAGCTCAGGGGCATAGTTGGGGGGTCGACCGACCCTCCCACACTTGGGTTCTTGAGTGTTCTACATTGCAAAGACAAGGAAACATCAAGTGCAGGTGTCCTACTGGTGGCAACACACCAGCAGAACCAAAGTGTGTTCATTTTATTAATTGAATCATAGGCACAAGTTACAATGATAAAGATCAAGTGAGCTTAGCTTGGTGTCTAGCTTATTTGTGAGGAGGTTTGAGCCATCTAAGGAAAAGTCAGCGAGGAGGTCCTTGTGCCCCTTTGTTGGTTCTATGTGTGCAGTTCGTGCTAAGGACCTTCCTCATGACTCTCTTCTCAAATAGTCATCCTCACCATGGCTTATCGAGCATGAAGGATTAACCTTTTACCATATGCTTGTGGGAGAATAGTGGGAGTTTTCCTATTCCTACAACTACTTCTCCCCTAAGGTGAACAAGGGAATAAAACACCTTCCCTTGTCTAGCCCATCACCAATGCCCTTGTGGTTCTTCATGGAAGGTAGGCATCAACGATATGGTAGGGCTCTACCTCAAATACAATGGCCTCCATGGTGACCTCTAGCTTCTCGAACGGGTCTCCCTCATGATTGAAAAGGTCCTTCACTAAAGAAAGTAGTGGCATTTATGCTAGTAGGGCCATGGTCTTGGGAGACATAGAGGAGGCTAGAAGGTGTTGCAATTAAGGTGAGGAGAAATGGGATGAAGAAGAAGAGGGGAAGAGGTCCAAGAGAGCTATTGTCAAAGGTTACACCCTGTGTTTCCACAAGAGTTGCAACTAGGGATAGCTTTTAAGTGTATGCTCACCACTCTAGGACAAAAGGGTCAGGCTGATCCTCCCAACTAGGGGTCGGCCATCCCACCACTTAGTGGATCCAAGTGTCCAATCTCCTCTCTAACAGACATCCTCAGAGAGTATTGATGGCTCCTTTAACATGGAGGATAGTCCTTTCACTCTTATAGCCTTGGGAGTAGTGGAGGAATTCAGCTACTCCCGCAACCACTCCTTCTCCTTTGAGGTGAACAAGGGAACAATTTCCTTTATCCTAGCCTACCACTAACTACCCTTGTGATTCTTTGTGAAAGGTGGGCATCTAAGCCATAGTAGGGCTTTACCTCAAACACTATGGCCATCGTGGCAACCTCTAGGCAAACGAGTCTGCTAGTGGGAGCCATGGTGAAGTTACTCTAGGTAACTTGGGCGACGTGAGGGAGGCTAGAAAGTGTTGAATTTTAAGGTAAGGAGAACTGGGATAAAGAAACCGAGGAGAGGTCAAGAAGAGCTATTGCCAAAGATTACAACTCTTGCTCTACAAGAGTTGCAACTAGGGATGGCTTCTAAGTGTTAGCATAGCTCTCTAGGACAACCGAGTCAGGCTAGATCCTCCAACTAGGGGTCGCCCGACCCCTATCTGGTGGAGCCACGTGCCCTAATTTCTCCTTGAACTCTCTTTGGTATAGAACCAGCCTTGAGATTTTTGTATCATGTTAAGTTGGGGTCGCCCGACCCCTACTTGGAAGGCTCAGAGTAAATGGGTACTGGTTCTATGCTCCCTAGGTGATGTGGTATTGTTTGGCACAGACTTGGGCATGGATAGCCAACAACAGGGGGTCGGCCGACCCCCATATGGAGGCCTCCTCGGCCTTTTTTGTCATGGAGACTAGCATAGGTGTGTTCAATTCAATATAGTTCCCAAACCATACAGAAATGAAAGGAAGTCAAGACATGTAAACTTTTAGTCAAGATTGAGTCATTAGCAAGGATGAATTCTAACATGTCAACTTCTTTCACGGTTCATGATCATGGAAAACTTTAAGAAGGTGGCCACTTACCTTGAAGATGATGAGTCGTAGCATTGGTCCTTCTTAGTTGCATTGAAGTTTTCCTTGGCCAAACAGCTTAACCCTTGACCATGAGGATGAATGATCTTATGACTTACCCGTAGAGATGTCGATGTTCTCGCTACAGGGGTTAGTCCAAAAGTGCAACCAAATTCCATGCAAGCATATTTTGATTCAATAATCAAACTTAACACCATGTCTTGTTTGATTAAGGTAGTCTAATTAACCTAAGCACCATGCTTAATTTAACAAGACTATGGAGGTATGATTGCTCGAGCTATCAATACACCCAAACCTAAGTATACTAACATAGAAAAGGACGCATAGTGGAATAAACAAGATTCATCCCATAGAGACAAGATCAAGAGTGGTGGGGACAAGAAGCATATTTTCATTTATTTTAGAGGGTTGAAAACAAAAGCAAGAAGAGTGCACTAAATAAGAGGAAGGGAAAGTGATGAACCAGTCAAGAAGTATGTGTTAACATAGTGGAGGTTGACTGGTGGACTGAGGGGCCCATGGTGGGGTCGGCCGACCCCACCTTGGAGGCTCCCGCCACTTTGGTTCCTTCCTTGTGCATTCTTGCCCTTAATGATGCATTCCTACACTGATGCTCCTTGCTTGGGCTATCCTTCAACACCCAAATGTGATTGGGGGGTCAAATGACCCCCCCCCCACACTTGGTGTAAGGTATGCCCTGAGTCATGGAAACTAAGACGACATCAAGTGTAGGGGTTCTACTGGTGGCAACACACCAGCAAAACCACAAGTCCAACTAATCCACAAAAGGTTAGGCATACAAGATGTATCATGTTAAATTAATGCCAACCTTTGTGGACCTAGGCACAAGAACTCATACCACTACGAGACTTGGAAAACTTATGATAAACAAAAGCATCTACAACCTCCATAGCAAAGATTTTGGACACACAAGAAGTGAAGGGTTGTAGATCTCTTGTGTGGTAGTGGTAGAGAGGAAGATTGATTTGGAAGATTCCTCAAATGAGCAAGGACTTGATGAGAGGATCATAGGATGCCTTCCATGCTCATTGATAGGATCTTCCATCTCAAGAAGTGGGTGAGCGCTTTCTTTCTCATGACATTCCATATCCTCCTCAAAACTTGGATATGTCATGATTGTTTATGGAATCATCTTAAGCTCACCCCTTGGATCAAGAACAGATTGGATTCTACCCTTTTGCTAAGAGGTTGGGAAGTCCATACCGGTAGATATTCTTTGCCTATTCTATGACCAAGCTTCTCATTTCCCAAAGCACTCCCCAAGATTTCCTCAATTGGCCTTCCAATAAAAGTGAGATGAAAGGAGAGTCCAGGAAGGTCAAAGATGTGGAAATCTAAGGAGGTCTTTAGCTCATCAATCACCATAGGTATGCCTTGAAGGACTCCTAAACAATCAAGGACTTGACCACTCGGGAGCCTAAGACGTTTTTGGGATTGGAACAGGTGATTCTTTGATGAACCTTGAACATGGGAATGAGGAATGATATTCATCCCAAGGCTAGGATCATAGCAAATTTCACTAAGGATGCCCACAACATGGCAAGATATCCTTCTTACATGAGTGGGCAAATTAGTGGCTTCCTTTGAATCATTAGCCTTATCTAACCATTCTTGACTTACAACAATGGATGGATTCTCCAACTGTTGTTGTTTCTCTTGGTTAGAATTATGACCCTCATGATTTCCATGCCTTGGGTATCTTAATGAATCCCCAGAGCTAATGACTGGATCATCATAAGACTTAGAAGGAAGTGCATCATAGGGACCATCAGGATCAGGGATGATTTTAGAGGTAGGTTCAAAGGATATGGCAGATGTGGGCATAGAAGAGGAGAGGATGGAATTTACTCTAAGGAACTTCGGCTCTCTTTCTATGGGCACAGCTGGCATTCCTTTTGGAAGTTCATCCAAGATCCTAGGTTTCTCCCAATGTGCTACTTGGGAACTCGAGGCATAAAATGGTGCTGTTTTGGGAGGTTTCTAAAGAGATCTCCTAGAAGGTCTCTTTTGGGTAGGATAATTAGGGGTATTTCCAAAACTAGCAAGATCATCTAAGTGTCTAGCCTCAAAATCGAAGGAGTGATGTAGAGGATGGATTTCTTCCTCCTTCGATATTTGTGGTTCAGGATCGATAGTGGAATCTTTTGGTAGGATTGTTGGTGATTCGGCTATCAAGGGTTCTTCTTGCTTGGGGATGAATTCCTTCTCTTCTTTAGGAGGTTCATCATACACATCAGTGTGGTGGGAATTTTCAAGAATTCTGTTTAAAAGTTTCTTCCCTCCACTAGCGGTATGATGAAGGAATGCTCCTCCAGAAGATATGTCAAGGAGTTGTGCAGAATACTTGCTAAGACCGAGGTAAAAGTGTTGTAATAAGGTTGGCTCGGTTAAAGCAAGGTCAGGGCCAAAGGATACTAGCTCCATGAAACGGGCCCATGCCGCACCTAGAGGCTCCTTCTTCCCTTGTTGGAAGTCTAGGACCTCTCTTCGAAGATGAGCAACACGAGAGATAGAGAAGAAAGCTAAACAGAATTTGGATTGAAGGCTTTCCCACTCTCCATGTGCACTCTCTATGTGTAGAGCATACCAATGTTTAGCCACCCTCGCCAAAGAGAACGGGAATAGCTTCCATTTCAAGGTATTTCGTGTCATGCCTTCAATAAGAAGACACGAACACAATTGCTCAAAGTCACGTAAGTGAGCATAGGGGTTTTCATCTTCTTCCCCAGCAAAAGATTGCTTCTGAACCGTAGCTATGAAGCTAGGGCGAAGCTCATAGCTAGATGAAAGGATGGGATCGGATGATGGTGGTGGCTCCAAACTAGCGCCCTTTGGAGCGGCGAGATGAGAGATGGGTGGTTGGTTCATGGTGTGAAAAGGATAAAAAGAAAAGAAAGGTAAAAGAAAGATAACTAGGACGACCTGGTTCTAAGTTAGAACAGCTACCATTTCCCGGCAACGGCTGTCAATGTAGCACTTCACCGGGAGTATTCCAGGTATCGTATTTCCACAGGAAACATGAAGTGAGCTAACTAGGCTCAAGGTCGTCCAAGGATGAAACAAAGGGTCTATGGTAATAGGATAGAGAGGTCTTCATAGTACTTGGATTCTGGCTAAGCTATCCTAAATATACGCGAGGGTTAACTCACCTTCCTACTGTGGCCGATAGACGAAAAGGGTGTGGCAAAACACTTCCCAAGGCGGCTACCAGTGCAGACCAACTATTATTTGCAACTTGCCTACAACACAACGAATAGAACTCCTAATGTCCAAGCAGAGGCCTGTCACGCTCGCTGCTGGCATTCTTCGAGTGCGACAAGAAGTCCACAAGGGTATTCTTAGTCTAGACACCACGTCTACACTAATCCTACTACTCTTGGCTTTGCGCAGAAGCCTTAAGCACTTCACAAAAGTAAAGCAATGTGCCAGTAGAAAGGTTGTATACTTAAGATAAACTAAGACAGAAAGTAAATACTAGAAAGTACTCGAATGAAAGGCAACTAGAAAGAAGACTTACTAGAAGACAAGCATCCGCTGAGGCGCTCCTAGAAGAAGACTCCCGACAGTAGGACTCCTCTGGAAACTCCTCACTCTCTTCCCTCTAAAATAGCTAAGATACTAGAGAGAGGCTTTCTCCTAATGTTTCATGCTAAACTAGTCTCTCTAGGGGGGTATTTATAGGGGAGTTGGAGTAGGGGCTACTCCAATGCCACATCAGTGATCCGTATGCCTCTCCACCTCATCCCTTGGATCAAACCGCCTTAGAACCGACCTTGTATGGATGGTAGGGATCAACCACCACATGGGAAGCGTGCAAGGAGTCAAGGGAGTGCCAACTGACCTGGATGGGCCCAATAAGTGGGTCGGCCGACCCATCCAACTGACAGGTGGGACCACCCTTGACTTCTAGATGGTTGGCAACGTCGGTTGGAGAAAGATGGGCCCGGGATCCCACCAAATGTAGGTCGGTCGACCTGCACTTGTTAGGTGGGGCCATCCCCCTTGCTTGTGGGCCCTCTCCACCATCTTTAGTGTGGGTATGAAGTGGTGGGACCCCCTAATCACCTTGGATGCTTGATATGTGGGTCCATGGATCCGTGTGGCTTCATCTTGCACCGTTGAGAGGTAGCACACTTGTGATCCAAAGGTGGCACTTCCTTGGGACTGTGTTGGGAGGATCCTGGTGTTCTGGCAGTGCCTGAGAGGGCCCTAGAGCTAGGTCGGTCGACCTAACTTTGGTGGAACCAAAGGGCAATCTTTTGCAGGTAGCTTCAACATGCAATTCTAAGCACAATGGTGGTACCGGGCCCACAAATGTCAGGTCGGCCAACCTGACCATTGAGCTCATCTTTTGCACACTGTCTTCAGAGGCCATGGCATTGATGAATGTGAAGTTGGTTTGTCCATTGGCCATCTTGGTTGGTTGTTCTACCTTCACTTGGAGCTTCCGGCGGCAGCAGGGACATCGTCTGGGACTCGCCACGGCAGGCAAGTCCACGATCTACCTATGGGTGAGGGAGGCATGGCGTTGAGGAAATGGGGATTGGTACAAACGAGAGTTGTCGAGCTTGACACGCTGCTCCCTGCTGCCGCCGCACCCTTCTCGCTCCGTCGCTCGCCCCTTCACGCTCGCATCGCACAACAAGCGCCACCACCCGTCGGGGGCTCCACTTTGCTCCCTTCTCTGCTGCTAGACCACGGGGAGGGGGGTGATTGGCGAGCTCAGGGCCGGGGTCGAGCACATCGGGCTCCGGCGGCCGCCGCCACCTCCGCAGCTGGTTCGCGAGATCCCCTTCTCTGTTAGCACCACCTCGGTGCGGTGGCGTCGAGCGTGATAGCGACGGCTTCGCCATCCACAAATTCGGCCTCGCCATCCCTCGCCGGCTCATCCTCCTCGCAGATCTGGCCATCCCTCCCTCCGTGTCACCACGCCTGGCTCGCGGATGCTGGAGATGAGGATTCCGACCTTGCTCTGCCACCTGTGGCTCTATCCTCGTCTCCCCTTCCCTGTCTCAGTGGGCCTCGGGCCGACCGTCCTACTGGAGAGGTCGTCATCATCAGCGGGCCGGCACGACACGAAAATCAGCCCATAGGGCCATGCCTGGGTGAGGCACGACGGCCCATGATGGCCCGACCCTCATCGGGCCGTGCCGGGCCGTGCCAGCCCGTTGGCCATCTATAGGAAGGAGTCTCGCCACCGCCGCATCCCTGCGTCTACCCGAGCCTTGGCTGGCACTGACAAGGCCGTGACCAGGCAGCCCTGTTGATCCCCGTGTGGCTCGAGTGAGGCGACACAAGCGGCCTGCCGTAGCCCATGCCGCAACACCGCTTAGAGAGAGGAGGGGCCCCACTGCCGCTAGTGCAGCAAGCCGTGCGGCTTACTTCGGCAGCGGTGTAGCAGGAGATGGGAGGAGAGGGGAGGGGCGGGTGGTAGGGTTTCTATTGGCTTGAATTCGCCCAGGAACAACTCAAACACACACGCTAGAGCTTTTGGCGAGAGGTAGAACAAGCACAATACACACTATTTTCCGGTGACGAACGCTACAGCGACAAATTCGCATCTTGGCTACATACGCCCAACAACACCGTGAGCCACTTGCTCAACCGGACGCTGTGGCTTCTACCATGAAAATCGGTGTCATGCACACACTGCTCCAACTAGATTTGATCACGACCATTGCATGCCATCTAAGAGGAGATTGGATCCTAACCCAAAAAATCATAGACACCACCACGACGCGGCACATGGACGCACATGCCATGGACACTACTTATCGTGGTTTATTGTGGTTTATTTCACAGTTTCAGCCGCCCGAGTCACCTGCGTGGGGAGGCGATGTGGGGGCTCTTAAGTATGGCTAACATAACCCGCTACTGACATACTGTCTATATAGGCATGAATGAAACATTTGCCAAATTCCTCCCAGCCTCTTGGTTTTCATTTATTGAAGAATTGCTACCAATACCTTGTTGCGATTCAAACCATCCAAAACAGTAAAAGTGTTGTATCACTTGTGAACCTACCGTGGTTTTGTTTGTCCGCTCTTTTCTGATGCTTAGCTCTATTTTCTGATACTTGCCTGATTACATTTTCATCCAATATATATATCTACTCCCACCTCCTATCGGGTGCATCACAACTACTCCCTCCTCTTAGCGGGTACATTAAAAATCCAATAGAGAAACCGCTCCATGCATGGCACGTTTGAATGCCACCAATGAGAAAAAATCGGTACAGGAGGTTAGACGTTAGAGTACGTGTACATACTTTAAAATAGTACTATAGTATTTATACATTTTTTTAATGCTGTATCTACATAATCTTTCTTTTTATAAAAGTGCCGAGTGGGTATATATCTGGTCATTTGACGGCCCGTTACTTTGTAGCTAGTATATAGATATACTTGTTTAAAGAGTATGTACACATACTCTAGGGTGTAAATATATACCAGTATATTACTTACATTTGATTAATAAATCAGTATATTTGTTACGGTATGGACCCATACTTTTAACATAAGAAGTATATACGCATACTTTTATCTTGAAGGAGTATTTATTCATACTTTTTGAAAGGAGTACGTATGCATACATACCCACAGATTTAGCTAGTATGTCTACATACTTAAACTACACGGCCGGAGTATATGTGGATACATTCACGTCTTGAGTATGTATTCATACTATTTTTGGGAATAAAATATATGTGCATCCTTCTTTGAGAATGGAGTATGTGTGTATATACTTCTGCTGACAAAATTACACCAATGAAAAAAAATCAAAGCATTAGTAATAAAAATCCAAAGATAGTACAGCAAGCTTTCACTGCCAGTGCCGGCACCCTATTCGCATGGATTCCTTTCTGTGCCAATTTGTGCTCTTCCGTTGGATGGTGACGCCATGGAGAAAGCAGAGATAGATACGTCCGACGTCGCCGCCGGCACCAGACACAAAGAAGAATCGACAAAAGCAAACATGGTAGTCGCTTGTGGCCATACGGATCTTGATTGCCGCATCTGGTGTGGTGACCCGTGAGGCCGTCACCAAAGATCGATCTGGTCTGGTGTACTACCGTTGGCAGGACACCAGTCCTGTGGCAAGGAAAATTTCATGTTAGTTCAATTCAGAAGCTAGCGCATAGATTGGAACCAAAAGACGGAGAACGGAAAAAAAAAAGAGATTGTGTATCATGAAGGAGCAGCACGCCATGCAGCACCGCCGACGGAGAACAGAGCAGTGTCGGCTCCTCGTTTCTTTACACACGACGGACGGGGAACAGAGGAGGATTTACGTGTGCGTCGCAAGGCCAGGTGGAAGGCAGCGAAGTGGCAGCAAGGTACCATCGATCTGTATATGCAGTTCTGCACGCCGCCGTGGGGTGAACGGCAGGGACGATATGGCACATGCGTGAGACGCGCCCGTGGTGGAGATCGTGCCGCCGCCGCCCCTACGTGATGCTCGCCAGACGCCGGTGGTGGAGAGGCCCCGCGTCACCACCGTCGACGTCGCCAGGGGTAGGCTCGCCGTCGCCGCAGCGCGCTAGTGGAAGTGGAGAGAGCTCGCCGCAGCCGCCGCTAGGAGAGCCCCAACGGCGGATCTTGGAGAGAGCCGCAGCCGCCGCTAGGAGAGACCCGTCCTGGAGAGATGCGAGAGAGAGAAATTTAAATGTGACGATATTTGTGCCTACGTATATATCCAGCCCATGGTTAGTCTGATCCGATTTCTACGCTATTATCCATCCGGAGGTACGCGGATATTTAATTCGCGTATATACGCGTATCGACAGTGGTACAAATGGGTTAAGTTTTTAAACCCGTTAAGCTAATAACTGGCTGGCCGGCCTCTCCTCGTGTGTGCGTGTGCGCGTGCTGGAGGAGGGAGTAACTACTCCTAGGGAGTAGGAAATAATTACCCTATATATATATATATATATATATATATATATATATATATATATATATATATATATATATATATATATATGTGTGTGTGTGTGTGTGTGTGTGTGTGTGTTATTTCCTAGTTCCTGTCATTTGTGTTAGCTTTAATATTATTACTATGGTTTACAGAATCTCCTGTCCACTTGCTGCTTAGCTCTATGGTTTATCCAGACATGTTTTAAGTGGCCCGTTTGTTTCTCAGTGCTTATTCTTCATTGTGTGCTTTGCAGTATTTGCAAATTTACGGGAACTTGCTACATTTTTTTGCTTGCTTGCACGCGCAGGGCTCCTGCAAGTATATATCATATAATATGTAAAGCATGCACGCCTGCTGCCGTGTTGGTATCTGAAATTCTGTATCCTTTAGATTCATCATAAGAGAACAATGACAAACTAAAGAAGGTCCTGTTGATCAGTTGGTTGGGCGAAATTAACTGTAGCTGACTGCCATTTTTCTGTTCCAGCCATCTGGACCATTGGATTCCATTTGCACGGTCAGCGATCGTCCCAGGACCAACTCAAGAGAGGGTGTCCTCTCTCTCACTCTGATTCCATGGGCCCACCTGGAAGCCTGAGAGCTCAGCGACATGGCAGTAAGCCTGGGCAAAAATAACCGAAACCGAGGAACCGAACCGAAAGAACCAGAACCGAAACCAAAAGAACCGGAACCGAAAAATTTGGTTCCTTATTCGGATCCTAATATTGAGGAACCGAAATAACCAAAAAAATTTCGGTTCCTACCCTCGGTTAACCGAATTAACCAAAATAACCGAATTATACCAATTATGCTTCCCTTGCTTGCATTTTGTAACGTTATGTTTGGTTTATGTGTGATATTTCATAGTTGAACTATAATATATTTGTGTTACTATATTACTATTGTTCTCTTATAAATTATTATTATCTAAAATGAGCATAAACTTTCTTTAGGACATGCATATTTATTGTTGTCTTGGCCTCTCATGAAATATTTCGGTTAGTTCGGTTAGAACCGAAACCAAACCGAAATAACCGAGAACCGAAATGGTTGGTTCCAAGAATTTTCGGAAACTGATCGGTTCCGATTTTTTTTAAGAACCGAATTTTTTCAAAAACCGAGGAACCGAACTGAAACCTAACCAAGAACCAAATGCCTAGGGTGATGGCAGAAAGCAGAGCATGGAGCAGAGCACGAGATCCTTTTCTCCCCTTGCGCCGCCGGCCAACCACCGTGGGAGCACATCCGCTGCCGGCAAGCGCGCTGATGGCGATGAAGGAGGAGGAGGTCCTGTTGCGCTTCCATCCCAGCCACCCCTCTCCTTTGCAAGTGGTGGTGCCGCCTCTTTGACGGGGCCGGGGGTTCCTGCTGCGGCTACCGCGACCTCCACCGTGGGGTGTCAGTGTCGCCTGCACCCGATACTAGGTTTCCTCGCCACCGACGGCCCGGGAGCCGGCTTTGTGCCCACCTATCTCTCGCCAAGCACCGTGGATCGGAGCACCCCTCGCATCCGCATCCGCATCCGCTCGGCACCGGCATCCGATTCGTGCCCACAGTGGAGCGGAGAGCGCCCGCATCCGGTCGGCACCGGCAACCCCATCCCCACGACAGCTCGTGGGGAACGAGCCCAGCGTTGCGTTTCCAGGCGGGCACAACAGTGTGACAGTCCTGGAGTAGGATTTGGGCACGCGGGAAGTGAAGGTGATATCACTACCACACAAAGAATGGTATTCTATCTTGGTTCTTGAGTCCATTATCCAAAATCTTTAGGGGCTAAAGGAAGTGCCAACTGCCAAATCACCCATCTTTAGTCCAAAAGTTGCTAGTACACAGAGCATACACCAGTTGCTAATCTGACAGCTTGATTTTTCTGACCTTCATACCATATAGGTGCTCTACAGAGAAATTACGTAGGTCATGGATGGTGATGGCTTGATTTTTGTGACCTTCATATTATAGGCACTCTACAAAGAAATTAGATATGTCATGGATGGTGATGGCATTGATTTTTGTGACAATCATGGCTCAGTAGTTCACCTAGCGAAGGGTCTGGTTGGATGCATCATGCATGGGTCAAGGGCTCTAAGCCAATCGGTAGTAAGTGTAAACAAAGAAAGAGGAAGTTAAATCAGAAAAATCAGGTGAAGCCGAAAGAAGTCCAAAAGTCATGCACGTGAATAAACTATTGACTATATCAGTTTAGTTATTCTTGACCCAAATTGCTCTTAAAATCGCTTGCTCTCCTTGGAGTTTTCATGAGAAGCATAGGATACACAGTTTCAGCAACACCAAAACTTATGTGTGCTTTCTTACCCATCCTGCAGCACTGTCCTCGAGCGAGAGAGTGTTCTCCCAAATGGAAAGTTTCCTTTCTGCAGCCTTGGGTGAATTGGTGACTAGATCCATAAATTTCATCATCGACAAGTTCTCGAAGCCGCCAGGACTGGCCAAGGAGGAAAGCCTAAAGAGGACTCTTCTCCGAGCACAGGCCATCGATGAGGAGGCCATGGGGCGGCACATCACAAATCAAGCCATGATCCAGCAGCTGGGCATGCTGAGAGACGCCATGCACCGAGGCTATTACGCACTCGATGCCTTCAGGTACCAGCCTCACTATGGAGAGGATGACAGTGATCAAGTTGTGAGTCGATTTATGTCCCTATCCAAGGTACCCTCTGCAAAGCATCCCTATTTCTTCAGTCAAACTGCACAGTTTCGAGAACAGCTAGAAGAGGCACTTGACAGATTGAGCTCCATGATTGTTGATCTGAATGAGTTGGTCATGTTCTTGGCGAGCTACCCTCGTCTGTGTCGCCAACCTTACAGCATGCATATCCTACTGGGTAACTGCATGTTTGGTCGCCAGGTGGAAGCAGAACATGTCATTAAATTTCTGCTGCACACACACCCTCATAGTTCTCAAAAACTGGAGGTCCTGCCAATTGTCGGTCCAGTTAGAGTCGGCAAGAGTACCCTAGTCGCTCATATTTGCAAGGATGAAAGAGTCCGTGATTATTTCTCTGAAATCTTGTGGTTGTGTGACTCCAATTTTATAAATGATGAGCTAGCTTACAGGCAAGGATGTGTAGTGAAACATCAAAATTGTAAGCCAAACTCAAACAGAGGCAATCGATTGCTTCTTGTTGTTGAAGTATCTGGAGATATCTACGAAGATGAATGGAATAGGTTGTATGTTGCTTCCAAACAGAGCTTTCCTACTGGTAGTAAAATCATAGTCACAAGCCGTTCAGACAAGATTGCCAAGTATGGAACAACACCGGCTCTAACTCTGAAGTTTCTTTCCAAGGAGGCATATTGGTATTTCTTCAAGACACTTACATTTGGAAGCATGGATCCTGAGAAGCATCCAAGGCTTGCACAGCTTGCCATGGAGATAGCTAGAATGCAGTGTGGTTCATTCCATGGTGCATACGTCACCTCTTATTTGTTGAGGGACAATTTTAACACACAGTTTTGGTGTAACGTTCTAAGCTTCTTGAGAGGGTTCTTCCGGAACCATGTCTCCGAATTTGGCGTGCTTCCGTTGGATCTTCTGCAGCAAAACAAACCTGTACAGCATGGAAGAATGGCTACACCTTCCGAAGAGTTCATGATTTGTGATCAGTATCATCACTCTTCCCAAGAAGAGGTTCCAGAAATAAGAATCCAAGATTTGTTGTATGGAAGCATTAAGAGATACGGAAAATTTGAGGTCCTAGTATGGAGATCTCAGATACCCCCCTACTACAGCTATGTCAATACTTGCGAGATTCAAGAGAAAAAAACTAAAGGTTCCAAGAGGAAGCGTTCTATGAAATATGGATTCACATATTGTTAATTTTGTTATTATCTGGCTTATTCAGAGACATGTTTGTATTCACTTTTTTTTCGTTGCAATGTCTCAAGTTACAGCATAGTCAAAATGGAGAGCATATAAGGTGTGATAGGTTCCAACATTGTGAAACTGTGCTGCTAGTCTGCTACATTTTCACATGTGAAGTATAAGTGCTTATATACACAATAATGCATGAACCAGAGGCATATATTTTCATGAAATACAGTGAATTCCTTGGCTTGGTCATACTTGCGTTTTGGTCATTATTGTTTCAATTCACGCCAGCATCCCATTGTAAACAGATCGGTTGCCTCAGCGAGATGGAACAACTTGTCAACTCAAGGTAGCATGTCAAGAGTTTGAAATAGATTGGAGTCAATTGTACTGTCTACTGAATTGTTTCACATTATCAGGTCCATATGTACACAAATCTTTGAAGTGCATGTACTCTAAAAGTCAAGCAGTGTGACCCAGTATAATGCTTGCTCTGTTTTCTTTTGTACACTTGAATGAGAGTGTTCAAAATTTGAGTTCTTGCGTTCATCTGATATTCTAATTTTATTGTCTTTTGTTTTGATAGTCATGAGGTGCTCCAATCACTCGAATTTCACCAACACTTCCGGGGGTCTCCATTCAGACAAACTCTTTATATGACATACCCTGGATTAGGAGCGCCTCGGCCTGAGCAAGATAGATGACCCGTCCCTGGACAAACCTTTCACTTGGAGGAACTCAAACTCACTGTTGAAGAGTTACTGGAGAGAAGGCTTCTGGACCTGATGGATTCACCGGATCGTTCTATAAGAAATGTTGGAGATCATCAAGTTGGATATGCTGGCAGCAATGAATAGATTGCATGACCTACGTGCTGCACCAATGGGTTGTCTGAATGGAGCCAATATAATTCTCATTCCCAAAAAAAAACACAGCTGAGTACCCGAATGACTTCAGGATGACTAGCCTGATTCACTCGTTTGCAGAGTTTGTGACCAAGACAATTGCCATCCGACTCTCCCCACACATTGATCGGTTGATTTCACCGGCGCAGAGTGCTTTTATAAACGGGCACTGCATTGTTTTTGTATTGGTAGTGTTAGAGTACATCGTTGTCCTGTTGCATCTAGGCTAGCGGTATAGCCCTTTAGTATTAGAGTTAATTAGAGATAAGGGGTGGCTTGCTTAGGGATTCAAGTAAGCCTTGATTGGGAGTCAAGGAAAACCCTTCCTCTTGCTCGGCCATGGGCAAAGACCCTCGGCTGGCCCTCATCTCACCCTCATGACCCTAGCTGCCGCTCTCTCTCCCCCTAAACAGTAGCCGCGGATACTATAGACCAGAACTCGTCCCCCCTCCCAACGCGAGCAACCACTTAACATTTGGCAAGTCGCTGGCCGATAGTACCAATAGCCGGCGTCTCTCTCGGAGCGTCTAAATGTAGTGGAAGCCTAACAATTGGCGACCACCATCACCACCGTGCCGCCGATGTCCCCCTGTGGCTTGCCTGGCTATGGGCCGACGACTCCCACTATCACCATAACAGGCGCCCAGTAGATCCAAGGTATCGAGGGTGAGAAGTTGCAGCAGATTGAGTAGCCGACGAACATTGCGATGGAGCCGGCGGGGATGCTTACCCGCTAGGTATCGACGGCGTTGCTACTTCAGGTTACAGCATGCGGTCTCCTAGCACGATGGCGGCTACAGGAGATGCGCCAGAAGATGCAGGAGGCGGCCCTAGCGGCGGTCGACCTCGGTACAGGAGGGCATGGCCTCGCCCTATCGGATGGCCTTCAGCAACCGCGCTGACCTGCTGGAGGCTCCATACGGTCACCCAAGGTGCTCTGCCCTCGCCTGACGTGCTCTAGTCACCCGCGGCACTTTGCCCCTACTCGACGAGCTCCGGGCTAGGTCACTCACCAAGTCCGGTGGGGTTTGGTCGTCTAGGCTAGTAGCTCAGATGCGATGGTCACACTACATGGGCTACAGAGCTCTTGTTTTTCTAGACATCAACCCATTTGCAGCATGCGCCATGGATCTAGATGGCTGTACATGTGCAAGTCCGGCATGCAGATGACGGATGGTGTCCTCCTTATGTTCAGGAGTCAAAAATAAAGAGTTCTAGTCCATTTTAGATTGAGAATAATAAAATAAGCCGAGATGTAAAAGGCCTGTTTTTAGGTGCTAGGTTTGTGTCAAGTTGAGTCATCGTTATAAGTTGCTTAGGTTGCAGCTCTAGGATGAGTCGTGTCACAATGCGAAGCAGCTACAAGACATCGTTTTGACGCAATAGTTGGATCAATGGACAAAAACCGTCCAAAGTTTGTCCGCTGCTATATAGGCATAGTAGGAGGAAGAACCGGTCAATGAGAGATGCTATCCTAAATGGAAGTTGGACAAGAAACATTGCATATAACCTGAACCACGACCACCTGAGTTCCTCTAGCTTTGGAGGGCCATTGAAAACGGTCGACCTAGACCTAGACGACACAAGAGAGGATCGCATAGGCTGGATTTTGCAACGAATACTCCAAGAAATCCAATACAATTCACAGCACAAACACTTTCGGCCTACCCTTCATTGGTATGGAAAGCTTGGGTCTCACCCAAGTGCGAGTTCTTTGTGTGCCTGCTGCATCAGGATAAACTATGGACAACACCTCGTCTATAGCGACATGGCTGGAAAACAACTACTCCTGTGCCGTGTGCAAGAGGAATTTGGAGATTACTCAACATTTATTTTTTGAATGCCCCTACTCCCGAATGGTACGGGGACTAGTGGCCTCTTGGAGCTCATGTGATACATTGAGACCGTCCTGGTTAAGGATGGCAGCGGGTCGGGTTCGGGGCGGGTACCCGCGGGTTTCGGGTCCGGCGGGTTCGGGTTTGGGGCTAGTTTTTCACCCACGGTTTTCGGGTTCAGGTACCCGAAACCTATCGGGTTCGGGTTCAGGTTCAGTTTTTCACCCGTGGATATCCAATGGATATCCAAAATATGTGTGTGTGTGTGTGTGTGTGTATATATATATATATATATATATATATATATATATATATATATATATATATATATATATATATATATATATATGTGAATATGTGTATATATACATGTGAATATATATGTGAATATGTGTATATACATGTGAATATGTGTGTATATATATATATATGAATATGTGAATATGTGTATATATATGTGTGAATATGTATATATATTTCCACGGGTTTTGGGTATTTATTCGGGTTTCGGATACCGTTCGGGTTTTGGGTACCCGCGGGTTTGGTTTTGGTTATGAAATTCCACCCGAATCGGTTTTGGGTTCGGGTTCGGGTTTTGACTTTGGGTTTTGGGTTCGGGTGCACGGAGACTCCACCCGATCCGAACCCGACCCGTTGCCATCCTTAGTCCTGGTGGAAGGAGGAAAGTAGAACTGAAGACTGGTTCGCCCAAGCAGCAATAAAAAGGCGACAAAAGAGGGCATACAATTGTGATTCTAACACTATGGTGCCTATGGAATCAGCAAAATGCGATAATCTTCAGAGAGCATTGAAAAGCGGCGCAGGCTGTGTTTGCGTAGATTAAAGACACAACATACTGCTTGTCATTAGCAGGAGGTTTAGTCCTCACCACCCAAATGGTTGCTCTTTTTGGTAGCGAGTAATTAGTATTGTAACTCAAACCCTACATAGCCTAGACTGTTGGAGGAAGCACTCCTTGTGCATCTAACATGTTGTTTGTTAACTTCTTCGTTTTAATCAAAGCTGGCTAAACCGGATCTTAAAAAAACATAATAACTGACGACGCTGAGGCATATATTTTCATGGGACATGGTTGAGCTCCTTGCCATTGGTTTTACTCCATATGGATCCCGAACCCAATACAGGCATACTGTGTATAGGCATGAATGAAATAATTGTTAATTTCCTCCCAACCTCTTGGTTTCAGTTTTCTGATGCTATATGAAACTGCGCAAGATGTCTACTACGCAGGTCACTTCTCCCTTGGCAGATGCTTCGCCGCTGTTTGGTTCATTGGCGGATACTTTGTTACCGTTGCAGGTGGATGGTCTTCTGTGTAGGCGACCTTTGTATCCATCTCTTATAGCCTTAGTTCGTAGGTTTTTGGGGTCGTGGGCAGTTGCCCTCTTTTATATCTTTTTTTTCTTGTTTTTAGTTTTAATTCCATATCACTCACCACCAGCTTGGTGATTTTGTAATCACCCTCGTAGCTCCATCGTATAATTCTCTCTGCTTAATGAAAATGGACTATATTCTCCTACTGCGAAAAAGACTTGCAGCCTGTGGCAGGTGAAATGTGAAGTCGCCATATAGGTCAATTTAGAAAATTTTAACCTGGAGCATGCAGCGTGTGAAATGTGAAGTCGCCAACGCTAAGCTGAGCACTAAGGCCTTGTTTAGATCCCAAAATTTTCCCCCAAATTCCACTATGCAGAATTCCTATTCCCCATCACATCAAAATGTTTACATATGCATGGAGTACTAAATGTAGATGAAATCAAAAACTAATTGCACAGTTTTATTGTACTTTGCGAGACGAACATTTTGAGACTAATTAATCAAGATTTGGACAATTTTTTGCACTAAAAAACAAAACGATGAACAGTGGCTACAGTGCGTCACTGTTCCGAATCGGTGCCACCCGAATCGGAACTAAACGAGGCCTAAGCTTATTTCCTGCATGCCTTTCGTTTCCACAATAGTGTGGAATTTTCTTAGTTCGATTTGGACATTTGGTATTGTTTAAAATTTTTTTTGGACATTTGGTCATTGCACCTAGAAGTAGAGGAAAGTGATGTTTATTTGCTGACCACAGAAACCCTGAATAGATGTTAAAAAAATAGAAACCTTGACTAGTGAATCCATTAGTACCACTTAGCAGAATATTCAGCATGACAGCATTTTCATTTCGTTTACTATCCGGGCTGGTGGAGGCAATCTGGACTGTTGGATCCTGTTTGAGCGGCCAGGGTCCGACGACCAAGTCTTTCTCTGCTCCCATGGCCCCACAGGCCAGGTCCCATGCCTGATGCCTCACCACTCTCGCAAGGCAAAAGCAGAGCAAAAACAGAGCAGCAGATTCTCCCACTCCTCACCTGCTCCGCCCAGGGCCGCCGGCCTTCGCTGCGGGGCCCCACCCCGCCAACCATCATGGAAGCCGATCCGCCGCCGCCGGCGAGCGCGCTGATGGAGGAGGTCCTGCTGCGCTTCCCGCCCGCCGACCCGGCGAGCCTCGTCCGCGCCGCGCTCGTCTGCAGGCGCTGGCGCCGCATCGTCATGGGCCCGCGGTTCCGCCGCCGCTACCGGGACCTCCACCTCCGCGCACCGATGCTCGGCTTCCTCGCCAGCGCCGGCGCGGGGACCCGCTTCGTGCCCACCTCCCCCTTCCGTCCCGGACCCGAGCGAGCGGGAGCGTACGGCGGCGGCCTCCTCCTCGGCGGCTGGCGCGCGCTCGACGCCCGCCACGGCCGCGCCCTCCTGCGCCGGGAGACCGGCCGCGACGCGCCCGCGCACTGCGAGCTCGCCGTCTGGGTCCCCGCCACGGGCCGCCGCACGGACCTGCCTCGCGTCCCCTGGGCGCCGTACTACTGCTACCCCTACAGCTGGAACGCCGCGGTGCTCTGCGCCGCCGCCACCTGCGATCACCTCAACTGCTCCTGCGGCAGCGGCCACTTCCTCGTCGTGGTGGTGGGCACTAACCACGCGGAGATGTTCGCCCACGTCTACTCGTCGGAGGCGGGGACATGGAGCGCGCCGGCGTCCGCTCGGCTCCCCGACGACAACATCGACTTCGCGCCGACCGCGCTCGCTGGGGACGCGCTCTACTTCGCGTTCCAGGCAGGTACGGCGGCGCTGGAGTTCGATTTGGGCACGCGGGAGATGGCGGTGGTGTGCCTGCCGCCGCCACGCTTGAATTACGGCAGGCAAGTCCACGATCTACCTATGGGCGAGGGAGGAGCCGGCCAGCCGGGGCATCGAGGAGATGGGGATTGGGTACAGACCAGAGCCGGCGAGCTCGACACGCTGCTCCCTGCTGGTGCCATTTCAGCGTTTCCTGATGTGGTTAGCGTTGCGGATGGGGTGGGTGTCGTTTTGGTGAGGACGGCTGGTGGGCTCTTCACCATTGATCTCAAGTCTCACCAGGTCACGAAGGTTTCCGGGGATACTGCCTTCTCCACCATTTTCCCCTACATCAGCTTCCACACTCTAGGTAATGGCCTCATCTGCGTTGACTCTCTGTATCTTTATTATCTCAGTCCCAAAAACGCTTTGCTTGTATGTGATGAGTGATGAATTAGTAAAGTGGAATACCAGGATCCAACAAAAGAAAATATGTTACCCTTATATAGGTATGCCACCATGCGTCAAATCTGAAGATATGCCTCGAATTGTTTTGTCCCCTGTTAAACATGCAATGAGCAGAATGTTGGGTCTTCAAACTTATCCATCTAAATTTCTAATTTTTGGCTGGCCCAGTAAACTACCAAGCAGGAGAATAGAAAAGCAAAAATAAGGGTATTACCGACATGAGCTATTACACTTCAAATTTCTTGGATACAATCTTTTGATGTCACCTGATAAGATGATATCAATGCCACACAACCTGGTAGCCTGTTTGATTACCCATCAACATGCTTTCCATGTATGTTCAGATACCATTTTCTAGTAAGAGCCAATAGGTTTTCAACGAGCTGATGTTGTTTCCTACATTTGTGTATTTTGTAGCACTGCAAGTTGCCTCAACTGGTGAGGGGCCAAGTTCAGGTGCATAAGTCGCTTCTGTGCAAGTTTCTCAGTCAAGGGGAAACTTTGTCGCTTCTCAATGGGTTCTTGGCTTTAAATGAAGGGCTAAATTTGTTAGTTTGATCATTGCCTTGTGAATAAACTGCTAACTCTGTGTGTTCCCCTGAATTTTAGCTTCGAATGAAATTCTAGAATGAATGTGATTTCTCCTTCTGTGTAAATATGTATGCTCAAGAAAACAAACTTTTGTAGTTTTTTCATATCTTATGGCCTGAAACATGAGAACCGAAGAAGAAAGGAAATAATTACTGAAATCTATTGTGCCATTTTCAATAGTTAGGAGGCATTCAAAGCTCTGAAACATTCAAATAAATTTTTGTAAGCACCAGTCAACAAAACGTCCAGGCCCTATATGAAGGGTATGACTTCTGCATGGATGATTTCAGTACTTCAGTTCATACAGAAATTCTTAAAATTTCGTAGCTACGAATGGATCTTAACTGTGTCTACTGAGTGCTGGTATGTTTTGTTCACTCACTGAAGAAAACACATGGAATCATTCAAAGGGTGACTGGATACAGTCAATGATTAGACAGTGACATCGCACTCTGAACAGTCAAAAAATGCATGTGTCTTGATTGTTTTTTAGTCATTCTTATTCTGTAATCTGAGCATACTCTTCAGCAGCAGTTTAATGATTATGAAGGATTCAAGATATATTTTTTTCATACTTAATCAAGATACTGCCAGAGTTTGTGCTATACTTCTGAAATACTCCCTCTGTTCCAAATTGTTGGGTGTTTTGGCTTTTGCATTCCTTTGACTATGTATCTGGACATAGTGTATATCATGCATAACAAAATCTATGTATCTAGAAAAAAAAATAGAACAGTCTATAATTTGGAATGGTGGGAGTAACACAGAGAGTTAGGAATTTTTGCACTCTAGCATAGAGGCAACTCGTGTTCAGCGAGTTAGCCAAAAAAAGTCCAACAGAGGACACTGGTTAATATAGTTTTTAGCTGTGAGCATACATCAGCTTCTAATCTAAAAATCTGATTTTTATGACCCTCGTAAGTTCTCTACAGAAAAATTACATAGTAGATAGTGATGGCTCACTGGCACAGTTGGCAAAGGGTCAGAAGTCAGCAGTCAACGGCTGTACCTGTCGAAGTAGAAAATCAGTCAAAAGTGTAGGCATATAAATAAAAAAATTGATAAGAATCTTAATATAGTCCCAAAAGTCATACACGTGAATTGACTATTGACTCTCTCAATTTAGACTTTTCTATATGTTTTTGCTTCTTGAGCCTAATTGTTCTTATATGCCATTGCTGTCCCTTTGAGTTTGACGTGAAGCACAGAATACAGACTGCAGAGTGAGTTTCAGAAACATCAATACTCATCTTGTGATCTCTTAATTCTTACCTTTGGTGCAGCATTCTGTTCCTTAGAAGCAAGAGAGAACTCCCAAATGGAAAGTTTCCTTTCTGCAGTCCTCAGTGAGCTGATATCCCGATCCACAAATTTCATCATCAACAAGTGGTCAAAGGCAGTGAACATGGAGGAAAGCCTACAAAGGGGTCTTCTCAGAGCACAGGTCATCATTGAGGAAGCCATGGGACGGCACATCACAAATCAAGCCATGCTCGTGCAGCTGGGCATGCTGAGGGATGCCATGCACCAAGGCTATTATGCACTTGATGCATTCAGGTACCAGCCTCACTATGGAGAAGATGGCAATGATCCAGCTGCTAGGTGGTTTATGCCCCTATCCAAGGTACCCTCTGCAAAGGACCCCTATTTCTCCAGTCGAACTGTACAGTTTCAGGAACAACTACGAGAGGCACTTGATAGATTGAGCTCCATGATTGTTGATATGAATGAGTTGGTCATGTTCTTGATGAGCTACCCTCGCTTGTATCGCCAGCCTTACAGTATGCATATCCTTCTGGGTAACTGTATGTTTGGTCGCCAGATGGAAGCGGAACTTGTTATTCAATTTCTTTTGCACACAAATCCTCGTAGTTCTGGAGAATTGGAGGTCCTGCCAGTTGTTGGTCCACTAAGAGTCGGTAAGAGTACCTTAATAGCTCATGTTTGCAAGGATGAAAGAGTTCGTGATTATTTCTCAGAAATCTTGTGGCTGGACGACCGTGATTTTACATATGGTGAGCTCACTTTCAGAGAGGGGTGTGCAATGCAACATCAAAATTGTTTGTCGAACTGGAAGAAAGGTAAGAGATTGCTAGTAGTTATTGAACTATATGGCAATCTGTGTGAAGATGCATGGAATAGGTTATACCTTGCTTCCAAACAGAGGTTTCTTAGTGGTAGTAAAATCATAGTGACAAGCTGTTCAAACAAGATTGTAAAGTTCGGAACAACACCAGCTCTGACTCTGAAGTACATGTCCCATGAGGCTTACTGGTATTTCTTCAAGACACTTACATTTGGAAGTATGGATCCCGACACACACCCTAGGTTTGCACAACTGGCCATGGAGATAGCCAGACTTCAGAATCGTTCATTCAATTCTGCATATATCACCTCTTGTTTGTTAAGGGACAATTTTAACATAGACTTTTGGTGTAAGGTGCTGAGCTTCGTCAGAGGCTTCATCCAGAAGCATGTCTCCAAATACGGTGTGCATCCTTTTGATCTTTTAAACCAAAACAAACCTATCCTGCATGGAAGAATGGCTTCACCTTCTGAAGATTTCATCATTTGTCATCAGTATCACCGCTTTCCTGATGAGGAGGCTCCAGAGACAAGAATTCTAGATGTGCTGTATGGAAACATTAAGAAACATGGAAAATTTGAGGTCCTCGTATGGAGATCTCAGATACCCCCCTACTACAGCTATGTCAATTCTTGTGAGATTCAAGAGCGAAAAATTACAGGTGCAAAGAGGAAGCACTGTATGAAACATATATAATTTGATTCACTTTTTTTGGTAGGATGTCATAAGTTAGAGCAGATCAGTTCTGATTCACTTTTTTTGGGTACGATGTCATAAGTTAGAGCAGAGTCAATTCTGAAGTGTGCTACATTTTCGTATCGGAAGTGTAATTGCTTATCTACATAATGACACATGAGTTATGGATATTGTGAATCCTTCCCTCCTGTTGGTTTTACTCCACATAGCAGCGTCAGCCTGGGCTTCAAGCCCGAGCCAGCAGGGGTGATTTGCAATTTGCATGACTGGTTTCAGGCCAAGCAGAGTCTCGTTGGTTCAAGAAGATTTGGCATCCTGCCAATCTCTGGCCCAGAAGGAGCTGGAAATTTACTGGAGTTAGTTGTAACGAATTTTTTTCATGTCACAAGATTGCATAGGTACACAAATCTTTTAAGTACCTGTACTGTAAAAGTGCAGCAACTTGATCCAGTATAATGCTTGCTCTGTTTCCGTGTGCACACTTGAATGAATGTGTTGGCAATTTATTTTAGTCCCATTGTCTTCTCATATCATAGTCAGATAGTGTTAAAATCACAGGAGCTTAAAGATATCTACTACAATATGATATGTAAAACTACAGCTTACAATTTGCAAATTGAAGTTTTAAGTATTATAAGCAAAGCGTGTTCCAGTAACATTGGCAGAGGATGAAATCTTGAAATTCATCTAAATTTAAGCTGGGCCAGTAAAAGTACCGAGAAGGAAACAAATTGAAAAAATTGTAATCTACATGAGCTATTAAAAATAACATTTAAACTTTTACTGCTAGTAATGTTAGACAACACAGGAGTTAATTCCCATATTGACTTTGTAGTGGAACACAAGATACCTGTTAATATACTTCCTCCGCCCTGTATATGGTGCATTCAAGCATTTAAAATTTATACCCATATATAAATATTTTCAAAGAATAAGAGAGTTTTGAATTAAATATAAGCACAAAATTGGTTGATATTATAAGACAGGAGAGAGGGAGTAGTTCTTAGCTGGAATACATGTAAGTGTGTATCAATAATTGTTAATCTAACAATCTTTTTTTACCTTCATGTCATATATGCTTTACAGAGAAATTACATAAGCCATAGATGGTGATGGCTCATTGGTTTACTTACAGTCAGGGGATATATGCCTGTACCTTTCGAGGTAGCAAGTGTGAAGAGATTAAAAGTCAATAGAATAATCAAGTGAAGGCGAAAGGAGTCCCCATGGTCATACATGTGAATGGACTAACTGACTTTTCAATTTAGTTGGTTATCACAATATTCCCATGTTATCCTTGCAGAGTCAATTCTGATGTGTAAGCCACTAAGCCTATTACATATCCGAAGTGTAACTGCTTATATCTACATAGTACATATTGACGCATGAGCCAGAGGCATATATTTTAATGGAATATGGTGAATCCTTTCCTGTTGTTGGTTTACTCCAGAGCTTGAGCCTGGGCTTAAAGCCTGCTTTTTCGGCTATATCTTTTCAGTTCAACCCAGCAGGCCATTCTGTCAACAGAACCTCACAGTCATGTTTAATTTGATGGTTTGCATGACTCCATGTCTGGTCGAAAAACGGGTGAAGGCCCGGTCGCGAAAAAAAACTCCATGTCTGGTCGTCTACAGAGTAATTACACAGATAGTGAAGGCTTGGAATTCAACAAAATAAAAAGTCAGTCAGAATAACGACCAGGTGAAGTCAAGTAACCTAACGACCTTCTCTCCTTGGAGCATTGATATAAGCATTGAATACAGAGTTTCCAAAACATTCAAACTCACCCAATATTTTCTTACCCATCTTATTGTGTTCTCTTCGTTCTTGAGGAGACAGAGAGAAGTAACATGGAAACTGTGCTTTCTGCAGTCTTGGGTGAGCTAATATCTAGATCCATAAATTTCATCATTAACAAGTGGTCGAAGCCGCTGACACTGAACATGGAGGAAAGCCTACAAAGGGCTCTTCTCCGAGCAAAGGTCATCAATGAGGAGGCCATGGGACGGCGCATCACAAATGAAGCCATGATCCAGCAGCTGGGCATGCTGAGAGATGCCATGCACCAAGGCTATTACGCACTTGATGCATTCAGGTACCAGCCTCACTATGGAGAAGATGGCAATGATCCAGCTGCTAGGCGGTTTATGCCCCTATCTAAGGTACCCTCTGCAAAGGATCCCTATTTCTCTAGTCGAACTGTACAGTTTCAGGAACAACTACGAGAGGCGCTTGACAGATTGAGCTCCATGATTGTTGATCTGAATGAGTTGGTCATGTTCTTGATGAGCTACCCACGCTTGTATCGCCAGCCTTACAACATGCATATCCTTCTGCGTAACTGCATGTTTGGTCGACGGATGGAAGCAGAATTTGTCATTAATTTTATTTTGCACACAAATCCTCATAGTTACGAGAATTGGCGATCCCGCCGAGTTGTTGGTCCATTCGAGTCGGGAAGAGTACCTTAATCGCTCATGTTTGCAAGGATGAAAGAGTTTGTGATTATTTCTCAGAAATCTTATGGCTGCACGACCATGATTTTACAAATGATGAGCTAACTTTGAGACAGGGGTGTGTAATGAAACATCAAAATTGTTTGTCAAACTTGAAGAAGGGTAAGAAATTGCTAGTTATTGTTGAACTATGTGGCAACCTCGTGAAGATGCATGGAATAGGTTTTATCTTGCTTCCAAACAGAACTTTCTTCCGGTAGTAAAATCATAGTCACAAGCTGTTCTGACAAGATTGTGAATTTTGGAACAACACGGGCTCTGACTCTGAAGCATTTGTCCCATGAGGCATACTGGTATTTCTTCAAGACACTTACATTTGGAAGCATGAATCCTGATATGCACCCTAGGTTTGTACAACTGGCTATGGAGATAGCCAGACTGCATAATCATTCAATCAATGCTGCACATATCACCTCTTGTTTGTTGAGGGATAATTTTAACATACACTTTTGGTGTAAGGTGTTGAGCTTCGTGAGAGGGTTCATCCAGCAGCATATTTCCAAATTAGGTTTGCATCCTTTTGAGCTTCTAAACCAAAACAAACCTATACTGCATGGAAGAATGGATTCATCTTCTGAAGATTTCAGGATTATTTGTCATCGGTATCACCGCTTTCCGGATGAGGAGGTTCCCGAGATAAGAATCCAAGATGTGATATATGGAAGAATGAAGAAACCTGGAAAATTTGAGATCCTAGCATGGAGATCTCAGATTCCCCCTACTACAGCTATGTCAATTCTTGTGAGATTCAAGAGCGAAAAAATACAGGTGCAAAGAGGAAGCACTGCATGAAAGACGGAGCCACATTCTGTTAGTTGTAGCATTTCCTGGTTTATGAAGGAACATATCTATTTTTTGTTCACTTTTTTTTTGGGGGTAGGATGTCATAAGTTACAGAAGAGTCAATTCTGAAGTGTGCTGCATTTTTATATCTGAAGTCTAAGAACTCATGTACATAATGACACATGACTTAGGGCATATATATATATATATTCATGGAATATGGTGAATCCTTCCCTGTTGGTTTTACTCTAGATAGCAGCCTCAGCCTATGCCAGTCTGGGCTTCAAGCAGTCTTGCTAGTTCAAGAAGATTTGGCATCCCCCAATCTGGCCCAGAAAGAGCTGGAAATTTACTGGGGTTGTAACGATTTTTTTTTTCACAACACAAGATTGCTTAGGTACATAAATCTTTCAAGTTTCTGTACTGTAACAGTACAGCAGTTTGATCCAGTATATATGCTTGCTCTGTTTTCTTGTGCACACTTGAATGCATTGGGAATTTATTTTAGTCTCATTGTCTTCTCATGTCATAGTCAGATTGTGTTAAAATCACAGGAACTTAAAGATATCTACTGCAATATGCTATGTAAAACTATGGCTTACAACTTACAAGATTGAATTTAAAGTATTATTATAAGCAAAGTGTGTCACTGTAACATTGACAGATGAGATTTGAAACTCATCTGAATTTAAGCTGGGCCAGTAAAAGTACTGGAAAGGAAACGAATTGAAAAAACTGTAATCTACATGAGCTATTAAAAATAACATGTAAATTTTTACTGTTAGTAATGTTAGACAATACAGGAGTTAATTCCTGTATAGGGTTTGTAGTGGAACACAAGACACTTGTTAATATACTCCCTCCGTCATGTAGATGGTGCATTGAAGCATTTAAAATTTATACTCATATATAAATGTTTTCAAAGAATAAGAGATAGTTTTGAATTAAATATAAGCTCAAAATTGGTTGATATTATATTACAGGCGAGAGGGAATAGTTCTTAGCTGGTATACATGTAATTGTGTATCAATAATTGTTAATCTAACAATCTTTTTTTTTTACCTCATATCATATATGCTTTACAGAGAAATTACATAGGCCATAGATGGTGATGGCTCATTGGTTTACTTATATGCCTGTACCTTTCGAGGTAGAAAGTGTGAAGGAGATTAAAAGTAAATAGAATAATCAAGTGAAGGCGAAAGGAGTTCCCATGGTCATACATGTGAATGGACTATTGACTCTACCAATTTAGTTGGTTGTCACAATATTCCCATGTTATCCGTGCAGGTTCTCACGAGATAAGAATCCAAGCTGTGCTGTATGGAAGCATCAAGAGACATGGAAAATTGGTTCTCACAAAATCGGCATATGCTGTATGGTCACCTAATAACGCCTTATAATTTGGAATAGAGAGAGTAACACAGAGAGTTAGGAATTTGTAGTGCAAACTGTAGCCTAGAGGCAAGTCGTGTTCAAAGCCAAAAAGTCCAACAGAGGACACTGGTTAATATAGTTATTAGGTGTTATACAGATCATAAATCAGTTTCTAACCTAGCAATCTGATTTTTGTGAAATCAGAGTACACAGTAGATAGTGATGGATCACTGGCGCTGATAGGATTGCGGATCCTACCAGGGATGTTGCGAAGGCGATAGGGATACGGTGCTGGTGAAGCTCGGGCGCGGCGCTGGGGCGCCGTCGCGAGTGGAGGCGGCGGCGCTAGGGTTTGGGGCGAACAGGGAGGAAGAGGAGGCGGCTAGGGTTTAGGGGGGACTTCCCGATCTCCCAGCTCCCTAAAGGAAGCTGGAAACAAATTATGTTTCTGCTTAATTTGTCCACAAAGTGTCTTACAATATATATATAACCTTCTAATGAAATTATCAAAGCACTCCCTGAACTATAATAATAATTTATAAATGACGACGATAATTCGGGCCCTGGGCCCAAGCCGATCGGTGGCCTCTAGCCACTTGCCGCCGGCCTCCTCCTTTCATACGTTCTGCCGGTCATAACATCTCTCCCCGCCTGCGCAAACAGCTCGTCCTCGAGCTGGAACTCGGGGAAAGCAGCACGGAAATCGTCGAGGAGCTCCCAAGTAGCATCTTCTTCGGGCATGCCGGTCCACTGGATGAGGACGCGCCACACGCCGCGCCGCTGCTGGGCGCGCAGCGCGCGAGCCGGGAACGACAGGGCGCGCCCGTCCTGCACGGGAGGTAGGACTCCGGGCGCTGTAGGAGTGTCGCCGATGTGCTGCTTGAGGAGGCCAACATGGAAGACGTCGTGGATGCGAGCGCCCGCCGGAAGCTGTAGACGGTAGGCGACCCGACCGATGCGCTCCAGCACGAGGAATGGACCGGCCCAGCGAGGACCAAGCTTGCGCCGGGTGCGTGGGTCTAGGGACTGCGTCGTGCGGTGAAGAAGGCGCAGCCAGACCCACGACCCGACAGCGAACTCCACGTCGCGGTGGTTGGCGTCGTAATACTTCTTCGAGAGCTGTTGCGCCTGGAGGAGGCGCTCACGGACCTCGTCGAGCATCTCGTCACGGCTGCGGAGGAGGGAGTCGGCCGCCTCGGTGTCAGCCGAGCCCGGCCGATACGGCAGGATCGGTGGAGGAGGCCGCCCATAGACGACCTCGAAGGGCGTGGCGCGAAGGGCGGTGTGGAAGGACGTATTGTAGCAATACTCCGCCCACGAGAGCCAGTCCACCCAAGCGCGAGGACGATCACCTGTCACACAGCGAAGATACATGGCAATCACCTTGTTGACCACTTCGGACTGCCCGTCCGTCTGGGGATGGAACGCCGTGCTCATGCGGAGCTGGACGCCCGCTCGCTGGAAGAGGTCGCGCCATACGCGTCCCGTGAACACGGGGTCCCGATCACTGACGATGGACTGCGGGAACCCGTGTAGACGCACGATGCCGTCGAAGAAGGCCCGAGCAACGGACGTGGCGGTGTAGGGGTGGCCGAGCGCGATGAAGTGCGCATACTTGGAGAAGCGGTCGACGACGGTGAGGATGACCGACTTCCCCGCCACCTTGGGTAGCCCTTCGATGAAATCCAGGGAGATATCCGCCCACACCTGGGACGGCACCTCCAGGGGCTGCAACGGAGCCTGCCGGCCGGTAGAGTGGACGTCTTGTTCCGGCCGACACGTGGTGCGGAGCGCACCAAGTCCTGCATGAGGGCCTTGTCGCGGGGATGTAGAACTCGGCGCGAAGACGGTGTAGGGACTTCCGCACGCCCTCATGCCTGCGAGTGCGCGAGCAGGAGCACCTCGGTGACGAAGGTCCTCATGGTCGGGCACGAAGATGCGGGACCCGTGGAGCGGCAGCCCCGCGAGGCGCCACGGGTCGCCGGAGCGCCATCCTGGAGCTGCTGTAGAGGCGCCGTCGGCGATCGGGACGCCGTGGCGTGCTGATGTCGTCCGGGGAGCGCGAACGACGGGCCCGAGATGGCCACCGTCGCACGGGCACGGCCCGCCTCGTCGTCACCATCGCGGCGGGAGAGCATCGGCCACGGTATTGAGGCGGCCCGGTCGATATTCCACCGTGAAGTCGAAGCCGAAGAGCTTGCTAATCCATTGATCTTTGAGGCACGGTAGACAAGCGCTGGTCAAGCAAAAATTTGAGGCTATAATGATCGGTGCGAACCGGGAAGGGCGCCCCCGGAGATATGGGCGCCAATGACGAATGTGCCTCGCACCAAGCCAATAAACTCGCGTTCGTAGGCAGCGAGTTTGGCGTGCCGCGCCACGAACGGGCGGCTGAAGTAGGCGAGGGGGCCGGCGCCCTGGTGGAGGACGGCGCCGAACCCCGCGCCTGACGCGTCGCAGTCGACCACGAAGGTCTCATCGAAATCCGGCATCTGGAGAACCGGACCCGTGGTGAGGGCGCGCTTGAGCGCCTCGAACGCCGTCGTCGCGTCGTCATCCCTCACGAACGCGTCTCGCCGCAAGAGATGCGTCAGTGGGGCTGCGATGACGCCGAAGTCCTTGATGAATTTGCGGTAGTAGCCCGCCAAGCCCAGGAATCCCCGAAGGGCCCGGGCGGAGCGGGGAGGTGGCCACGCGGCGACGGCCGCCACCTTGTTGGCGTCCATGGCGACACCGCCCTCGGCGATGACGTGGCCCAAGTAGGCCACCGAAGACGCTCCGAACGAGCACTTGGAGCGCTTCAGGTGGAGGTGATGAGCTTGCAGGGCGTTGAGGACGATGTTGACATGCTACAGGTGCTCGGCCCACGACGAGCTATAGATGAGTATATCATCAAAGAACACAAGTACAAACCTCCGAAGGTATGGGCGGAGAACATCATTCATCAATGCCTGGAACATCGTCGGCGCGTTCGAGAGCCCGAACGGCATGACCAGGAACTCAAAGTGGCCATGGTGGGTGTGGAAGGCTGTCTTGAAGATGTCGTCGGGGTGCATGCGCACCTGGTGGTACCCAGAGCGGAGGTCAAGCTTGGTGAAGAACCTCGCCCCGTGTAACTCATCGAGCAGCTCATCGACCACAGGGATCGGGAATTTGTCCTTGGAGGTCTTGGCGTTGAGCGCGCGATAGTCGATCACGAGAACCTCCATGACTTGTCCGCCTTCCGTACAAGGAGCACGGGGGCGGAGAAGGGCGACGTGCTAGGCCGGATGATGCCTTGGGCCGCATCGCGTCGCACCGGCGTTCCCGGCTCGTCCTTATACGGGGGGTAGCGGTAGGGCGCACCGCAACCGCGCGGTCTCCGGCAACGGGTGGATGCGATGGTCGTAGGGCGCGCCGGCGGGAGCCCGTGGGCTCCGTGAAGATGGCGGCGTGCTCTTCTGGAGGAGGTCGCCCGGCGGGGGCAGCCGCGGGTCCCGTGGGGCCGCCGCCTGGAACCGGCGCGGCGGCGGCGGCGTGCGAAGAACCGGCCACCCCTCGCCACGTGACGCGCGCCCGTTCCGGCGAACGAGAGCGTGAGCGCCCCGGAGTCCCACTGGATGAGACCCAAGGCGCGGATGAAGTCGAAGCCGATGATGAACTCAAATCCGCCTAAGTTGAGGCCGACGCAGTTGATGACGAAGGCCTCGTCGTGGATGGTGATCGGCACGCCGCGCGCGATGCCCTCGCACGGCATGCGGTCACCGTTTGCCACCGTGATCCTCAGGTGGTCGCCCCCGTTGGGGGCAAGGCCGAGGCGACGCATGACGCTTCCCGCCATGAAGTTGTGCGTCGAGCCGGTATCCAGGAGGGCGAGGAAGCGTTCCCCAGCCGGATTGTCACGGGCAGCGGCATCGAGTTAGCCGGCCGAATACTGCGGCGATGTGCTGTAAGGAAACCACAAGTGCATTAGCGGTCGCCGGGGCGGTGGTGTCGTCCGGCGGGCTGTCCGTGTCTCGATCACGGGCTCATCGTCGAGGAAGTCTTCGCCCTCCAAGTAGAAGAGCCACGGCAAATGTGCCCGCGGACATAGGGCTCATCACAATTGAAACACAGCCCCCGTCGGCGGCGTTCCTGCTTGCTCGGCGGGGAGATAGATGGCGGAATTGTCGCGGTGGTGGAGCGGCGGTCGAACCCGGGGCCGGCTGGCCATGCCGCGCCCGCGGCGGTAGGGCGCAGGGCGCTGCTGAGGAGCCCATGCGGCGCGCTGGACCGGGCGCGCGCCCCGTGCTGGAGCAGGCGTCGGGGGTGGAGTGCTGTCCTCAAACGACCGTGCCAAGTACATAACCGATTGGAGGTCGGGCGGCGCATGTCGCTGAACCTGCTTCCTGATGTAGTCCGGGAGGCCGCCCACGTAGAGCTCGGCCTTCTGCCGCGCGTCGAGGCCGCGAGCATGGCAGAGCACGGCGTTGAAGCGCTCCGAATAATCTTGCACCGTCGTCCCGAAGGGCAAGCGAGCAAGCTCGGCCCAGCGGGTACCCCGGATTGGTGGTCAAAGCGAAGGGAGCGAGAGACCACGGAATCGCTCCCAAGATGGCATACCCTCGTCGAGCTCCATGGCGTAGTACCATGTCTGGGCCGCGTCGCGTAGATGGTACGACGCGAGCCACGTCCGTGCCGAGACGGGCGTCATCGCCCCCGAAGAACTGCTCGCGGATTGAGCCGGTTGAGGGGATCAACCGAGCCGTCGTACGTCGGGAACTCGAGCTTGTAGGGCTTGGGGCCCCACGCAATGCCGCCCGGCGCGAGGGCCGGCCAGCCCGGTCGAGCCCTCACCGGTGTGGGCGGAAGCGGGCGGTGGGGCTTTGGAAGAGCGGTCCGTACGCCGCCATACGGGACGCCGGCGGCTGTGGCGGGGTCGGGTTCGGCACCGCGGGGTAACGGCGACCGTCATGGCATCGGTGGGCGACGATTGCGCCATGCGGGCTTGTAGCCACGGCGGAAGTGGTGACGGGGAGGCCGGCCACCGCGGTTGGGCGGCGGCACTCCGTACGTCACCGTGGCGGCGGGGCCGGGCGTGGTGGGCACGGGCGGTGGTAGGGTCGGCGTCGGAAGCGGTGGTGGAGGCGGTTGTTGGAGCAGCCACGCCACGCCGAGCGCATATCGCGCCCGAATCTCCCGGGGCGACGGCGGCAAGACCTTGCGGCGTGAGGGGTTCCCCTCCGGACGAGGCCGAGGCATCGAAACCACGGAGTCGGCGGAGGACACGGCGCGGTGGGGTGATCGGCGGGTTGGTGGTGGCGGTGACTTGGGGGAACGTGGCGGCGGTGGGTTGGCGGTTGTCATCGGAACCTGGGAATCCGATACCGGTTGATAGGATTGCGGATCCTACCGGGGATGTTGCGAAGGCGATAGGGATGCGGTCTTGGTGAAGCTCGGGCGCGGCGCCCGGGCGCCGTCGCGAGTGGAGGAGGCGGCGCTAGGGGTTGGGGCGAACAGGGAGGAAGAGGAGGCGGCTAGGGTTTAGGGGGGACTTCCCGATCTCCCAGCTCCCTAAAGGAAGCTGGAAACAAATTATGTTTCTGCTTAATTTGTCCACAAAGTGTCTTACAATATATATATAACCTTCTAATGAAATTATCAAAGCACTCTACGAACTATAATAATAATTTATAAATGACGACGATAATTCGGGCCCTGGGCCCAAGCCGATCGGTGGCCTCTAGCCACTTGCCGCCGGCCTCCTCCTTTCATACGTTCTGCCGGTCATAACAGGTGCAGTTAGCAAAGGGTCAGAATTCAACAGTCAAGGGTTGTACCTACCGAAGTAGACAATCAGTAGAAAGTCTAAGCAAGTAAACAAAAAATCGATAAGAACAATAATATAAGGGTCCCAAAAGTCATACATGTGAGTGGACTATTGACTCAATTTAGATTTTACTATATGCTTTTGCTTCTTGAGCCCAATTGTTCTTATATGCCATTGCTCTCCTTTGAGTTTGACGTGAAGCATAGAATACAGACTACAGAGTGAGTTTCAGAAACATCCATAATCACATCTTGTGTTCCCTTATTTCTTACCATTCTAGCAGCATTGTGTTCCTGAGAAGCAACAGAGAACTCCCAAATGGAAAGTTTTCTTTCTGCAGTCCTCGGTGAGCTGATATCTCGGTCCACAAATTTCATCATCAACAAGTGTTCAAAGCCACAGAACATGGAGGAAAGCCTACAAAGGGCACTTGTCGAGCACAGGTCATCATGGAGGAGGCTATGGCACGGCACATCACAAATCAAGCCATGCTCGTGCAGGCAAGGCATGCTTTGAGGATGCCATGCACCAAGGCTATTACGCACTTGATGCATTCAGGTACCAGCCTCACTATGGAGAAGATGGCAATTATGCTGCTGCTAGGCGGTTTATGCCCCTATCCAAGGTACCCTCTGCAAAGGATTTCTATTTCTCCAGTCGAACTATACAGTTTCAGGAACAACTACGAGAGTCTCTTGACAGATTGAGCTCCATGATTTCTGATATGAATGTGTTGGTCATGTTCTTGATGACCTACCCTCGCCTGTATCGTCAGCCTTACAGCATGCATATCCTTCTTGGTAACTGCATGTTTGGCCGCCGAGATGGAGCGCAGAACTTGTCAAAATTTCTTTTGCACACAAATCCTCATAGTTCGAAGAATTGGAGGTCCTGCCGTTGTTGGCCCATTCGAGTCGGGAAGAGTACCTTAATCGCTCATGTTTGCAAAGATGAAAGAGTTTGTGATTATTTCTCAGAAATTTTATGGCTGCACGACCATGATTTTACAAATGATGAACTAACTTTGAGACAGGGATGTGTAATGAGACATCAAAATAGTTTGTCAAACTTGAAGAAGGGCAAGAGATTGCTAGTTATTGTTGAACTATGTGGCAATCTCTGTGAAGATGCATGGAATAGGTTTTATCTTGCTTCCAAACAGAGCTTTCTTACTGGTAGTAAAATCATAGTCACAAGCCGTTCTGACAAGATTGTAAATTTTGGAACAACACGAGCTCTGACTCTGAAGCATTTGTCCCATGAGGCATACTGGTATTTCTTCAAGACACTTACATTTGGAAGCGTGGATCCTGATACACACCCTAGGTTTGTACAACTGGCTATGGAGATAGCCGAACTGAATAATCGTTCAATCAATGCTGCAAATATGACCTCTTATTTGTTGAGGGATAATTTTAACATACACTTTTGGTGTAAGGTGCTGAGATTCCTGAGAGGCTTCATCCAGCAGCATGTCTCGAAATTCGGTGCACATCCTTATGAGCTTCTAAACCAAAACAAACCTATACTGCATGGAAGAATGGATTCACCTTCTGAAGATTTCAGGATTATTTGTCATCAGTATCACCGCTTTCCAGATGAGGAGGTTCCCGAGATAAGAATCCAAGATGTGATGTATGGAAGCATTAAGAAACCTGGAAAATTTGAGATCCTAGCATGGAGATCTCAGATCCCCCTACTACAGCTATGTCAATTCTTGTGAGATTCAAGAGCGAAAAATTACAGGTGCAAAGAGGAAGCACTGTATGAATTAGTTGTATCATTTCCTGGTTTCTGCAGGAGGATTTATAATTTTATTCACTTCTTCAGGGTAGGATGTACTAAGTTGCAGCAGAGTCAATTCTGAAGTGTGCTGCCTTTTGATTTCTTAAGTGTAAGAGTACTGCAGTTTGATCCAGTATAATGCTTGCTCTGTTTTCTTGTGTACACTTGAATGAATGTGTTGGGAATTTATTTACTTGCTCCTATGAAATTTTAGTCTCATTGTCTTCTCATATCATAGTCAAGAGTGTGTTAAAATCACACGAAGTTAAAGATATCTGCTGCAATATACTACGTAAAACTACGGCTTATAACTTACAAGATTGAATTTTGAAGTATTATAAGCATGCTGTGTTCCAGAAACATTGACAGACGATGAAATCTTGAAAAACTCATCTAAATTTAAGCTGGCCCAGTAAACGTACTGAGAAGGAAACATATTGAAAAAAGTGAATCTACATGGGCTACCAAAAATAACAATTAACGTTTTACTGTTATTAATATTAGAGAACATAGGAGAGTCAGTTCCCGTATCATGAGTTTGTAGTGCAATACAGGACACTGGTTAATTTACTTCCTCTGTCCTCTAATTAGTATACTGCTTCGAAGCATTCAAAATTCCTAGCCAAATATAAGGAATTTCAGAGAACAGAAGATAGTTTTTGTCTTAAATATAAGCACAAATTTGGTAGGTATTATATCATCATACTTGCCATTCATAAACCAATCTCCAATAATCATGAAGATGATATCATCTAATTATGAAATTAAGTAAGGGTACATGTGTCTTTTATATTCTCTCTTAATTTGTCCTAATATCTCTAGAATACACTAAGGACAGAGAGAGTAGTTCTTTTTTTTCCGAGTAGAGAGAGTAGTTCTTAGTTGGTGTACAAATTGTATAACAACTGTTAACAGTGTGTTTTTTATGACCTTTTATGATGTGTGCTTTTCAGAGAAATTACATGAGCCACAGATAGTGATGGCTCATTTGGTTTACTTTGCAAAGGCTCGGAATTCAACCGCCAAGGGCTGGAGGTAGCGAGTGTCAAGACGGAGATCAAAAGTCAATAGAATTAAGGTGAAGGCGAAAGCAGCCCAAATGGTCATACATGTGAATGGACTATTGACATTTGGCACCCAGTTTACTTGGTTCTCATAATCCCATCTGTCCTCGGCTCATGAGATCGATCAATTGTATGTAGATTTAATAATATCTTAAACTCCTATAAAGCTAATGCTCACTAGCTAATTCTCTTACATATCCTTGAGCCACATCATCCTCCACCTCATCAGTCCACTATCCAATACATTTATGGTCAACTAGCATTTGCAATTATGATGTACATATCATCAAGACAAATCATCCATTAACTAGCATTATATCACATCATCCACTGACATTGCCCACTAGCTAATTCTCTTGCATATCCTTGAGCCACATCATCCGCCACCTCATCAGTCCACTATCCAATACATTTATGGTCAACTAGCATTTGCAATTATGATATACATATCATCAAGACAAATCATCCATTAACTAGCATTATATCACGTCATCCACTGACATTGCCCACTAGCTAATTCTCTTGCATATCCTTGAGCCACATCATCCGCCACCTCATCAGTCCACTATCCAATACATTTATGGTCAACTAGCATTTGCAATTATGATGTACATATCATCAAGACAAATTATCCATTAACTAGCATTATCTCACGTCATCCACTAACATTGCCCACTAGCTAATTCTCTTGCATATCCTTGAGCCACATCATCCGCCACCTCATCAGTCCACTATCCAATACATTTATGGTCAACTAGCATTTGCAATTATGATGTACATATCATCAAGACAAATCATCCATTAACTAGCATTATCTCACGTCATCCACTGACATTAACTTATAATTGCTTATCCCTACGCATAAATAATCATATTCCTAATCATCAGTGATTTTCACGGCAACGCACGGGAATCCTTGAGACCCTTAAGGTTTAGTGTTTGCAATTTTTATTAAATAACTCATATTTTTATATCTCTTATTCATTCATCAAATAGTCACCAAAATTAACCTTAAATTCCCGCGGCAACGCGCGGGGAATCCACCTAGTTTATTAAACTTGCCCGACGAATTCCTAAACACATGAGTCTATGTATATTTTCTTTGGCTCTAATAAACAAATGGAATTCCTACACAAATGTATAAGGGAGGCCCATCAGTATATCTTTGTGAGACACGCTGGGCTGGTGGACTGCATTTTTTTTTTTTGAACAATATGGTGGACTGGCTCGTACCCTGTTAACAGATCAAGATTGGGCTGAGCCCAACAGCTGATTCTTCCATTGTCCAACGACGACAGCAATTCCTCCGCCGCCGCCGTCTCTTCTCTTCTACTACCTTTTACCGGCGATCAAAATCGTAGCAAAGGATAGAATTGGACCTCCCTCGCCTTCATCTCCTCAAGCACGCGGTACGGGAACTTTCTCATCATCATTCAATTGATGATTTCTACTACTACCTTTTTTTATTTTAGTTTAATCTATCTCGATTTATTTTGCTTCACGGTCATGGATTATAGATGTCTCATCTGGGGTTCTAACTACAACTAGGTTTTGCTAGATGTCTCATGATCTAGGGTTCTTGCTACGGTTTGCTGGATTCTTCTTTGACTGGCTCCTAATAGTATAATTAATTAGACTATTGCCTATCTAGCCCCTGGTCGTTGGACTCTTGCAGACTACACTTTTCGTCCAAGGGAAATCGTTTTATCAGTGCCCACTAGGTTATTACTCCCTCCATCCCGAATTGTATGTTATTACAAGAATATTGGGGAGTCAAAGCTACTTAAGTTTGACCAAATTTATACGATAACATAATAATATTTAGGATGCCAACTAAGGATCATCGGATTCTTCTCTTCCAATATATCAATCCAAGGGAAATTGTTTGTCAGTGCCCACTTTTTTATTATATATATGCTTGGTTGCATTGCTGGCAATAAAATGAACATAAAAAATAAAATAATATATAGAACCAATAATAATCTTGTTCTTCTCTTCCAATATATCAATCCGTAGATCAATATTGCTTGGCCCGTTATCGCTTCATATTGATGTCCTTGATTTCTTCAGTTTGTTCTAATGAGTACTAATGAGTAATGCCTTATGTCTCTGTATTTAAATATTTTTGCCATAGCTTATTTCCGATGCTATTCAAGATGCTTGTTGGGGACTTCAAATTTACCCTGTTCGATTGCAATAACACGGGGTTATGTCTAGTTTCATTCCTTGCGCACACTTTCATTTGTTGTGCCTTCTGTTGTGTGTGACTGTCTTTGTATATGTACATACAGATTCTCACTCAAGGCGATCGTTGATCAGCAACATCAAGGCAAAGATCCAGGACCAGGAGGGCATTGACCAAGGACCCACAGCGCTGCATTGGAGCCTGAGCAGGCCACATCGTCCATGGACGATATTGCTAACGCCCAGCCTATTGAGGTTCAGAAAAAGGAGGTCCACGCGTTATCGAACGGGGACCGTGAATGGCATCGTTGCTTCCAGTACATGAAGTCTGCTCGGAAGCAGCTTGAGGATGGTCTTGCCATTCCCGAGTACAACATTCGCATGGATTCTACCCTTCACATGATGCTTAGGGTGGGGAGAGGCATGCATATCCTTGTCAAGACTTTTGGAAACACTACCTTAGTGGTACAGGTTGAGTTGTCTGACACAATCACTGATGTGAAAGAGAAGATTCAGGACATGGAGAGAATCCCAACATGGGAGCAGCGCCATATCTTCCAAGGCAGGCAGCTCGAGGAGGGTCGAACCCTCGCAAGCTTTGGCATTGAGAAAGGGTCCACCTTGTATCTGGTGGTCTTCAGCCATTTGAAGAGAGGATATATTAGGGAAGCCGAGTATTTGCCATATACAGCGTTCCTGCATGATTCCACATCATCATTCCCAAATCTTTATGCATGGTACGATACATACTGCTATTAATTCATCTTTTAGAAAGCTCTACCCTATCACATACATGCATTTTGCCTCAAATGTAACATGGAACACGGAGGGAGTACCATGTATTAATGTCATGTGTGTTTGAAGAAGATTGGCATCAATATTCAGTTGAAAAATTTGTTGGCATCGCCTTTACGCAACTTGGGTCATGCAGGAACATATTTTTATTCTTTCTTGTTGGGTAGGATCTAGGATGTCACAATTTATTACAGCAGTCAAAACGTAGCTAGGTTGTGACGCATGTATATTTTTTCTTGAATGGTCAGATACTCAGATTCATGGTCATATGTTTGGTGGCTTGAATTGCATGACTGGATGTCTGTTTGTCACTTGTTGCAAGTTTAGCAGCAAGTAAACATTAGAGGCTCTGGGTCAAATACGATATTGTGTACAGGCTTGATTGAAGTCATTGTTAATTGCCTCCCAACCCCTTGGTTTAAGCTTGTTGAGTGACTAATAACAGAGCTTGTTGTAGGTTCAAACAATCCAGACTCCGGAGCAGTGAAACTGGTGTACCACGGGTGAACCTGCCCTGGAGTGGTTTATCACTCTGACGGGGCTTAGGTTGTCCGATGTTTTGCCTGTACTATATGGAACTGCACAACATGGCGTGTTTAGCTCAATTTAGAGTAGTTCTAAAATTTTGACTCGCAGGCCGTGGTGTGTGAATGTGAATCTGAAAAAATAAGGGAGTTGCTATATCCCAGTTGCCTGGGATATAGGAACAAATCCAGGCGACGTCCTGCACCCTTGGATATAGATTCAAGGGTCAGATTTGTCCTCTGTTCATTTTCTGTAGCAGACAGCCTAAACGGGTCCGCGAATAAACCCACAAACCCAACCCAGACGGCTACCGGGCCCGCCAAATCTTAACGGGTGTAGGATCCAATACCTGCTATATCAACTACCGGGCCCGCCAAATCTTAACGGGTGTAAGATCCAATACCTGCTATATCAACTAAGTGCTCATTTGGGCCACGAGCAGCTATCACCCAATTAAAGCATACACACAAATCACAGCTCTACCAATGCACCCTCCAACCATAAAGAAACAACCCGATTGAATATGGATCCAGGAGAATGAGAGTGGAAAAAAGGAAAAACTAGTTGATAAATTCATAAAAAACACAAGAAGATGAACAAGAGAGCATAAGATCAGCCAACAGAATTTTCTATTTATTCCTTTCATCTCCTTTGTTTTGTAATGTTCTGTAATTTGATTGTGCTTAAGTCTGGCCGTCACCAACTTGCTAATTGTGGTCATTTTTTGATCTCCTATTAGAGATCACATTGACACACAAACCAAATGAGCACAGGTTTGGTCGTCACCTCCTTTATTCTTTGAAATGAACACAAAATCTTCTGTAGCCTTGTTATTGAAGCTATGCAAAGCAATCTGTAGGATCTGCAGATAAAGAAAATTCAAAACTATAAAAACGAAAATTGCATGTTTCAAATATTACAATTACTACTTGTTATTAATGCAACTGAACAAAATATGAGATTATACTAAATCTGTATGCTATAGTAGTTTGATAGAAGTCACAATTAATATTCTCTTGAAGTTATAAGTTAACAGATGACACTTGCACCAACTAAACAAAAGACAATAGACTCAGGTTCAAGGTAAACTATTCCCCTTAATTTAACACTAATATCACCAACTATTTGGATTTTGTAAATCACATTGACAAACACAATGTCTTAGTAATGGTTGTTTCTATTAGCCCACCTACTACAACCTACAGACCTCCCTAGCTTAAGGTAAGTTGTTAGAACAAAACAAGCTTATTAGTAGATGAAAACAATTCCTCTACTTCAGTGAAAGACAATGTTGTCAGATGTTACACTTGATTCAGTGTCTCAGCTTTGACAGGTTCATCCTCAATATAGACAATATACCTCAGGAATCAGGTGTAAAGCTTCCTCGCTGCACAAACTCTAGACCTTATAAAAAACAGTACCACACCACATATATGTTAGAATAGATCTTACCAATCTTTGAAGGACAACGTCATCCAACTCTTGAGGTTTATTAGTAGCTCCTGGACAGATAAACAAAATATAGATAGCAGTGACAGACTGAAAGAAGCAGAAACTACCGGTTTTCAATCTCACATCTTAAATGAGAAAAGGCAAGCATTTTCTTGAGGCAGAAGATACACAACTGGTATATCTTTCCAGTGGTAATGTTGTTATCCCTCGTGAGAGTAACATCTATGAAACACTCATAATTCCCCAAATCCAAGTCAACCTACAGACACCGCATGTTAGCAAGATACCACCGAGACTGCAAATGTAAAGAATGTGTACTAAATGCAAGTATCAGGGAGCTGTACCTCTCCACCATCATCAATAACAAACACCTCACCATGCTTAAAGGGGGACATTGTGCCAGCATCTGTGTTCAAGTATGGATCTACACAAACAAGAGAGCAAACTAGTAAGACCAAAGCCCCCTCCAAATGATTTAGGATCGACATAAACAGAATATTTGTATTCTAAAATCACATAGAAAGAAAATAACTCTCCAATTTAGCCTTTTATGATAGCAAGAGATCCTAAAGGTGCCCACTTTAGACCGAATTCTTTAGAAAGCTAAGCACAAATAGAAAGTTTTAGAAGCTTTGCATTTAGGAGCATCTTTCAAAAACTTCTTACTACAACTTCAAATAACAGATTATTGCATCTCTATGCAGGTACTCAACAAAGGACAACATGAAATAGAAGATGCATATTTCTTTAGGAAATGGGAATTGGATGTGATGACAATGGACTTCAACTTACACAGGTTATAAGAGATAACAACTAACATCCATGGTGATAGCGCAATGCAACTTACTGAAATGTCAGATAGGTTAAGTACACACGGAAATAGATGCAACATAATCAGGACTGCTGAAACCTTCATAACTCCCCGCGCACTAATTTCCTCATGAACATGTAATCCAAAACTTCTAGTATTTGCTGCAAACAAATCCAGGAATTAGAATTACAGGAAACACAATTACAGAATTACAAAAAACAAATTGCATATTTGAAATAGTGCAACTAGTATTTTTTTGATAATGGATTTTTTACTTATTTCACAAGCATTTTTTTAATGTTGCAACCAAGGGGGTGAGAACAACCCACACACACTCCTATACTCGAATTGAGATGACAACAGAGGTCACAAACAAAAACTAAAGTAGAATCACCTTTTCATTTTCTTCACAAAGGATCCACCTTGTAAGCATTGCCACTGTCACAACATCAACCATCACAGCAGCAATGAACTACCCGAAACACAAAGGCACACTTCTAAGGCCATTTGCCAAAATACTTAACAGTGAAGGCCAATCATGAATTTTACATAGGCAGCTAAGCACATAAAAGGCAAAACAAAACATAGCAAACAAGAGCATGTGCTATTTTACAAAGTGCTCAATAACAGATTATGTACTACTCAATTTGTCACTAGAAGAGGACTCTTGAACTAGAGTCATGAGGTATATACATGAACTAGACCTACGGGGAAGGGACACACCGAACTCAATCTTTTTCCACATTTGATATATCCACATCAGATTTTTTTCACCTAAACAAGCACAATCACAGATGGACAATAGACAAGCATAATGACAATTACAATAACAATAACAATTACGAGAGACAATTTTTTTCTATAGAAGGACAAGAGACAAAAAATTTTACCAAGATCGAAACAATAACAATTACAGATAGACAATTGTTTTTCTATGGAAGGACAAGAGACAAAAATTTTCAACAAGATTGAAACAATAACAATCACAGAGAAGACGATTTTTTTTTTCTATGGAAGGACAATAGACAAAAATTTTCACCTAAATCGAAACAAGAACAATTACAGAGGTTGGAAGACAATTCCTCTACTTCAAAGAAAGACAATGTTGTCGATGTTACACTTGATTCAGTGTCTCAGCTTCGACAGGTTCATCCTCAATATAGATAATATGCCTAAGACTTTGCAATTTATGTGAACTGGAGGTCACATTATGGGAATAGATGAATCTGTAAAGTGACCACTACCTCCTATCCAAACAAGGACAAAAAATATTTTTTTCTATAAAAAGACAAGGACAAAAAACAATTTTTAAGATGTGTTAGCACAAATGAGAGAAAATAATTTTTTTATAGAGACAAGGACAAAAAAACAACACCTGGAATAGACCTCCAGTGCCAAAGCCTTCAAAAGGCAAGAAAAGGAAATCAGATAACACCGAGAAACATAGGATAAAAGTAAATATTAGCCCAACATCAACACTTATGAGTTGTAACATATGTATACTGATATCATGTTGTTGATATTATGGTCCAAGAGATATTGACACCACCAACAATAGCAGTGCAAAGTCAAGCAAGCAAAATTGACATGAGAAGAAAGCACATGAGAAAGAAGGGATGGAATGCTAATAGCTACAATTTAGTGGCCAAATAATTCAAGTAATTTGTTAGTAATAGAGCAATTATAAATCCACTAGTATTTTGGTTCAGATGTACAACGAAATGTATGGATTGCATGTGCTCAGAAATAGAATTGCAGTGCCCTACACTAGCAATTTACATCAAATCAGACCGCAATAATGTAACCGAATCTTTAAATTATTTGGTTTCATGGTCTTAGGTTTCGCAGGAAGCATACCTCTTAATTTACACAACAGAAACAAAGTTATGTTTGCAGGAACACAATAATATGGTTAACTTTCAGAAAAAAACTTGACAGAGAGAGGCAAGATGCCATTGGGGAGAGGGACAAAGGAAAAGATCATAGCAAAGGACGTGCTTATGCATGCAATCAGGCAAAAATAGCAAACCAGCCTATAATAGCAAATTAATAATATTACCACATCATTTGTGTCTCATCCACATCCACACAATTGTGCCTCCTCCAACTCGAAAACAAATACACAATCAAGATGGCCGTTAAGGTCAAAGCTGAAAATCTTGGATAGATTTTCAGTTAATAATATCTCTATGTATGCACCTTGTCAACCTTCTTAATCACCTCCACAGGATGATAATTTCGAAAGTACCCTTATTAATCTTCATGGGGATGTTAAGCACCTGAAAAGAGACAAGTGAAACATTGCCATTGTGTGCTTCAATTTAATTGTAACAAAGATGCAATGCCTCCAAGCTCACCAGGAAGAAAGAGGCATGGTAGGGATTCAGCCAAGTGTTGCCACGGGCACAAAAAAAAAACCTGGAGCAACCAGACCAACACAGCAGGCGCCCCAACCTACAGCAAAACACACAAGAATTTGCATTACTATGAAAGAACTGCCTTGTTATGCCTCTATAATAGAATTTTGCTCAATTTAAAAAAGCAAAGACAGCAACATAAAAGAGGAAACACAAACTACGGAAACATATGGGTGGGCACACACATGACTCCAATAGTGAACAAAATGTCAGCATGGACCCAAAGACATGCACAGACCACGACGATTCTACCGTGGGACTAACTAGCGAAATTCTTCAAAATAAATGAGACAGAAAGTAGAGAAGCCTAGAGAAAACATATCCAAGCCACTCCGGCAAGACAACATTTGAATTCTAAATAAGCCGACAGCTGTCAAGGCTAAGTTCAAATACTCACAGTGCAATTTTAACTATATATGAAACAACATGCAAAGAACTAGAGCACTGGTGAATCAACCCTAGAGTTTTTTTACTTCAACTATAAATAGGGCACTGAAGCTTTTTTATGAAATATTTATGCTAATATGACCGGGCACAAACAGATTCAGACATGGTCACACATTGATGGACAATAACTAGTAATCCTACATTATTATTGTTCATTTAAGAACTGAGCTCGGTCAACAACTCCACCATAGAATAAGTTTCAATCTCTTGAAATTAGAGCAACAAGTCTTTCGGGAATAAATAAACTACAAATTTATAACATGGAGGTGCCTTTATATATCAACAAGCAACATAACAAATCGATAACAATAAACTAGGCCCAATGGCTCAATCAACCCCCAACAGAATGTTCTAGTACAACTGAGAAACAAACGACAAATTTTCTCATGTATCAATTCTTGCTTTCCAAGTTGTACATAACTAAAAGTTCGAAAACACCTTCCTGGTTCATTATCAATTTCTCATAACAAGGAGAGTGTTGAAGGATTCTAAATAATCACTTCAACTTATGACTACAACCTAACATCATCCTACAAATTAATGACAACGTCGATTCATGTTTACACCGTAATATAAATAAAACAACAAAATAGGTTAGAACTAAGGTGATAAGGCAGCAAATGTAACATAAATCTAAGTCCTCAAGGGGGCAGTGTAGGGTTAATGAAGACAACACAGAACCAACCAAATAAATGATCACCAAACAATGCCTCTATTGAACATCATTTATATTCGACAGTAGCATACAACATTCAGAAAATCCTACTGTAGCATCTCCACATCCTATTCAAGTAGTCAAGTAAAACAAACACAAACACCAATAAGAACCATCCATCCGGATTCAGGTACATTCTACATCAACATCCCCCCCCCCCCCCCAAAAAAAAAAAAAAAAAAAAAAAAAAATCCCAAATGGCAATATGTAGGTAGCACATGCCCGCATTGCAAAATCAATATCATAAAATCATGCTCGAAATCATCTCAGCCGAGAGGCCTCAAGCTCCGTAACTGAACATCTGAAGATCTGCATTTAGTTTACAAAACAACAGAGGAATCCTACCTCCCACTCGGGAGCTTAGGTCATACTGATTCAAACAAGAGCTACATATTCCAGCTGGCTATAGCAAGCAGACATGAGAAGGAAAATAACTTCAACCAAAATGTTAAACTTAAACATTGTCTTTCGGTTAATCGGCATGAACGTTGAGAAGAATGTAAATCCCCAAAAAATAAGCAGACTCCATCATAGATGAACTCGAACCAGGTTTATTAAGAATAGACATTGCCATGCATAGACATCCTACACTTTTGAATCCAAATTTGAGTAACAAAATGCATGAAAACACATGCAAGTAACACGACATCAACATAGACCACCAAAAATAGCTACAAAGTTCATCAGATTACACTGTGCTAACATCATAGCAACAAAAATGCTGTAGCCAGAACTTGACTACAAGATGCATCCCCTCCTACTTCCCTGTCTGCTTGATTTGCTTCCTCCAGGATGCAAAATCCTCAAGCAAATCGCCATCACACAGATCAGCTGCAACAGACTATTCAATAATACCAAAAACAAGCACACCAAATAAGTGTTGGGAATATGCCCTAGAGGTAATCATAGAGATGATGATATTCCGCTTGTATCCATGATATATAAAATGTGTCCATTGAATATCCATTAAAGACAACTTGTATTGATTGGCAATTATGTGAATTGTTTGTGGAACTCTTTTACTTGTATGGTTATTCTATATTTGTCCCTGGTCGGAGTTCATGTGAGGACACACATGAATATTAGACTAGCACATTATTAGTTGATGACTATGTTTCACAAGTCATGGACATGGAGATGTCGAACTAATAATGTGGGCACATGTATGACATGTAGGCCGGACGACCCGACATGAGATTGTCTCTATACACATCATATACGTTATGTCCTTCGACTGAGATTGTTGTATGTACTCGAGATGTGTATCGACTTGCTTAGGGACCGACAAACGCTACTCCGTCACCGGGTAGTTATAAAGGATGTCTTCGGGTTTGTCGAGAAGCATGCTGCGAGACATAGACAATCAAGATGGGACTTGCCCCTCTCTAATGAGAGCGATATCACTGGATCACTCAAGTGATTGGATCAACAAATGCATGGCCGTGCTTGGGTTAAGTGTTAACCCACGAGTTGAACCATATATCATGAGGCAAGGGAGTAACTTGTATATGGTCGTAGTGGTTCGTCGATATGATCATTTGCGTACGCATAGGAGTTGTCATGCCTTGCTAGAGGCCATTTTGCCGCCTATTGGGCGAATAGGAGTATTCAGCCCATGTCTATGTGTGCGTGAACCCATAGGGTCGCACGCTTAAGAGGCTGGAAGCCTAATTCGAGTTGGACTCGAATTAGACAAGGCTTAGGGTTTCTAATGCGTCTCCAATTCGGAAAGCACATGAGAGACACCTATATAAGAAGAGGGGAGGGGCGTGGCCAAATACACACAAATCAATCCACACCTTTGGCAGCCACCGTCGCCCTCCACGCTCTCGCCTTCGCTCCTCGCGGACCTAGCAGTCCGGAGGCGCATCGCTTCTCCCTCGTACGTGTGTGACACCTCGGAGGTGCTGCATCTGGAGCACGAGGACGAACCGCACGAACCGCAAGTGGTGGGAGGAGTTGCTGGACGACCACGCAACCGCACGGCACCGCTGCGACGCGCGTTCGACTACATCGAGTCGTCTTCCGCTGCATCGCGCGTCAAGTGGTAATCCCGTAACCCGTAACTAGTAGTAGATCCCGGGCGATGAGGTAAAAAGTTTTGTTTTCTCGGCTAGCGTAGCACCCTCATAACCCTACGGTGGTATCGGAGCTCTATACCGTTGTTATAGGTTGGATGTCGCATATGTGATATGCACGCTTTTAGATGAGTCTCGATCTTGGTTCATGATCTTGCCGCATTGGTCTTGTAACGATCTACTCGTGCGGTCGGAATTCCGCCATCCGAGTTAAGTGATACATGTAAACCCAATCACGGCGAGTTAGAGATCAATCGAGATTGATTGAATTGAACCCTAGGTCAAGGGCCGAGCGCATGTGATGCGCGGCGGTGGCGGATGGATCGGCCCGGCGCCGGGTTGCCGAGAAAAGTTCTGTTCGTAAACAGCCGTAACTTTTTAACCGTAACTCGGATCGAGACGATTCTTAAACGAAAGTTGTAGAGAAAAAATTTTTACATCCACCCCAAACTGACTTGTCAGTTTGGCCCAAGCCAGATTTGCGAAAAACGGCTTGGAAAATAGAGTTTTTTCGCGATTTACTTTTTATAGTCGGAATCGGTTACCTCTCGTTTTACTAGTTTTGATGACGGTATAGCCCTTATGTGTATGTGATGCATGTATGTCATGAGGATGACAATATGAGCTATACCAAGTCATATCTATGTTTATGCCGTTCTTACCATGTTCTACTTTCATATGCTATAATGTTTTTGTCTACATTCGTGCGGTAATGAAGTAGAACGATCCCTCGCAATGTTTAAGTTTGTGCTCCCTCAAACCTTGCACTGTCCGGCTGTCTTGTACTATCGATGGTGGGTCTATGAAATTAGGGTGCCATCGATTTTCCTTGACTAGACAGTTCGTATCGGATACTTACCGTGCAGAAGGTTTGGTTGCTTAAACAAGGTCATCCTAACGGTTAGGGACCTTGGAGCATGAGAAGTTGGTAACCCAAGCATAGAGATGCTATCCAACAACAAGAGTCATATGCGATATGATTAGCAAAGAGTTGCTTACCGATCTATCATGTCTTCTAGCGGTGATGCTAAAGCTCACTAGTCGACTTGCTAGTTGTGGGTCTTGAATCACTAAGTTTCAATCGAGGGATATTGATTTTAGTGGGAGTAAATCATATTTGATATTATTTACTCTATCATGGATATTTTGTCTTAGTATTTTGCATTACTTTTGTTGTAGATTAAATAGTGTCTTCTAAGCAACCATTTACTTTGCGTTCGATTCTTGAGAAAGATAAGTTGAATGGAACAAATTATGCGGATTGGATCCGCAATCCGAGAATTGTTCTCGTGGCCGAGAAAAAGGAGGAATATCTAGACACCCCTTACTAGATGAGCTGGCGAAGGTCGGTGGCCAAGTGTTGGCAAAAACAAGCCTAACTTTAAGAGAAAGAAGGGGTCAGGGGAAGAAAAAGGGCAAGGCTAAAGATGAGATCTCTAAGCCGCCTCCGCCCGCCCCCAAAGCTGGACCACCGGCGATGCTAAATGCTTTCATTGTGGTAAGAATGGTCACCGGAAGAGAAACCGCAAGCGCACTTGGCGTCCTTAGAGAAGGATGGCGGTAGTAAAGGTACTCCCGCTCATACGCTTGTTGTTTATGTTACGTACATCTTCCTCGCTAACTCTTATATCAATTCTTGGGTATTTGATACCGGATCGGTTGCTCATATTTGCAATACGATGCAAGGAATGATAAGAAGTAGAAGCATGAAGAAAGGAGAGGTTGATTTCCGCGTGGGCAACAATGCAAGAGTTGCTGCGTTGAACGTCGGGACAATGCAACTTCACTGCCGTCGGATTTGTCATGGAATTGAATAATTGTTATTTTGTTCCTAGTCTAAGTCGAAACATTATGTCACCTTCATGTTTGATGAAGGATGGTTATTCATTTGCGAGAAAAGACAATGGTTGTGTTATCTCGAAGAATGATATGTTTGTGGCTCTTGTATCCATTGTGAGTGGATTATTTATTTTAAATCTTGATGATGCACACATGTCTCGTAATGTTAATGCTAAAAGGCCTCGGCTTAATGAAGTTAAGTCCTACATATATGTGGCATTGTCGTTTGGGTCATATAAATGAAAATCGCATGAAGAGGCTCCATGATGATGGACTTCTAACTTCGTTTGATTTTGAATCTTACGAGACATGTGAGGCTTGCCTTTTAGGCAAGATGACCAAGACGCCTTTCTCGGTTTTCCGAGAGAGCGTCCGACTTATTGGAACTAGTACATAGTGATGTATGTGGACCAATGAGCACGACAAACTAGAGGCGGTTTTCAATACTTCATAACTTTTACCGATGACTTTAGTAGATATGGCTATGTCTACCTAATAAAGCATAAGTCCGAAACATTTGAAAAGTTCAAAGAATTTCAGAATGAAGTAGAGAACCAACATGGCAAGAAAATTAAGGCCTTGCGATCGATCGTGGAGGCGAATATTTGAGTCATGAATTTAGCAATCATCTTAAGAGTTGCGGAATTGTTCCACGGCCTTACGCCACCCGGAACGCCACGTAGAAATGGCGTGTCCGAGCGGCGTAATCGGACTTTGTTGGACATGGTTCGGTCTATGATGAGCCAGCCGGACCTACCTTTATCGTTTTGGGGATATGCTCTAGAAACAAATTTCCGCTTTCACATTGAATAGAGTACCATCTAAGTCCGTAGTTAAGACACCATATGAGATATGGACTGGGAAGAGTCCTAGTTTGTCTTTTCTAAAAAATTTGGGGTTGTGAGGTTTATGTCAAACGGCTTATATCGAGATAAGCTAACACCCAAATCGGACAAGTGTTTTTTTTCTTGGGATATCCAAAGGAAACTTTAGGATATTACTTCTACAACCGCTCGAGGGCAAAGTGTTTGTTGCTCGAAACGGTGTTTTCTTAGAGAAAGAGTTTCTCAAAAGAAAGAAGAGGGACAAAAGGTGTATCTTGAAGAAGTTCAAGATGAGCCAAGCCGAGAAGGACTCTACGAGTGATGCTAATGTAGCGAGAACAAGTTGAGATGCCCGTGGCCACGAAACACCTCCACAACCACGAAGATCGGCAAGACTTCGCGAGTTGCGTGGGGATCTCGTTATTGTTGGACGATGACGAACCCGCAACATACGCGAAGCTATGATGGACTCGAGATTCGAGCAATGGCGAGTGCCATGAGATCCGAGATAGATTCCATGGGAAATAATCAAGTTTGGAACTTGGTTGACCCGCCTGATGGTGTTAGACAAATCGAGTGCAAATGGATCTATAAAAAGAAGAAAGATATGGACGGAAATGTTCACGTCTATAAAGCTCGACTTGTCGCAAAGGGTTTTTGGCAAGTTCAAGGAATTGACTACGACGAGACATTCTCTCCAGTAGCGATGCTTAAATCTATCCGGATCATTCTAGCAATAGCAGCCTATTTCGATTATGAAATTTGGCAGATGGATGTTAAAACAGCCTTTCTAAATGGAAATTTGGAAGAGGACGTGTATATGATACGGCCCGAAGGTTCTCGTTGATCCAAATAATGCTTTGGAAAAATATGCAAGCTTAAGAAATCTATTTATGGGTTAAAGCAAGCATCTCGGAGTTGGAACATTCATTTTGATGAGGTTGTCAAAGGGTTTGGCTTCCGTCGAATGAAGAAGAGCCTTGTGTTTACCAAAAAGGCTAGTGGGAGCGCGTTGTATTTCTAATCTTGTATGTGGATGACATACTATTGATTGGGAATGACATTCCTATGTTGCAATCAGAAGACTTCACCGAATAATAGTTTTTCTATGAAGGATTTGGGAGATGCAAAAGATACATCTTGGGCATTAAGATCTATAGAGATAGGTCAAAAAGGCTAATAGGATTATGCCAAGATACATATATTGACAAGGTGTTGAAACGGTTCAACATGGAGCAATCCAAGAAAGGGTTCTTGCCTATGTCACATGGTATGCGCTTTAGCGACAAGCAATGTCCTTCATCGATGAAGAGCGCAAACGCATGAGTAAGGTTCCATATGCTTCGGCAGTCGGTTCCATCATGTATGCCATGATATGTACTCGCCCAGATGTCTCATATGCTCTAAGTGTTGCGAGCAGGTACCAAGGCAATCCTGGTGAGAGTCACTGGACGCTGGTTAAAAACATCCTTAAGTACTTGAGAAGAACTAAGGATGAGTTCCTGATCTATGGAGGTGAGGAAGAGCTCGTTGTAAATGGTTACACCGATGCTAGCTTCCAAACTGATGTAGATGATTCACAATCTCAATCAGGTTTCGTGTTCACGGTAAATGGTGGTGCAAAGAAGTGGAAATGTTCCAAGCGGAGACAGTGTCCGATTCTACAACAAAGCCGAGTACATTGCGGCTTTGAAGCCAAAGGAAGGTGTTTGGATGAGGCATTTCCTCATTGATCTTGGTGTGTTTCCTAATGCGGCTAGCCCATTGAATCTACATTGTGATAATAATGGGGCGATAGCGCAGCTAAGGAGCCAAGGAATCACCGAAGAACAAACATGTACAGCGGAAATTTCACCTCATTCGACAGTTCATCAGTGAAGGTGAAATTAAAATGTGCAAAATACATACGGATTTAAATGTAGCAGATCCGTTGACAAAGGCTCTTCCACAGCCTAAGCATGAGGCGCACATGAGGTCTAATGGGGATTAGACATATTAGAGATTAACTCTAGTGCAAGTGGGAGACTCGTTGGGAATATGCCCTAGAGGTAATCATAGAGATGATGATATTCCGCTTGTATCCATGATATATAAAATGTGTCCATTGAATATCCATTAAAGACAACTTGTATTGATTGGCAATTATGTGAATTGTTTGTGGAACTCTTTTACTTGTATGGTTATTCTATATTTGTCCTCGGTCGGAGTTCATGTGAGGACACACATGAATATTAGACTAGCACATTATTAGTTGATGACTATGTTTCACAAGTCATGGACATGGAGATGTCGAACTAATAATGTGGGCACATGTATGACATGTAGGCCGGATGACCCGACATGAGATTGTCTCTATACACATCATATACGTTATGTCCTTCGACCTGAGATTGTTGTATGTACTCGAGATGTGTATCGACTTGCTTAGGGACCGACAAACGCTACTCCGTCACCGGGTAGTTATAAAGGATGTCTTCGGGTTTGTCGAGAAGCATCTTTGCGAGACATAGACAATCAAGATGGGACTTGCCCCTCTCTAATGAGAGCGATATCACTGGATCACTCAAGTGATTGGATCAACAAATGCATGGCCGTGCTTGGGTTAAGTGTTAACCCACGAGTTGAACCATATATCATGAGGCAAGGGAGTAACTTGTATATGGTCGTAGTGGTTCGTTCGATATGATCATTTGCGTACGCATAGGAGTTGTCATGCCTTGCTAGAGGTCATTGCCGGCTATTGGGCGAATAGGAGTATTCGGCCCATGTCTATGTGTGCGTGAACCCATAGGGTCGCACGCTTAAGAGGCGGAAGCCTAATTCGAGTTGGACTCGAATTAGACAAGGCTTAGGGTTTCTAATGCGTCTCCAATTCGGAAAGCACATGAGAGACACCTATATAAGAAGAGGGGAGGGGCGTGGCCAAATACACACAAATCAATCCACACCTTTGGCAGCCACCGTCGCCCTCCACGCTCTCGCCTTCGCTCCTCGCGGACCTAGCAGTCCGGAGGCGCATCGCTTCTCCCTCGTACGTGTGTGACACCTCGGAGGTGCTGCATCTGGAGCACGAGGACGAACCGCACGAACCGCAAGTGGTGGGAGGAGTTGCTGGATGACCACGCAACTGCACGGCACTGCTGCGACGTGTTCGACTACATCGAGTCGTCTTCCGCTGCATCCGCGTCAAGTGGTAATCCCGTAACCCGTAACTAGTAGTAGATCCTGGGCGATGAGGTAAAAAGTTTTGTTTTCTGGCTAGCGTAGCACCCTCATAACCCTACAATAAGAACAGAAGTAGATCGGCATTTCACAAAATCCCCCACTCACCATTTCCCCCATTTCGATGAATACATTACCACACAAAAACAAAAACCCATTTCAATCTGGAGATACAACACCCGATCTGCAATCCTACTAAACTAAGCAAACTCCATTCTGCATGGAATCGAAGCACGGATACATCATCTAGCGCCCCCACCACCCACTCAGTCAACAGCCATGCACGGCTCCAGCTCCAGCGTTCTGCTCGCGCGGCACCATGTGTGTAGTCGTGCCGGTGCCGCGTCCCTCAGCCCATCCAACCACCACCATTCCTCACACCCCTCCCCACATCAACAAAATCGCACAACAAAACCAGATCTAGAAATCCTAAAAATAGAGCACAAATCGAAAAGGGGGAGGGAAGCGCCAGAAGGCACATGGCGAGAACATGCAGACGCCGGGAAAGAGGCCCTACGCGCGCGCTATGAGGGGGAGCGTCACCGTTGCCTTCGCCGTCGCTGTCGCCTTTGTTGTCGCCGTCGACGAGGAGAGAGGAGATGCGAGAGACGGGAAGAAGCGAAGTGAAGGAGAAATGGGGAAATTGACCCAATCCTTGACCCGTTAAAAATGGCGGACCCGACAAGCAGGTGCAGACCCGACAATCGCCACCGAACCCGTGACTAGTAGCGCTCGTGTGGCCGCTGCTCGCGTCGCCCCTGCGTGTGCCGCGTGTCGCCTGGAGGCACGGTCAAAACCGAGACGACGACAAAATAGGAAATCTCAAAAAATAATGCTGAGCACTAAGGAAGCTTTTGTTTTGGCTTTTCAAACTGTCTTTTGCCTTCCAAAAACCAAAAGCCATCTAATAAAAGGGTTGGCTTCCACCTAAAGCCTTTGACAAAATAAGCTTTTGGCTAGTACAATTTTCACAGCACCCTCATCCCTGCTTTCACTTGCTATGCCTTTCAAGTTTTTGTCAAAATTTCCCACTTATCAATGGTTATGATGTGCATTGGTTCATTCTTTCTACCTATTCCCCTCTCCCGTCCCATGAGAAGAATCAACTCGCTCATAGAAGCCCATGCCTCTCCCTCTATAGGCCATGGCTCTCTCCTTCGGCTACTAATCCCCACTTGTGTTGCGGTTTCGATCAACTCCAGTAGCGGTACAACGCTTCAAGGCCGACCGGCCCGCTTCTAGTAAAGCAGCAATGACCTCCTTTCTTGGATCTAGGCAACACAACTCTCTTTGGCTTCTCGACGATGAGTCTTGGCGTGATCCTCTCCGGCTTCACGATAATGGTGCAACTCCAGTTGGGGTTGGAAGTGATGCTCCAAGGCAAGCTAGGGCGGTCCAACCCCCAAGCCAAAGGCCCTAGGCCATCACCCCTAGGACCTAGGTTGCCACCCAAAAGTGTGGGGGGCTGAGGCTAGCATCTACCTACGATGAGCCAAGCTTCGTTGTCCGTGATGATGATCATGGCCCTGTTCTCATCTCCATTATTCTACATAGACTTTTCTCTTCATTGACAAAAAAAAAAAGAGAAATATGTATTGTTCATTGACATGTAGAGTCACAAATGACATATGAGGTCCACTAGTAGCAGTGTTCTCTCTTTGCAAGGAGGTACACAACAACCATGAATCCATTTAAACTTCTCTTCACGATCTCCCACAGGGACAACACAAGAGTGCCTCACAAATCACCTTTAGGGAATCTCATCGCAATCTTGAATTGAGTGCTCCATAGAGTCTTATTTCCTCCAAGCCATCTAGGATGTGTCAACCACCAAGAGTAAGAACGATCTTGTTGCCAAGACGATGATGTGGTGCCGTTACATGCAAAATCTCAATGTAAATGCAATAGATCCTCATCGATCTCACCCAAATGCAATGTCAACCAAACAAATGTGAGTTGAGTCTTAACTTGAGCTCAAATGTGTGTGACAATAGCCAAGGAGTCTGTAACATCCAGGATGTTAATCATGATTTAGCTCTGCACATCACCGGCATAATCATATCATTTGCAGTGCATCACAGCTTTGACATGCCAATTCACCTTGATGCTTCATTATGCTTGATCTGCTGTGCTTATGATAAAGTAATATAAGTGCTCGATGATTGACCACTAAAATAATCTAGACATGATTAGGACACCAAATGATCCTAGGGTTATGTTAACAACTTTGGTTAATCTTGCTTCTATGTGTATTGATCATGCTAGGCCTATAAAAGTGTCTGCTTTGACCGTTTCAAAAGAGTTAGATAGAAGCTTTGCATGCGATGCACCTTAAACCTTTTCTTTGTAGAATTTGATAAGGATCAAAAGTCCCAATACTCACTTTTCATGAAAATGAGTGCAAGATTTCCAAAACGGCAGAAAAAGACTGATTTGGGGGCTGTTTTTCTATTTTAGGGAATTTTAGAGGTATTTTAATTTGGAATTTTATATCTCCCAATCTATTAGGAATCTGGCCAAACTCCTTTTAGCAAAAATGATCTACTCTTCAAGAGGAGTAACTTTCATGTAGAAAGTTTATTCTAATTCTGCACAGTTTAGGAGATAGAGGGCGCCAAAAATTGTTTAACGTGGAGTGAAAACACCATTTCAGTGACGGTTGGTCAACAGCCGTCACGAAAATGGCGAAGAGGAAAAATATCCCCCGGCCATGGCAGAGCTCGGCCGCCGCGTGTCCTCCATGCGTTCCCCTCCTCCTGACCGCTCTGGCCATTTTGGCCGCGTGGGTGAGCCACCCAAATGCCCCTCCACTCCCACTCCTACTCTCTTTCCATCCCGTCCCCATCTTCTCCTTCGCTGCGACGCTGTCGCCGCGAGCTTGCCGCGCCGCAGCACCTCGCCCACTAGCGCCACTGCTTCCGCCATCGCCACCGCGCCAAGCAGCTCGCCACCGCGCGCCGGGGCTCGAGCTGAGCTTGCCTCGCGCCACCATATTCACATTGGGAGGCAGTAGCGCCTCGGCGCCGTTCTTGCGCCGCCGCCGCCGTAAACTTCGTCGCCGCCTTCGTCCATCAGTGCGCCGCCATTTTCTTCCCAAAACCGCATCAGAGCACCGCCACCTACTCCTCTACCCTCGTCGCCCTCCTCTCGGCATGTTTGGCCGGCCGACGCGCCCAATTGGGCCGAACTCGCCGCCGGCCATGGCAGCCGAGCCACCGTGCACGGGCTCGCGCGGCGCGCCTCCTCGACGCCCGTTGGGAGAGCCAACACCGCCGCCTCATCCTTCGGCGTTCCGCGCGTACGCAAGACGCGAGCCGAGGCCACCGAAGGCCGCCGTCGCCGGAGCAGCGCCTCCGAGCGCCGCCGGCGCGCGTGGCCGGTGGGCGACGGGCCGCCTCGCTCCAATCCCAGGCCACCGTCGGGTGTGCAGTGTCCCGGCGACCCTTCGCCGCCTAGCCATGGCCGCCGTCGGGCCCTTGCCGGCCGGGAAACGGCAAGGCCGGCGAGCTCCTCTGCTTGCCATGCTCGAGGACCTCACCTTCAGAATAAGAAGAAGGTGAGGCACCTTCCTGCAAAAGCAGCGGACTCGAGAAAACACGATCTGCCCCTATGCAATTCGAGAAAAGTACAAGGGTCTTTCTATAAAGTGGTTTTCCTATTCGGTTTATAAATGAAATTCCAGAAATTGGTATAATGCTTTAGAAAATCATATCTTGCTCAATATTTGTCCAAACAGGGTGATTCAAGTTGCAATATTTTTCTTATTAGATGAGCTATGCATAGAAAATATGAAATGCCATATTTGAGATACTTTTATATTGAGTTTAGATTTAATTCTTGAAATGCTTGTATTCTTAGGAAATGCATAGTAATTCGTAGGTTGATCGGAAAAATGTAGTTCTTGCTTTGTTAGCCTTGTGTTGTCATGTTTGATCTATGATATTATATATCATGCATGCCTCCTGTATAAGTTTATGAAGCTGTAGTTCAAGTGGCCTCATTGCTTGTTTCTTGAGATAATTCATAAATGATATATAGAGGCCTAATTTAGAGTTAATAATTTTTGTAGGCTTCTTATATGACAGTATGTAGCTCTGTAGGTGATTGATTTCATGGTTTGCTCAAGTTGGTAATACAAAGTATTTTTAGGTCCTCCAATTGGTGCTGCCATGTCTTTTTTGTGTAGGACAGTAGGATCATCCAAATAGAGTGAAATTTGAATGATAGGCTTGTATTGTCATGTGTATCCTACTGTAATTTTTATAGGATTTTAGGATGTGCCTAGCTGTGGGTTTCTGTTCAACCCATAGGTGGTTAATTTAGAGTCGATTCCAGAATGCCATGCCTAACTGTTGACGGTTGTTAAGTGTCAATTTTTACCGTCAACTAGACATGAAAAAGGACCTAAGCATAATTACCTTCTAGATATAGGGCTTACACTAATGGAATTCCACGAGTTTTGGTGAATGTCTGTTTCTGCAGGGTGTCAGCTGAAAATACCCAAGGAAGGCCCACATGTCAGGTTTACATAGAGATAATCGGGAACCGGTGAAAATTCTGTAATCTGGAAGGTTCGAGAAGGCTCTGGACCAAACGGGAGCCCGAATGGGCTCGGTGGAGAGTCGGCCGACTCCCCTCCTTGGGCGGCCGACTGGGCACCTCAGCCAATCAGCGTCAGCCTCGCGGATCCCTGTTCCACCGCCTTTGAGGATGAATAAAAATCGTCCATTTAGGTCGGTTTGATCCAATGGTGAAGAGTAAATGTGACGTCGATCGATGACATGGCGCTTCACGCGGATCGATGATGTGGCGACCCCCCCAGGGCTATATAAGGAGGGCGCCCCCCCTCTAGTTTTCCATCATTATTCTTCTACAGATCATAATCTAGGGTTTCATCCTCCATCCAAGTAGAAGAGGGTCCCTCTAGTTCATCTAGTTCTAGTTCTAGTTCATCTAGTTCTAGTTCTAGTTCATCTAGTTGTATCTAGAAAATAGGGAGAGAGAGAGGAGGAGAGAGCTGAGGAGGAGCCGGATCTGTCGGATCTTCCTCAACATTGTAAAGTTGCAGCATCTTGTTCGTCTTCCAAACTACTCTCTAAGTTCTTTAATTACTATTTCTATGTTCGCTTCTTTATTTAATTCTTGCTTTATTATATTTACTTGATCTCGCTCGTATTGAGTGCTCTAGTTATTCATGGTAATTAGAGTAGTAAGCGATAGTGTAGACGTGGTGTCTAGGCTATAGTTTACCCGAGTTTGCGCCCAATCCCAAGGATAGTAGTGGTAGCCCCGGAGGTGACAGCTACGCTCGTGCCTTTGTATTCCATCACGTTCGGGTTGGTGTTTCGTAGAGCTTTAGGCAGCCTTCTCCCAATTACTATCTTCCCGCCTTTTCGAGAGTTGGAAAGGACCCGCGCTCCATAGTAAGTATAGTATAGTAAGCCTGATTTTGATCATCCAATCAACTTAGAAAACTCTAGAAGGTTCCTCTCTACCCACCAAAAACATTTATATCTTCTTTTCTTATCTTTATCCTTGGACAACCATGATTCTCTAGTACACTTCACGTTCCCCGTGGAAATCGATACTCTGGAATACTCCCGGATGAAAGTTACATCGGTATCCGTTCGCTTGCGGATTTTTCTGTGTGCGTTTAAAATACCCAACACTAACCTAATGATAGGTTGGTTTTCTGGGAAACTTGTCTTCATATGATAGGTAGCTGATTAGTGTATCCATCTACTGTTGAAATTTGGTGGTCATTGGATCAATAATCTAGGAGTTATAGTGGTTGCAATTTGGTTGGCAGAAATGTTCCAATGCTGTTTTGTCAGGAACCAGACCTGATGTTCTCTATTTAAGGCCTAGTTAACTTGAGAATTAGGCTCTGATGTCTTGAGATGATTTATGGGAAATTTTATAAGCTTTCCAGATTGTCCTCTGTTGTGTCCATAGGATTTATAAATCTACAGTTATGATTTATTTACTAGACTGCCAGTTGTAGGTCTAAATGCTAGTGAGGCTTGAATGAGTGTTGCTTGTATGTAGGGCTTAATGCTAATGGCTTATATGGATCATGCTATGAATGATTGATTGTTAATTAGAGTGCCATGATGATTTGGTTAGAATGATTATGCTTAGGTCTAAGTCTTTGGCTTTACTGGCTTGTTTGCTAGTGATAGAAATAAGGTTAAACAAGCTACTTGTACATGAGCATCTATCATCCTTGATCATGCATACACCTTGACAATCACGTATTCATGCATATGCACATGCATCATTCCAGGATCACGTGTAGAACATTCATCGTGGAGTCAAGGATCCAGAAGGACAAGTCGCGAACAGAGATCCGCACGAGAAGTAATCCAGCACCAGGAAACCGACATGGAATGGTCGAGTACCTGGGGCTCTAACATCGATCTTCTAAATAAGGCAAGCCCCGGAGCATCCCTCCTACATTTGCAAATGATTTACTTTGCGTCCTTTTATTCCTTATGATGCAATAAATTTATAGGCGTTGATTGAAAACCGTAGTTGCATTAGGACTACCTTGCCACCAGAAATATCCTACTTTTACGTACAGGATCGACTACATGCTTAGGTCTGCTCTCTTAATCGGTAGAAGCTGGATGATCGACTATCATCTGCGAGTATAGGTGGTTACTACCCCTTTGGATTGAGAATAGTGAGATGTTGGATATGAACATAACCATGTGGCCATGATAAATCACCTCTAATATATTATGGCACATGAGCGTCCTCGGATCATTTTGAACAATGCCTCACAGATAGCTGGAAAGGCCTGAGTGCCAACCGCGAAGCCTAGAATCTACTTGGGTCGGGTTTCAACTTCCAGGTATCCATGCTGGCGATGGTTGGGGAGTAACAAGGGCCCGTTGTAAGTCCACTACCGGGAGGTGCGTTCCATGTCTATGAGTTCGCGAGTGTTCCATGTCTATGAGTTCACTCAGCCTCGGCATCGGGAGTTTCCTTGGTCATGGTGGTGAGTTGTTGATCCCGCGTCTTTTCCCGAGTAGATCAAGGTGACTAAGGCTGCTCTTGCTAAGCATGCCTGGTTTGTGTGAGGAATACCCCGCCAGCTGGTTTGCAATCGATTATAATCGCCATCGTTCCTGGATAGTGAATATCTTGAATGAGCAGTTACGGTGCCGCAAATAAGATTTGAAATGCGAGTTGGTTATGTTCTCTCATGATGGTTTAATGATTACTCAATCAATACGGTATGATATAATGTTGATTGCTTCTACCTTAAAATGATGAAGTAGTTGCGGGTGCTAATGTAGTAATGGCGGATCCAACTCAATTGGATAAGCTAGAGAGTCCTTTTGTCACTAAATGATTATTAATAAGCTCATCTTTTGGCAAAGAAAAGGAGTCGGCTAACCCACTATAAAGCCTGGCATCCACCAAAGAGTCCTTATTTTCTTTTAGTCGGGTAAGTCTTGCTGAGTACAATGTACTCAAGGTGCAATTCCCAATGTTGTTGTAGGTTTGGAGATTACTGCCGTGGCGACACGGTGGATTTATATCCCACTACGGGAGGAATAGACTTCGGGCAAGTTAACTCTTATACCTCATCTACATGCTGTTGATGGAGTCAACCCTGAGCTGGCATTGTATTTAAAAGTATAGGTGTGAGTGTGTATTATCAAAAGTGTTTTCTTCCGCTTTTATTTATGATTTGGATTGTAATAATCCTATGTGCGAAATGTAATTAAAATAGGTGAATGGGAACTGCTGAACTGTGGATTCAAGTTTGTTGTAGAGTGATTGAAATCCTTCGAGATTTCACGGACTACCGGGCTGGTTTGGTTACTAAGTTCTAATTAAGTTGCCACGTCAGCTTGATTTGTGCTTCGTAATTAAATCAGTTGGGCGGTTCCGCTACAGAGTCCAAGAGAGCCAAAATAAATATGCATATCACCTATTGTGATTGTCCTTATGGGATATCATGAATAGCAGTTTTGGTGGATTCACGTCTGTTGTGTACCTCCTTGTGAAGGGACCAAACCAATCCTCATACCCTATTTATTTGAGAATCAAGACAACTATTGCAAATTGTCTCGTCTAATACCATGTTATGCATGGCCCAAAGCAATGTGTTAGGAACTTAGGATGTCAGCCTAAGAACTACCCAATGTATCAAATTGAGGCGACATGAGCACTAAGGTTGTGGCTAGTTCATGCTAGTGTCGTGCCTTTTAGATCAAGGCATCGTGCCGCCCCTCCTATATGGCTATCCACAAACACACACACCCTCCCTTCATCCGTTCCTTGGTCTGTCCTTTCCTAGTTCCCTCTTCCTCACTCACCTGCTTCTTCTAACATTGATCATCCCCCAAACCGCCACTCATCCCACATGATGGTGATCCATATCCATATCCTCATCCTTCTTATCCGCCTCACCATCCTAGTCACTGTGTTCATAGGCTTCTGCGCATCGAGCTCAACCATACATATGGCAGCGAGTCCCTCTCTAAGAACGTCATGTTCAATAAATCTGCCATTGCAAGCAAGGCCTAGGTTATGAGGTTGGATGCTCAATTTGTGGTCAACATCTCCATAGGCCTTGCTTTGATAAACGATAATAGTTGTACTATATATATTACAATCAGCATTGGCATGCCACAAAACCACTAGTAATGTTGTTCCGTCCTTATTAAGGGAGCATGTTCCATAGCAACTTTGTTGTGTGGTCATGCACATGGGGGCATATGCCCTCCATAAGAGATTTTTTTGTGTTTGTACACACTCATCATCAACATTGACAACCTCACTCGTACGTCGGTGGCTCGCTACGTGTGCATGACATGTGGCTCTGCTCCGCCCATGTCACAAAAAATATGTCTGTGCCCCTTACTCATATCAATGATGAGGCATACATTGTGATAGTCGACATTAGCACACCGCCACAAATGCACACACACTCATCGCTGACAAAGATTGTGACCTCACATGGATGCATTGCAAGCTCTTCAACAACACAACGAGGCAGCGAGAGCATCTCTTTGACTCCGTCAAGTCATCATATTTCACCTTTGTCCCAGTAGCAGGCTATGCAGAAAGGATAGCACAAGACCAAGAGCTACTCCAATCAGACATGTCGGTACGACAACTACGGCTACATAAATGTGGAGGCGGTCGATGTCCTCGCCTATGAAGCATTCACTTTTGACAACCAGGACCAGCAGGTCTCCCTAAGTGTCACAGATGACAACATGCTTGGCACCTCCAGCATCAAGGGGCTGAGTCCAGTGTTTTTGTCCATGATGTCGTAGTTGGTGACACTTAAGTTCTCATACAGTTTTGCTTTACGCAGACCGCAAGAGTAGCCCCCTCTTATTCACTGCAATGGCAGATCTGCAGAGCTACAAGAGACCATGAGACCAGTCCAATGTGTGCCCATCTTGAGGAACCCTAGTAATAGGGATGGCTTACGCTTTCTGTCTCATTAATCGACCTATCCCTCAAGACCAGGAGGCTAGCCATGCCGATGTCTACTTTTTGATGGGGTAGGCGACACTATCGTGGACTCTAGTTCAACCATCGCTTACCTCGTGAGTCAAGTTCAAGACCCTGAAGCTGTGATGCATGCATATGGGGGCATGTGCCCTTATTACCAAACCTTTTGCATGGTGATGCACATGAGGCATATGCCCTTAAGGGCAATTTTTCTATGTACGTACACACTCATCGTCGACACCAATGACCTCACTTGGACACAATTCAAGTTATTCACTGTAGGTCAAGCCACTTTGACCCCTCCTAGTCCTTGTTAGTGATCTTCCTCATCGCTTGTAGTAGGTCGCAAATAGATTCCCCACCGTTGTTGCGGGAATTAAGAAAAAATATGAGTGAGTTTGATGTTAACCACCGGAAATTAGGAGCACACGCATATATATGTTGGAAATGCAAGGAGACTTATGAATTTGTGAAAATTAGGAGTACACACATATGACATATCTATGGTGTTGGTAATGTAGGGAAACTTACGAATTTGTGAATAATATTATTGATGAATTGTAAGGACCATGGAAAATATAATTATGGTTATATTATTAAATGAAAATGTGAAATGAATTAAGAGTGAACTAGTATACTTTAGTTACACAGAAAACAATTTATGATGATCAAATAAAAGGAAGATAGTTATTGTGTTTAAGGAATTTCAGGATGCCAATTTGATGCCTTCAATTTTTTTTTTACCATCTTTGCTGTTGGGATCATATCTAAACACCCTTCTTGCTATTGGCATGAAATTGGCAACAATCAGCATCAAAGCACCAGACGCAATATAGGAAATAATAAGTAGAATAACATGCTTCAACTATATGAACATTAATTACTCAGCAACAAAATACAACTGGTATATGTTGAGGAACCTGATTTTACAGACGCAACAACTGAATAATGCACCGAACAGGTAGCACCAACAATAGATATATTATTATAAAAAAAACTGCAAAAAAAATCATAAGGCAATAGCTAATGAGCCAAAAATATTTGATAATTACCCAATTGCAAATATGGTCACAATAGAACACAAATGCACCTCAACTTATGATGGCGAATGATGATTTGAGGGCACATTATTCGCATGTAGTCTAGCATACAAATAATAAACACAGAGGCCTTGGAAACAAAGAGCGCCTGAATATGGAAGAGCATTCAGTGGCAGTACCGAGTGGCATTCACTCGGCAAGGAAGAACATGTCCCTGCTCGATTGTGCACCCGGCAGAGCACGGGAAGGAGGGAGCCGTGGCAAAAGACAGCGCAGGAAACACCTATTGCCAAAAAACACTCGGCAAACACCTTCTTTGCCGAGTGTTTGTTTTTATACTCGGCAAAGAAGGTCTTGGCACACGCGGGAAACCACTTGGCACAGGCGGCGGCTAGGGCAGCGCCAAGGAAAGGAGGCGGCGACGTGCATGCAAGCGAGCAGGAACAAAGACCGCAAATAAAAACACAAGTGGGACCATAATAACACAAGGTGAGAAATGCCCTTCTTTTTTTCTCCTAGGATTTTTCTTAGGAGTTGAGAAACATAGAGTTTTTAGGATAAAAAATTTTTAAGTAACTCTTGGAGATGCTCTAAGATCTTTTTTTTAGGAATAGTTTATAAAATAGGTAAACAGAATCTTCTATTTTGGTTTGGAGGATAGAAAGTCGCAATTAACGACGGCGAGGCATTGTCATCTCTTTGCACTGCATTGCCATTACCGCGCGCCCCGATTGACTTGGCGAGTCTGTCGATCGGTCAGCAGCCCTTCAGAATTCAGAAATGTTGCAGCTGTGTCGCCGTCATTGCACCTCGGTCTCGCCATGGAACCATTGTCGAGGCATTGTCATCTCTTTGCACTGCATTGCCATTACGCACCTCGCTCTCTCCGTACGTGGAAGCAAATTAAAGCAAGCCCGGTACACTGAACTTGCAGTGTAGTACTCATCACCTGATGTCATGTCATGCAGCAGCTGTGTCGTCGTCGTCACCATCTAGACCAATGTTACATTTCTTCTAAGTATTTATATAGGGAGTAATTAATGCACACGTTCCCATGTCAGGATCAAAAAGATATCACGTGGAAACTTTGTAGTGCAAACTTTGTCAGTCAGTAATCAATTAGCCAAAAAGTCCAACAGAGGTAGCAGCCAATCCTTAGCAAGTGTTAACAAATCTATGAAAAGTCAATCAGAACATTAAGGCAAGGGAGAAAGCAGTCACAAAGGTCATACATGTGAATGGACTATTGAGTATTTACTCTCTCAATTTAGTTGTTTTTATATGTTTTTGCTTCTTGACCCCAGTTGTTCTTATAAGGCCCTTGCTCTCCTTGGAGTAGCAAAGAAAACATCAAAAGTCATCTTGTGTTTTCTCACGCATCCTTGCAGCGTTCTCTTTCTGAGGAGCAAGTGAGAACTCCCAAATGGAAAGCTTCCTTTCTGCAGTCCTGGGTGAGCTGATATCTCGATCCATAAATTTCATCATCAACAAGTGGTCAAAGCCGTCAGCTCTATCTGTGGAGCAAAGCCTACAAAGGGCCCTTCTCCGAGCACAGGCCATCGTTGAGGAGGCCATGGGACGGCGCATCACAAATCAAGCCATGATCAAGCAGCTGAACATGCTGAGAGACACCATGCACCAAGGCTATTACACACTTGATACCTTTAGGTACCTGCCTCACTACGTAGAGGATGGCAAAGATCTAACTGTAAGTCCCTCTATGTCCCAATCCAGGGTACCCTATGCAAAACATCGCTACTTCTTCTCTGGTCAAACTAAACAATCATTGAAACAACTACAAGAGACATTTCACAGACTGTCCTCCATGATTGTTGATCTGAATGAGTTCGTCATGTTCATGACGAACTACCCTTGCCTCTATCGACAGCCTTACAGCATGTATATTCTGTTAGGTAGCTGCATGTTTGGTCGTCAGATCGAAGTAGAACACGTCATAAAATTCCTGTTGCAAACACAACCTCATAGTTATGAAGAATTGGAGATCCTGCCAATTGTCGGTCCAGCTAGAATCGGCAAGAGTACACTAGTAGCTCATGTTTGCAAGGACGAAAGAGTCCTTAATTATTTCTCAGAAATCTGGTGGCTGGATGACCATGATTTTAAAGATGATGAGAAAGCTTTCACGAAAAAATGTACAATGAAACATCAAAATCATGTGTCAAACTCTAGCAAAGGCAAGAGAAGATTACTAGTTGTCGAACTATCTGGAAATGACTATGAAGATGCATGGAATAGTTTGTATGTTGCTTGCACACGGAGCTTTCATAGAGGTAGTAAAATCATATTCACAGGTCGTTCAGAACAGATTGTGAAGTTTGGAACAACACCAGCTCTAACTCTGAAGCATCTGTCTCATGATGCATATTGGTATTTCTTCAAGACACTTACATTTGGAAGCATTGATCCCGAGACGCACCCAAGACTTGCACAACTGGCCTTGGAGATATCCAGAACGCAGAAACGTTCGATCATTGATGCATACATCGTTTCTTATTTGTTAAGGAACAATTTTGAGATTCACTTTTGGTGCAAGGTTCTCAACTTCTTCAGAGGGTTCATCCAGAAGCATGTCTCCAAATTCGGTGAGCATCCATTGGATCTTCTAGGTCAACATAGACCGGTACAACATGTAAGAATGGCTACACCTTCCGAAGAATTCAAGATGATTAGTCATCAGTATCCTCACTCTTCACAGCAGGAGGCTCCGGAAATGACAGTCCTTGATTTGGTATATGGAAGTAGTAAGAGACATGGAAATTTCGAGGTCCTATCATGGAGTTCTCAGATACCCCCGTACTATAGCTATGTCTGCACTTGTGAGGTTCGAGAGGCAAAAATCACAGGTGCCAAGAGGAAGCGTTCTATGAAACATGGGTTCACATATTATTAATTTTGCCATTATACAATAGTGGTATAGATTTTCATGGGATATGGTGAATTCATTTCCTTCTCGTTGGGTTTATTGCTCCAAACAGAATTTCTGACCCAGGAAGAGTTCGAAATAGACTGTACGCAACTGAACTGTGTTATATGATTATGGCTGCATAGGGACACAAATCTTTCAAGTGCCCTGTACTCTAAAAGTGCAGCAGTTCGATCCAGTATAATGTTTGCTCTGTTTCCTTGTGTACACTAGAATGCAATCGTGTTGGCAATTTATGTACTTGTTTTCATCTGAGACTGAAACGCATCTAGTCGAATCGTCGTTGATCAAGGCTAGCTACTTCAAATGGCTGCACGCCATAGTTGGAACAGCGCACGTCCAGATACGGTACATGATGAATTGGAACGCATGCTGACGCATAAATTACTGCGGAACAACGGACATTTTTTTTTTTTTTTGAGGAAAACTATGGAGCAATGCTCCCGAGGATATATTTAGAATAAAAAGTGCAGGAACTAAAACTATTACAAAGTTAGCTATGTGCTAACTGGTGCATTTTTATCAACACAATTTCGCAAAAAAAAGAGTGTACTGAGTTAAACTGAAATCCCGATTTTCTTATAGGCACTAGTAATAAAAAAAATGTACAAGGGCGACCCATATATCTTTGTGAGGCACGCTGGGCTGATTGGCTGGCTTGCCTCATCCGGACTGGGCTGAGCCCAACAGCTGATTAAAAATGTCCACGACACCAATTCCTCCTGCGCCGCCACCTCTTCTCTTCAAGGTCTAATACTGATAGTTCCACCGGCGGCGATCAAAATCGCAGCATCAAAGAACAAACTAAAGAGGCCCTCCCCCACGATCATCTCTTCAATCAAACAAGGTAATGACCTTTTAGTTTGATCTGTCTCGATTTTAGTTCAATTTGTCTCGATTTACGCAGCATGGATGATTGACGATGTCTCATCTAGGGTTGTAACCAGGGTTTGCTAGATTCTTCTTTGAAAGGCTCTTAATTAGTAATTCCACTATTGCCTATATAACATACATACAGAGTTGGCCGTGGTATTACAATGGGACTCCTGATGTCTACCCTGGTGAAATCTATCAATTATCAGTGTCCTGATTATATTATTACTGTATATGTTCATGGTGCATGCATTGGCAAGATAAAATGAACATCTTCAAAAATGAAAAGAATTGAATAAATAATCTTGTTCTTCTCTTCCTATATGTCAATCAGTAGATCAATATTGACCCGTTAACCATCACTTCGGATTGATGTTCTTGACTTTCTTCTAGTTTGTCCAAATGGCTCAAGTTTCTGTTTTTTTAATTATTTGCCTTAGGTTATTTCGTAAATATATGCTACTCACTATGTTTCCTGGGGCATTCAAATTTACCCTTATAGGTTGCTGGGACACATGGGGTTATCACCTATTTGTTATACCTTTTATCGTGTGTGACAGTCATGGTATATGCAGGTACAGATTCTTATAAAGAAAAAACCCAGTTCAAGGCAATCGCATTGCCCAAGGAACCCGCAGAGCTGCTGCATTGGATCCTGAGCAGGCCGAGTTGTCCATGGACAAAATTGCCAACGCCAAGCCTAATAAGGATCAGAAAAAGGAGGTCCGCGTCTTAGAGCAAGTATAATAAGTCCTAGTCAGCAGGCTGCAAGACAATCCACATCATCAAAATCTTATGTGGCGGAGAGAGAATCAAAGAAAGAGAAAGAAGCGGGCGTTTGCATTACCGTCGACCGCATCGCTTGGAACGAGGCAAACAGCCTGCATGTAGCAAACGAGTGGTCATTTCTTCTCTGCCAGTCTGGTAAAGTGTGAATATTAAATGCTTTTACAGCTCGCTTGCAGCCGGTTTATTATACGCGACGGTGTATACTTCCGAGTCAGCTCTGCTTGCAGCCCGCAGCCGGCGTTACTATTAACCTTGCTCTTATTGGACCGGGACAGCGAATGGTATCGTCTCGTCCAGTACATCAAGCCTGCTAAGAAGCAGCTCGAGGATGGTTCTGCCATTCCTGACTACGACATTTGCAAGGAGTCTACTCTTCACATGATGTTCAGAGTGGGGAGGGGCATGCATATCCTTGTCAAGACTTTCGCAAACACTACCTTAGTGCTACAGGTTGAGTTGTCTGACACGATTTATGATGTGAAAGAGAAGATTCAGGACATGGAGAGAATCCCAATATGGGAACACCGCTACATCTTCCGAGGCAGGCAGCTTCAGGACGATCGAACCCTCGCAGAGTATGGGGTCGAGAAAGGCTCCACCTTGATTCTGGTGGTTTGGAGCCGTTTGCTGAGAGGATATCTTGTTGAATCCACATATCTGCCATATGTAGCATACATGCGTGATTCCACATCATTGTTCCCTAATTTTTATTTATGGTACCAAAGGCACTGCTGCTGTTAATCTAGTTCTATTCTTTTACATACGCCCATTTTGCCTCAAATGTAACATGGAACGGAGGGAGTACCATGTATTAATGCCATGTGTGTGTGCATCATTATTCAGTTCAGTCGACAAAGTTTTGTTGGCATTGCTTTTTCCGGAACTAGGCATGATTTGTTGTTATATCTGGCGTATGTGGGAACACAGTTTTATTCTTTTTTGATGGGTATTATCTAGGATGTCACAAGCTATAGAGCAATCAAAATGTAGCTAGGTTGTGATGCCTATATGTATATATTTTTCATGGGCGAAACAGCCATATTCACCCTTCAACTTTCATCCAAAGCTCAAATTCGTCCCTCAAGTATCAAAACAGCCGTTTTAGTCCTTGAATTTGCAATTTTGATATCAGTTTCATCCTTTGACTGACGACATCTGCTACAGTAGCTCACACCGTTAGCACAGTGATTGGGAGACCAAATAAAAGTGATCGAAGACCTTGCAGCCATGAATCAAAGCTTGACACAGTGTCCCAGCAAAAAAAAAAAAAGCTTGACACAGTTGTATCTACTGTATGCAGCCGAACAATGGAGAGATATACATGGTGATCGACAAAGGTTGCGAAAATAAATGTGTAAACTGATGCATGGGTGCCTTGCTTTTGCATTATGAGTCTTTGTAGGCCTGTGGACAATCATGTATGAATTTTTTAAATCAAATGATTTTGGGAGAAATAAAATGTCTCTTGTCTCAATGACAGCAGACATAGAAAAGGTTGTTCACAAAGGAGTCATCGATAGCTACAATTATAATTTTCACGAGGCAACAAGCCCCGGAGCATGATTAACATGTTGTTGGAACTTTATTTTCTTGAGCACTTTTGTCGACCCCCAAATGTAAAAACTCAACTATATTTTTAAGAATTACAACTTTGATATTAAAACTATGTCCATTTGACACAATACAAAAAATATATTATGTTGTCAAAATTTTATATTATATAAACTAGAAAGTCGTAGATCTCTATAATATTCATATAAAAATTATCTCTGTCACGTCGTATCAAAGAGTTATGATTTTTCTAAAGTTAAGTCTTATCATGCCACTCCGAGAGACATGACAAAATAATTTTGTCACACCAATGGAAGTGGCATGAAAAAATATAAAAAACATCCAAAATACCTTTACTGATGCTTCAACAGATGACATACTTCCTCCGTCCCAAAAAGGATGACGTTATGAGAAGCGTGCAAGTCAAACTTTTTCAAATTTGACTAAGTTTGTAGAAAATATGTACAACATTTATATCTTCAAATAAATTTGTTAAAAAACTAGACTTCAAGATCTTTCCAATGATACTAATTACTTAGCATAAATATTTATATATTTTAAAATATAATTGCCAGCATTTTGGAAATGTTGACTTCTCGAAAAGCGAGAATGACATCTATTTTGGGACGGAGGGAGTACATCTTGGCCATTTATGCTACAATAGAAAATCGATTCACGTACTTAAGTTCTAGCTTTTTTCTCTCCCAATACAACTGTGCTAACGGAGTCAGCTATTGTGACAAACGGTGTCAGACTAAGGATGACATTGAACTCGAGCTTGAAACTTCAAGGACCAAACTAGCCATTTCAATACTTCAGGGATGAATTTGAGCTTTGGCTGAAAGTTGAAAGACCAATATGGCTATTTTGCCTTTTTCATGAATGGTCAGATTCTTTTTGTAGGTTTTACTCTAGACAGTTGGGTCTTTGGAATTGTCTTTTCTTCGTTGGATTTTTAATTCATTCAAACGGTTCAACCCTGAGGATCAATTTTGACAACACAGCCATGGAATCATGGTCATGTTTGGTGGATTGCAGTCAGTGATTGCAGTATTGCACTGCATGAATATTTGGTTGCCTTGAAAAAGCTTTATCAATAACCTCTAGCAAGTTTATGAAACTTTGGTATGAGCTGGAACATAGCTAGGCTTACTTTGGTTTGAGCTGGTAGGTAATATGCAAGTCATTATTCAGCTGGTTGATGATTCAGACCATACTATCTGGAGTTTTAGTTCTAATGGCAAATATTCCTCCTTTTGTCCAAGAACATGCTCCTGACTAGGGAAAATTTAGCTAAAAGAAGAAAATTATCTGATAAATCTCGTGTTTTCTATTCAGAAACAGAAACCATGCATTCAAAATTTATTTTTTGAGTGGTGTGTTGCCACATTACTGGCAGAATCTTCTTTTGATATCCTTGGCTTAGCTTGGGGCTGGACTTATGAGTCGGTAGCTTCGTTATGGATTGCGAATAAAAAAACGTTTTGTTTTCAGAATGAAGTGGATTGCCAAGACCCTGAGAAGATGGAAGCCTTTGGTCAGTGGAGTGTTTGAAGAGAAGATGCAATAGACAAATATATAGGTTTCGTGTGCAACCTATACAACCACCAATTAAGGCCATAGGATCTAGATCCAACGTCTGAGGTTTTTTTCACTTAAACCCTCCCACCTGTGGGGTTTAAATCTAACCCGTGTGTATTCAGGTGGGAGGGTTTAAGTGAAAAAACCTGGATCTAGATCCTATGGCGTTAATTGGTGGTTGTATAGGTTGCACACGAAGCTGAATTGCACATGATACGTTGCCAAATATATAAGGGGGGCCGGTATCTTTGTGAGATACGTTGTGGCCTGCTAACTATCTAGCTAGGCTCGTACTGAGTACCATGCTAACAGATCCGGACTGGGCTGAGCCCAACAGCTAACTGGATTGTCCACGACGACACCAATTCCTCTCCGCCGCCGTCTCTTATATATATCTTCTATTCTATCCAGTTCTACCAGCGATCAAAATCGCAGCAAAGAAGCGCTCCGATCCCTCGCGTTCATCTCCTCCTCAAGTACGTACGGTACGGGAACTCATCATCATTTCATTGAATTGATTCCTACACTACCTTTGGTTTAATCATCTGTCTCGATTTATTTTGCTTGGCGAGCATGGATGACGATAGATGCCCTGATCATCTAGGGTTCTAGCTAGGGTTTGTTAGATGACTCATCTAGGGTTGTAGGGGTATGCTAGATTCTTCTTAATTTCACATGCTCCTAGTTAATTCGACTATTGCCTATAACACACATAGTTAGTTACATGGAATCCTGCATGCACGCAGGCTAACTATGTGAAGTCTATGTTTGCCGGTGTCCACTTAGCTTCACTATTATATCTATGCAAGGTTGCGATGGCAATAAAAAGAACATCTTCAAAAAGGAAAATAATAGAAAAAATCCCTTCCTATATATCAATCCGTAGATCAACATTGGCCCATTATTAAACATCACTGCGCATTGATGTCCTTGACTATTTCTTTCAGTTTGTTCTAATGCCTCGTTCAAGACGATCACGCCGCAAAGCCAGATTGGAGCCTGAGCAGGCTGAGTCGTCATTCACGGACAATATTACCAATGCCAGGCCTAACAAGGTTCAGAAAAAGGAGGTCGGCGACGTCTTATCACCCCAGGAGCACGCACGGCAGCGTCTCATCCAGTACCTCTTGCCTGCTCAGAAGCAGATTGAGGATGGTCTCGCCGCTCCTGAATACAACATTCGCCAGGAGTCTAACATTCACACGATGCGCAGGGTGGGGGGAGGCGGCGTGCATATCCTTGTCAAGACTATGGCAGGCACTACCTTAGCGTGGTACAGGTTGAGTTGTCCGACACAATTTATGATCTGAAATTGAAGATTCAGGAGCTAGAGAGAATCCCAACATGGGAGCAGCGGATTGTCTTTGGACCCAGGCAGCTTGACGATCGTCAAGCCCTTGCTGACTGCAGCGTCGAGAAAGGGTCCACCTTGTTTCTGGTGGTCTGGAGCCTTCTTTGGTTCCTCCAAAGAGGCGTTACCCTAACCAAGGATAACCTTGCTAGGAAAAACTGGAAAGGGAGCCAGAAGTGCATATATTGCAATAGGAATGAGACTATTCAACACTTGTTCCTCGATTGCCCTTGTGCTAAGATGATTTGGAGAATTATCTTCTTTGCTACTAGTCTACAACAACCAAGATCTATTCGCCATATGTTTGGCAATTGGCTTAGTAATCAACATAAGAAGGTCAAAAATATGATCTGGGTTGGGGTAGCTGCTTTATGTTGGGCTATCTGGAGATGCCGGAATGATGTTATTTTTAATAAATTAAAAACTAATTCCGTTATGCAGGTTATTTTCAGGGGAGCGTACTGGTTGCGCTTCTGGGCTCAGCTGCAGCGTGAGGAGGAGACCAAGGACGCACTCTCGGAGTTGAGCAAGAAATTAGAAATAATTGCTCTAGAAATAACAAACAGAGGGTGGAAGAATATTTATCGTCTTCAGTAGTCCTAGTCATTGTTTTAAGACTTTGGGTCTCCTTTTCCTTCTTTTTATTCACAAACACTGTAATAATTGGCTGTGTACATCTACGGATGTAGAGGCCGGATATTTTATCCTTTATCTAAAAAAATTTGCTACAACGTAATGTTGTGGGATCTAGTTATTTGGCATATGTAGCGTACATGCGTGAATCCACATCATCGTTCCCTGAGTTTTATGGATGGTACTCTAATATCCTTTTAATGTAACATGGAACATGTGTGTGAAGAAGACCTGAAAAAAAAAAGATCGGCATCAATATTCAGTTGACAAAATGTTGTTGGCATCACGTTTATGGAACTAAGGCATGTTTTGTTGTTATATCTGACTTATATATGCAGGAACATAATTTTTATTCCTATTTGTTGGTTAGGATCCACTGATCCAGAATGTCATGAGCTATTACAGCTTCAGCGCCGTCCATTTCTAGGGGAAGTTTGCGACGTTCATGAGGTCGCGGTGCCAGAGACATGCATGTCTCCAAGTTTGGTGATGAGCGCCCAGACGACCTGATGAACCAGAACAAACCAGTGTATTTTGGGAGGATACACAGGAGCAGTGTTAGAGCATCTCCAATAGTTCCTTATATGACTTGCCATCCTTATTAATTTGGCAAAATAAGGGAAAAACAATCTCCAACAGTTCCTCAAATAGACTTGCCAAACTTGTGAGGTTGCCAAATTTCTCTTCCGCGCGCGTATTATTGCGCACGCGAAGCTGCCTTGCCATCGCTCCTCCGCCGTCAATATATTTTATCGGTCCTCCAGAGATCGGTGCCAAGAACTGTCCCTCGCGAGTCCGTTGTCGCCAGTCCTCAACCAAGTCGCGAGGCCGCCTTCGTCGACCAAGTCGCGAGGCCGCCGTCGTCGCCCAAGTTGCGAAGGCCGCCGGCGTCGCTCGTCATCGCCCCAAGTCAAGTCCGTCGCCCAAGTCGCGAAGGCCGCCGGCGTCGCCCGTCATCGCCCCAAGTCAGACTATCTTGTTTGCCGATATGAAACATGAACAGCAGCAGCAAGACGGTGGCCAGTACATCTGTCTGTCGCCATCGAAGCTACAGTGCCATGCACTAGACGTCGATCATGTATACAAACAAAAATAAAAGTGGCAATCACAAATTGACTATGTACAGTGCTGCTGTCTCCGGCAAATCTTGTACAGGTGCTGCTGTCTCCTTCCTCTTGCGGCGGCGTGAAGGAGGCGGAGGCGGAGAGGAGTCGGGGGCGCGCGAGTTGGGGTTCTACCGGTCACAACCGAATCTGGTGGGCCTTCTTTTTTTTTATTTGGCAAGTTAGATTTACATAACTGTTGGAGATGGCCTATTTTTCACTTGGCAAATTGTTTTACCAAGTTGCTAAAACCCATCATTTGGCAAGTGAGATATGAGGAACTGTTGGAGATGCTCTTAGATGATAGTGTGTGTGCATGTTGATGCATGTAAACGACCAAGTATTGGTCTAGCTTAGGACAAGCGTATACTAGTGTGTGTGTGCATGTTGATGACCAAGCGTTGGTCTAATCTAGGATCTAGTCACTAAGCTACAATTAATGTAATCCTAACATCTGTAAGTGAGCCACCGGTGGAGGGCTGTTCTCCACCACTATAACACGCAACCAAGGACAGCCGAGTTAGGCATCCTTGTTACCCGCCAATAATTCGGTGTGTGGCGCTTGTCAGCTAGGCAAACACCATCAATTGCCTTATCCTAAATCTAGTAGTGTGTCTTCTAGACCCATGGAGCTTATTTTTTCTGATGTATGGGGCCCCGCTCCAATTTCTGTTGGCAAAAATGCCTATTATGTAAGTTTCATTGATGATTACAGTAAATTTGTTTGGCTTTACCTCATTCGTCAAAAATCTGAGGTTTTCCGATGTTTTCAAGATTTCCAAAACCTTGTTGAACGACAATTTAACTGTAAAATTCAATCTGTCCAAACGGACTGGGGAGGAGAATATCAAACCTTGAACAATTTTTTCCAACGCATAGGAATAACACATCTTGCGTCTTGCCCACAGGCCCACCAGCAAAATGGTTCAGCTGAACGCAAACATCATCATATCGTAGACATGGGACTTGCACTTCTTGCCCACGCATCCATTCCCTTAAAATTTTGGGATGAAGCCTTCCTTACTGCTGTGCCCACGCAACATGCTGGCCAGATCCGCCTCTTGGGCCGTAATTTTATGTGCCCAAGTGATGACACGGCAGGCGCAGGACACGAAGGGGATCGCAGCGCTGTTCCTCGTTCCTCGGATCACGCGCAGATCCTGTCTCCGGCAGCGTCGAACCTGGCTTCGCCAAGTCGCGACAACTCATCCTCCCATGACAGATCTTCTACACCACCACAGGACGCCCATCCACCTACATCGACTGGATCTCCACCACAGCGAGATCCCCCGTCCCCGACCGCGTCACGAGGAAGCCACGACAACAACTTGCCTCCTGCGTCGTCGGGCGCTCCCGTGCTGGCGACCACGTCGTCAGGCGCTGCTTCCTCTACGCCGCAAGCCGACAAACAAGTGTCCACGAATGTCGCATCCCAGCTGCCACCTGATCATACGCCGTCAACCGTCGTCCTCCCCTCCGGATCATCTACGGCGCTAGACTCTACAACAACAACTGTACAGTGACCAATTACACGCGCTCAAAGAGGTATCATCAAAGCAAAAACTTATACTGATGGTACTGTTAGATGGTGTAACCTGGCAGCACATTTGTCTAAAGAACCATCCATAGTTACTGCTGCACTTAATGATCACAATTGGAGTGCAGCCATGAATAGTGAATATCAAGCTCTCCTCCACAATAACACATGGCATTTAGTTCCCAAACCAAAAGGCAAAAATATCATTGGGTGCAAATGGGTCTACAAGGTCAAACGAAAATCTGATGGTACTATTAACAGATACAAGGCCAGGCTTGTTACTAAAGGGTTTAAACAACACTATGGAATTGACTATGAGGATACGTTCAGCCCTGTTGTTAAAGCCGCCACTATTCGACTTATCCTGTCAATTGCAGTCACCAAGGGATGGTCTCTGCGGCAACTTGATGTACAAAATGCCTTTCTGCATGGTGTACTAGAAGAAGAAGTGTACATGTACCAACCACCTGGATATGTTGACAAGTCTCATCCATCCTATGTGTGCAAGTTGGATAAGGCTCTCTATGGTTTGAAACAAGCTCCAAGGGCATGGTATGCTCGACTTTGTACCAAATTAGTGAAGCTTGGTTTTCTTCTTTCCAAAGCTGACACCTCACTTTTTACTACAACAAAAAGGGCTACATAATGTTTGTCTTGGTATATGTCGATGATATTATTGTGGCCAGTTCCTCCCAGGCAGGTACAAATGCACTTCTCAAGGACCTCCAAAGTGAGTTTGCTCTCAAAGACCTTGGTGATCTCCACTATTTCTTGGGGATTGAAGTCAAGAGAACCTGAGAAGGCCTACTGATGTCCCAGCAAAAATATGCCTCTGACATTTTAATGCGAGCATTCATGCTAAATTGCAAACCCGTTGACACCCCCATGGCCACCTCTGAAAAGCTCAGTCTAACAGATGGTGATCCACTTGGTGTCGAAGACTCAACTAAGTATCGTAGTATGGTTGGAGCCTTACAATATCTTACACTCACACGTCCTGATATTTGTTTTGCTGTTAACAAAGTGTGTCAATTTCTACATGCCCCCACCACAATTCATTGGAGCAGTGTTAAAAGAATACTATGCTATATCCAAGGCTCCTTGACGACTGGTCTTCAGATTCGGAGATCTCCTTGTATGGTGGTCAGTGCCTTCTCTGATGCTGAGTGGGCCGGATGTGTGGATGATAGAAGGTCCACTTGTGGTTTTGTTGTTTTCTTTGGCTCCAACCTGATCTCCTAGCGTGCTAGGAAGCAACCTACTGTCTCTCGCTCTTCCACTGAAGCTGAGTATAAGGCTCTTGCCAATGCCACTGCTGAAATAATGTGGATACAGAAAGTTCTACAAGAATTAAGTGTTCCTCATTCCTCAGTGGCTAGGCTGTGATGTGACAATCTAGGCGCCACATACCTATCTGCGAATCCCGTCTTTCATGCACGTACCAAGCATATCGAAATTGATTTCCACTTTGTTCGGGAACGTGTCGCTCAAAAACTTTTGGATGTACGGTTTATTTCTACAAATGATCAACTTGCTGATGGATTTACCAAGCCAATTGCAGCAGCTAAGATAGGAATATTTCGGTCCAATCTCAACCTCATTCGTGGCTGAGATTGCGGGGGATGTTAGATGATAGTGTGTGTGCATGTTGATGCATGTAAACGACCAAGTATTGGTCTAGCTTAGGACCAGCATATACTAGTGTGTGTGCATGTTGATGACCAAGCGTTGGTCTAATCTAGGATCTAGTCACTAAGCTACAATTAATGTAATCCTAACATCTGTAAGTGAGCCACCGGTGGAGGGCTGTTCTCCACCACTATAACACGCAACCAAGGACAGCCGAGTTAGGCATCCATGTTACCCCATAATTTCTACAAGGAGGTCTGAGCAGGTGTGGTTTCTTACCATCAGTATCATCGCCACTTTTCACATCAGGACCATCATCAGGTTCCCAAGATCACCTTGCACGACGTGACTTAAGGAGAGGCAAAGCTTCCTGGGAGATTTGATGCCCTGGCATCCGATACCGCCCTACTATAGCGAAAAACAGCAGCACACTTCCGTATTGTTTGTGATTGTTACGCTAGTATATATAGGAGTCAAAATGAGTGCAAGTTTTATTTCTAAGTTATAGTGGCACAGGAAATTTGTGAGGTGGACCATGATCAAAATGCACTACCTGTTTCGTCATATGAAAAGTGTATGTAAGCGATTATTAGCAGTTCATATCATCTGATGATGGAGTTTTTGCTAGTGATTTTAGTCCAGAGATCATCATCCTCTGAATTTGGGTTTTTTGAAGTTTTTTTTTAAAATCGGGGACTCCCCATTTTGATTAGCAACGGAAATACAAAGTGTTTGAGATAGTTCAGAAGAAAAAATAACAGAAGGGTGACAGGCCAAACACTAAGCAGCCCGCACCAAGCACCACCAGCAATACAAAATGCGCTTGACCTCCTGTGCAAGAGGAAGGGAAATAAAGCAAAACAGATTGTCGCTGGTAATGGGCATCAGCACCCATTTTCTTCCTGACTGCAGACTTCTCCAATTGGTGTCGTGCCCTGTCTCCATCAATTGGGATGATCAGCATCATGGTTGCAGGATGAGCTTGGCGTCGATCTGGGCTTCTTGGTCTTCAACAGCATCATGGCCATCTGGATCATCATCTCTACCCCTGCTTCCAAATCAGCGCGTTTCATTTCTGGATACAGACCTGCACAGAACTTAATTAGTGCACCTGCATGACATATGATCTCCAGTGGAGACTTGATGATAATTTTGTTAAAACAGGCATTGTTCCTTGCTTTCCAGATAGCCCAACAAATGGCAGAGACCCCAATAACATGATATACTCTGCCCCATTAGGAAACCAATGCTTTAACCACTCCCAACATTGGTTTAAATTTGTAGGAATATTACTAGCTTCAAAGCAAGCAGCTAAACATCCCCAGACAGTTTTAGATACCGAGCAACCGAAAAAAAGATGGTTAACTGTTTCATTCTCATCACAAAAGTAACAGGAAGGGCTTCCCTTCCATTTTCCTTTTAACAAAGTTATCTTTGGTCAAAACCACTTTGTTACTCAGCAACCACATAAAATACTTGATTTTGGGAGGGATTTTCCCTTTCCAAATCAGTTTTAGATACTCCCAGAATCCCCATCAGTTAGTCTGTTATATACAGATTTAACTGAAAACTTGCCACTCTTTTCCCAGTACCACATTACTATATCAGATTGTTCAGGAAGATTGAACTTCAAAGACATTTCCCACACTTTTCCCCAGATACTAGCCAATTCAGGAGGTAATCTCCTTCTAAAGGATATATTTATCTCCCCTCTGATCAATTTCTGCACCATAATTCCTTTCTGATCACACAAGGCATAGAGCTCAGGAATAAGAGATTCCAGAGATTTTTCAGGGTTTTTTGAAGTTGTGTTAATTTTCTTTTCGTTTTCAGTTCAACCCTCCTGAACCAACACGTTTTCAATCAGGAAAAGTGAGCAGAGGCACCGGATTGTGCTGGAGCTCAGTCAGCCAAGAGTGAAGAGCCCCATTAGCAAGCTCACTTGGTCCTCATCAGACTGGGATAGGCCGTAATAGGTCATATATAAAATAAAAAAAAGGCTTTTTTTTTTCTTTTTGTTACACACAAGCCCAGTGACCCGGACATTGGCCTAGGACCCACTTTGTCATCCACTGTGGTCTGTGGACATCTCATAGTTCCTGAAAATCATTTCAATAATCCAAGAAATCCATTTTGAGAAATTCTGAAGAATATTCGCACTCTGTGTATTTTCTGAAAATAAATCTTCAAGATGACCTTTGGCTGGTCTATGTCCATCCCTCCATCTCAACACATCAATGCATCAGGACTAGTCACCGATGCATCCAGTCCTATTTTCATGGATTTACTCTAATATTGATTTAACAATCCTATCGAATGTATTAGTGATATCTTGTTGTAAGTCGGATGTCATGCTAACACACCAGAGCAGCACTCGTGGTCAGCAGCAACAGGATACTAAATCAACCTTCATCTGGCGAAACTGTGCTCCCCCGAGGGTCCAAATGTTCATGTGGCTACTTATGCAGAAAAGAATTCAGTGTCGCACTGTGCTTGTGAGGAAACACGTCTTACAGGGCAGCACTTGCGAGGTTTGTCAGCAGGAAGATGAGATGCCCGAGCACATTTTCAGCGGCTGTGTGCTGGCAAAACAATTTTGGGAGAAAATGAATATGCCCGCAATGCTCGGCCGAGATGTAAGCACCCTGCACAGCCTCAGCCCACAAGGAGGAGTCCCCGGAGTGGAATTCTCTGCCTTCATCGCGCTAGCCTGCTGGCAGCTGTGGAAGGCAAGAAATGCTAAGGTTTTCAGAAATGAGAATCAAACTCTTAATCAAGTGTTCTTAGCCTGCAAGGCGGCAGCGGCACAGTGGAAGCCGAGATTCAAGAAAAAAAGAAAGGAGATTGCTGATAAATGGTGTCAAATCTTTGATTCGTCACGGCAAGGTTAAAGCATGTGGTCCTTTTTAGCTCTTCGGAAAATTTGTAAAGCTTTATCACCACCTGTGTGATGTTCTAAATGTAACTATCTTTGGGGCCGTTTCAGGCCATTAATATAAATTCAGGTGAGCACTTTTCTGCCTAGGAGATTAATAACTGATATTGTAGTATTTGATGATTTAACGATGTTATTCTTCTCATGTTAGGTGAATGTAACAGTGAGGTACACGTAGTTATTCATGAATTGTATGTGTTGACAAATGAATCTCAAAACCAACCTGCTTAATATTTTGGAGTTGCTTATATTGGGGCAGAATGCGTATGTGTTTATATATGGGTGAGTGTGCACCCATGTATGTGTGTCTGTGTTTGTACTATGATTTATAGTAAAGAGAATAATATCACTCAATAACTTTGATGCAATAAAGTATTCAATGACCATCGAATTATTATTACTAATTAAATATGCATTCAATAAAAGATAAAATATAATGAAACAAATACACATTTAGTAAAATCTAAAATTTCACTATTTCCTGATATGGCAACGAAACGAGTTTAAATGGATCAAACTATTTTATTTTGTTTGTTTTTATTGGATTTTGTTGTTTAGAATACATAAATAAATTTATTATAGGAAGCTTTTATTATATCTTCCTCAATATAAACATATACTATTAATCAAACTACATTTTAAATAAATAAAAAATTGTTTTTGTGCAATTAAATGCCGAATGACCGTGTGGATTTGGGATTTTGAAAAATGTTAAGGGAGAAGGTAAACTTTTAGAATGGGTATTAAAAACAAACAGACTTTTAGACGGCGTGTGGATTTGTGCAATTAAAAATTGTTTTTGTTTTTAATCATGACTTGTTTGTCCACTTTTTTTTTTTAGATTACACAGTACAACGCAGACGCTCAACACGCACGCACACTCACCCCCTAAGAACACACGTACGCAAACCCTACCCCTATGAGCATCTTCGAAAGACTGAGCCGGCAAATCTTGAAGTTCACGAAGTCACCACAGGCGTCTCGCTGTCGACGGGAACGTCGCCTACCACTTAATGCGTAGCGCCGGAAAATCATGTAATAAATCCAGAATAAAGTGTCGTACCCAGAATTTGAACCCTGGGTGGGAGCCCCCCAACCAATAGCCTTTGCCATTGCGCCGTGAACCCCTTGACTTGTTTGTCCACCTTTTGCTATTCAGTCTCCCTACTATGGGTGCCGTTGCATCATTTTTCCTATCGCGTGGTTTACTGCAAGTTGACCATCGTCATAGCAGAAATAGTGAGCGGAGCCAGATTGGGTTGGAGCTTTCAATCAGTCGAGAGCCCATTGGCAAGCTCACTTTGGTCCTCGACTAGACTGGGCTAGGCCGTAAGAAGTCAAGTTTCAGTCGAAGCCCGAAGACCAGCCTAAGGAGGACATGGTATTGGCCCTTGTATAAAAAGGCCGATTTCCTTTCCCTTTCTGTTACGACCTTGACATTAGCACAGGACCCACTTTGTCATCCACTATGGCCTGTGGACATTTCATACTTTCCTAAAAATTATTTAATAAATAAATAAGACAAGAAACTCATTTTGAGAAATTCAGAAGAATGTTCTCGCTCTATGTATTTTCTGAAACTAAATCTTCCAGATCACCTTTGGGTGGTCTATGCTGTGTCCATCCCTCCATCTCAACACTGATTTCGATGAACATTTTTCCTCCTTAAAGATGCGCCTGTAATCAACTGTGGATGCTTGTTTCTCTTCAGAATTTTTTTTTTGTGTGTTTTTGGTTCATTCAGAAAGAAAAACTTGTCTTTCCATCAGGAAAACTGACAATGTAGGATCCTGATCAAAAGCACTCTATATGGACAAAAGATGGTTCATTCAAAAGCCTCTAGCTGAACCGTTGAATGAAAACTTCTGCACCATTGATATCTAAGAAGAGTTGCATTACAAGCTTCTTTTGTATCACTTGAATTTAACTACCTGGAAAAGAAAAACAAACAGTAGATTTTCCTCAAGAAAAAACAATTTTGACTAGTTAAAAGTGATTATTTAAAAATAAGCACCCATCAATCTGTGCAACGTAATATACAAGGCAATTTACAAATGTTTGGTCAATCAAATCGCCTAAGATCCTTCCTGGAACATGTCATCTCATCATGAAAGCGTGGATAAGTTAAAGAAACCGTTCTCTAGTAGGGAATCATGCATGAGCTTAGCAAAAACACAACAATACAGAATACGGCGCTAGCGTGGTGGACTCGTCAAACAATCAAGACACGCATATGACTGGGCTAGTCAATACCAATGGACACTTGTTGACAAGAAAGAAGCGCATACATACATAGAGATTAGCAAAAACAACTAGATGCATAGATTTCCTGGCCAGCAATCGCAACAATAAGCCTCCTGCGCTGGACGCCGTGTTGGACCACCTCCGCAGGGTCCTGCTTCGGGCGCAGGTCATCATCGATGAGGCCATGGGGCGGCGGATCACAAACCAGGCCATGCTCCAGCAGCTGGACGCCCTGACAGACACTGTGCACCGAGGCTACTACGCCCTCGACACCTTCAGATCCTGCCAGCAGCAGCAGGCTGAAAAAGAGGAGGCCATCAGCAATGGTCAGGCGATCATGAGTCGCCGGCTTTCTTCCCTTTTCTCCAGAGTGATCCCTGTCTCCCCAGTTGGACAAGCAGAGGTGTACAGAGTTCAAACGAAATTGAGGAGGTGCTTGACACTTTGAGCGCCATGATCTTGGATGCACATGAACTAGTCCTGTTCTTGGCAAACTATGGCCGCATGCACCGCCAGCCTTACAGCATGTATATCCTGATGGAAAACTGCATGTTTGGTCGCCAGATGGAAGCACAATATGTCATCGACTTCCTACTGCACACACAGCCTCCTGGGCCGTATGTAGTATGTCAGCCTGGCTGACATACTCTTTTTTGTTTGACAAGCCTAGTCACCTTAACATTGGTTACCATTGGCACTTCATATCATCTAATGATGAAGTGCTTACCAGTGGTTTTAGTCCAGAGAGCATCTGGGTTTTCAATTTTCAAAAGTTGCATTATTTTCAGCCAGGAAACAGGGCAGAGCCCACTGTTCCAGCGCTGCCTTCGCTTCCGGGCTTCCATTAGGAAGCTCACATGGGTCCTCGACCAGACAGAGTTTCGGCCGAAGACCAAAGAGCAACCTAAGGAGGATATGGCCTTAGTCCATATATACACAAACAAAAGGCTGACATACGCTTTTTTGTTCGACAAGCCCAGTCACCTTAACATTGGCCCTGGACCCACTTTTCATGCACTCTGGACATTTCACAGTTCATCAGGTAAATAATATCAATCATTTTCCAGAAATTTGAAGGAATGTTCATGTGCATTTTCTGGAACTAAAATCTTCCAGATAACCTTCCCCTATGTTAATAATATACTTCAGGATTAATTTGAAACCATGTAAATTCTATTCGATTTCAAGGGACTTTTGCAGCAGAAAGGCATAAAGCATAAAATCTGACAAATCAAATTTATCCACTGCCTTAACATATCGTTTGGTGAAAGTGAAATACACATAATCGCTAAACTATACATAAGGATGTAGAGAAAACTTGATGCCTACCATTTTGTACACACATATTCCAAGTTTGAGCAAAGGCTATGTAATGTGGTACAGGGTAGGGCCACAGAAAACTTTACCATCAGAATAGGAATTCTTTTTATTCTCCCAAATCCTATATAGATCCTGCCTTGTAAAAAAAAATAACAGTGCCATAGTGGAGGAGAAACAGACAGTTTTGTTCCCATTCAGCAGTTCAGTAAACTCTATCTGTTTTCAAATACTTGGCAACTCAAACTGGCCAGAATCTTGCTGAGGCACTTTCAGAGCCTTTTAGCTCTTGTATCTGAATTATACATACTTGCTGAAAGTCCCCTTGAGTTGGAGGTGACATGTATACTCCATACTAACTCTGCAGGCCAACAGACGGAAAATGGAGCTGGAGAATGGCGGGCCTAGCTATGAGGAGGAGTGGCGTGGATTTACGAGAGGGGGAACGAGGGGGCGGAGAGGATCGGAGCTCGGATTGGGCCTCCGCCGCAGCGCCGGCGGCTCTGGGTCTGCGAGGAAGAGGAGGCGGGCAGAGATATGGCTCTCGGGCGTTCGGCGAGAGACAGGGACAGGGACGGGATCAGGATGAGATTCCGGGGACTTACTGTTGCGACGAGAGTGCGCGCTCGGGTTCTCGACGCCCGCCGCTGGATCCGCCGGCGGCCGGCGGCCGGCGGCGACGGTGGAGAGAGCGGAGAGCGCGCGCGAGGGCGAACCAGTAGATGTTTGTGGGCCGATGAAGCCTATTGCCGACATGTCTGTGGGCCCGTTCACTGCGGCCCAGTTAGCTACTGTGCTGCCGAACATATCATCCGATGATGATGGAGTTGCTGCTGCTAGTACCGTGGTTTTAGTCGAAAGACCATCATCCTCTGAATCAGGGTTTTTTGAAGCTGTGTTTTCATCCTATTTTCAGTTCAACCCTGCTGACCAAGACGTTTTCAGTCAGGAAAAGTGACACCCCATTGCTTGGCAAGCTCACTTGGTCCTCCACTAGACTGAGCTAGGCCGTAACAGTCAAATTTCAGTCCAAGCCCGAAGACCAGTCTAAGCCTAGTGACCTTGACATTGGCCCGACCCACTTTGTCATGGCATAGTGATAGTTCCTGAAAGTCAATACAATTGACCAAGAAAATCAAAACTTTATTCTAAAAAAAATCAAGATTTTGAATATACAAGTAATAGTCAAAACCGATTACAATAGTATCAATTTTTTTTTTTTTTTTTTTGGAATCGTTTATGAACAATAGGATAACAGAATCTTCCACTCGTCACAGTGCAATCATTGGCGTTTTAGATAAGACCAGCAACAGTACACAGATGTTTATGAGCTTCGTTGCTTGTCAGAATAGTACTATGGAGACCGCCTCACAGTGGTGTCAGTTGGGTTAGGAAGCTTCTTTCAACTAGCCGCCTCACAGTGGTGTCAGTGTCACGCACGGTATTCTAGTGCAGCTATGGAGACCGTGGACATTGGAAGTTGGAAGTCAGAAATGACATACAATATTTTATCAATTCTTTTTATAATAAGTAGAGGGGTCCGTGGCCCATATGGCCGGTTTAGGAAGGGCACACCTGCCTCGCGCACCACTGTCTCGGCTTGTGCGCCATCGCCTGTGTGCATCGTATCTGCGTAGATTAAAGTTTAGATCGCTTAGAGGCTAAGAAATCCTCGGACTATAAATACATCACAGATATAATCAGATTGAATCAGGAAAGAAGTAGCCAAAAGACACTTTATTCAGCTCTCCACCTCTCTAGCTTTCACCCTCCCCAAACTCTAGCCGCCGCCGCCATCGTGCCGCGCGTCACTGCGTCACCGCCTCCACGCCGCCATTGAGCCACGGCTCTACCGTCGGTCACCGTCGACCAGTGTCTACTATGCTGAAAATACCGTCCGCTATGGCCCCTAACGTTACACTTGTTACACCTGGTATTTGGAACCAGTTCGATTCTTTAGGCATCATCCATGGCCACCACCACCGCCATGAACGTCGACGAGATCTGCAACGACCTCCACGCCCTACTCGCAAGTGCAGTTCAACATCTCAAAAAAAAAACTAGAACACCATTTAGATCAGATCAGATCTGAACGCCGCCAATGGCGTCACCATGAACCTCGATGAGGAGACCGCCATGCTGGATCAATGTCTCAAGGCCAAGGAGAAAGAGCTCGCGTGCATGCGCGACACCGTCATCGCCGACCCCGTAGCCACACCTGTAGTGGTGTCGCCGCCAACGGTCGTGCCTCGCCACCAGCGCCCTTGACAACATCATAATCACCAAGGGTCCAACCCAGATTGGATCTGGAATCGCCATCAACAACGACGGCAGCCACGACCACGCCAGCAACAGCGCCGCAGCACGTGGCCACGCTGTCGAGCCAACGTCGACGACGCTGTTCTGGACAGAAGGACGATAACAACTATCCTCCGGTCGTCATCACCAAACCAACCCCCGATGATAGCGACAGCAGCACGCTGTCGCGCGACGTCATCACCGTCAGCACCAAGGAGCCACCAAGGTTGCAACGCAAGAACGCGCTGCATGGGAAGGAGGGGAGTGATATAACAAGTTGAGGGGCTCGTGGCCCATATGGCCGGCCCAGGAGGGGCACATGGCCTGTCCGCACAGATTAGGTTTTAGATCGCTTAGGGCTAAGAAATCCTAGGCTATAAATACATCGCAGATGTAACCAGATTGAATCAAAAAAAAAGTAAGGCACTTTATTTAGCTCTCCAGCTTTCTCCCTCCCCAAACCCTAGTCGCCAGCGCCGCCATCGCGCCGTACGCTGCTGCGCTGCCGCCTCCATGCCACCGTCAGGCCGTGGCTCTGTTGCCGGCGCCGCCGACCACCGTCGACTACGCCGAAAATATGTTCCGTTGTGGCCCCTAGTGTTACACCTGTTACACCTTTGTTTTTTGAAAAAAAAAAGTCTATATGAGAATGGTTACACAAACAAATGCAGACTCTCGTGTTCTCTCTGAACAGTTTATTTACAAATTTGTGTTATTGTGTCTGCAACAGTGAACAAGACTATCGACAGAACAACTGCAGAATCTTCTACTCTTTAAAGACAGAATCGACTGTATAGTATTTTGGTCTTAGCGTGGCAATAGCAAGTCGCAACCACCAGCAGAGGCACTGTGGTTGTCTCGAGTCTCGACGACCAGCATGAGGCTGACGACTTGACGGCGAGCCATTGTCGAAAGACGCGTCATCTCTTTGCATCCGTGCTTGACGAAGTCTGTCGGTGAGCACTTAGCAGCCCAACTGGCCTTCAGAATTCTGAAATGTTGCATGCACGCACCTCGCCATGGAAGCGAAGCAAGCCCGGTAAACTCAATTTGTAGTGTACTCATCACCCCGATGTCATCCAGCTGTGTGTCGTTGTCATGTCCCGAAGCAAGTATTTATCTACGGAAGTAAGTAATGCATACGTTCCCCTGTCACGGTCAAAAATAGATCACGTGCAAAAAATTGTGCAAGACTTGTCAAGCGTATATCATATAATAATAATAAAATATATTAGCGGAGTGGAGTACTCACTACGTATGTCAGCTAATTAGCTGGTCCAGTTCTTGTTGTTATTTTTATTATACTATATATTATATATATATATATATACGCCTGTGCTCTCCTTGAGTTCATCAGTAAGTTGCTATCATATTCAAACATATAACACACGCAAAAATTCAGAAAGATGGTGTCTCTCTGCAATCCTAGGCGACCTAACCTCTAGATCCATAGATTTCTTCGTCAGCAGGCCACAAGTGCAGACTCTCATGCTGTCTCTGAACAATCTATTTACAATTTTGTGTTATTGTGTCAGGAACGTCAGTGAACAAGACTATCGATAGAACAACTGCAGAATCTTCTACTGTACTCCTCATAAACAGACGACAGAAAATCGACTATAGTTACTTTGGTCTTGAGCATACCAATAGCATGTCGCAACCACCCTAAACCCTCTGTCGGTGAGCACTTAGCAGCCCAGCAGCCCTTCAGAATCCAGAAATATTGATCTTTCGAAAAAAAGAATCCAGAAATGTTGCAAGCCCGGTAAAGTCAACTTGCAGTGTATTCATCAGCCCGATGTCATGCATGCAGCTGTGTGTGTCGTCGCCGTCGACATCTAGAACAACGTTAAGTATACTTATCTACGGAGTAAGTAATAATGCACAAGTTCCCATGTCAGGGTCAAAAATAGATCACGTGGTGGAAACCATTAAGCATATATAATAACAAAACAGGAATACAGTACATCGTGCAAGACTTGTCAAACATTATCATATAAATATAATGTATCAGTGGAATTGAGTGGAGTACTCACTAAGTGTCAGCTTATTAGCTGTTCCAGTTCTCATATATATATATACGCCTGTGCTCTCCTTGAGTTCAGTAAGTTGCTATCATATTCAAACATAGAACACGCACAGGAAAATTCAGAAAGATGGTGTCGCTACTGGAGATTTTCCTTTCTGCAATCCTAGGGGACCTAGCCTCCAGATCCGTAGATTTCTTCGCCAGCAGGAGTGCCAAGCCACCAGCGCCGCAGGACGTGGAGGGTCGCCTCCGGAGGGTCCTGCTCCGGGCGCAGGTCATCGTCGACGAGGCCATGGCACGGCGGCCCATCGTGAACCAAGCCATGCTCTGGCAGCTGGACGCGCTCACGGACGCCGTGCACCGAGGCTACTATGCCCTCGACACCTTCAGAAGCCGGACGAGTCATCTTCACCAAGAGGAGGCATTGTCGTCGAGCAATGGCCAGATCATCGTGAATCGCCGCCGGCCTGTGGCTTCTGATTTCTCCAAAGTAGGTTCGGTAAAACATCTCTGTTTTCCCAGTGAAACAACCAGTAGAGAGATTTCGGAAGAAATGCAGGAGGTGCTTGACCGTCTGAGCACCATGATCATCGACGCCCATGAGCTAGTCCTGTTCTTGGCGAACGACAACAGTCGTCGTCGCATTGACCGCCAGCCTTACAGCATGTATCTCCTGCTGGGCCACTGCATGTTTGGTCGCCAGAGGGAAGCACAGCTTGTCATCGACTTCCTACTGCAAGCACAGCATCCTGGTGTTGAAGAACCAGAGGTGCTGCCGATAATCGGCCCCTTCAGGGTCGGGAAGAGCACACTGGTCGCCCATGTCTGCAAGGATGAAAGAGTTCATTGTCATTTTTCAGAAATTGTGTTCTTGACTGACCATGACTTTGCATATGATGGGCTAGCAGCTTTCAGAGAAGGATTATGTGCAATGAGACAGCAAGAGTGTGGCACGTCAAATTATTCTTCCAACAAAGATGGGACAACAAGGAGATTGCTTCTTGTTGTGGAGGCAGGTGGGGATCTCGATGAAGATGTATGGAACAGGCTGTACTCTGCATCTAAACATTGGATGCCCAGAGGTAGCAAGATCATACTTACAAGCCGGTCTGACAAGATCGCCAAGCTTGGAACATCACGGACTCTAACTCTGAAGCCCCTGTCGCATGAGGCGTACTGGTATTTCTTCAGGACGCTCGCGTTCGGGAGCGCAGACCCCATGTCACACCCGAGGCAGCTCACCAACCTGGCCATGGACATTGCCTCAACGCTGAATGGGAGCATGATCATCGCCAACGTCGCCGCCCGCATGCTGAGGGACAGCTTCAGCGTCCATTTCTGGGGCAAGTTTGCGACCTTCATGAAGTCGCAGTTCCAGAGACACGTCTCCAATTTTGGTGAGCACCCATACGACCTGCTGAACCAGAACAAACCAGTGTATTTTGGGAGGATACACAGGAGGTCCGAGCAGGTGGTTGCTTACCATCAGTATCATCGGCACTCTTCACAGCAGGATCATCATCAGGTTCCCAAGATCACCTTGCACGACGTGACTTATGGAGATGCAAAGCTTCCTGGAAGATTCGAAGCCCTGGCATGGAGGTCTCCGATACCACCCTATTATAGCTACATCTATGCTTGTGAGATTCAGGAGCTGAAATCTTTTACAGGAAACAAGAGGAAGCGATCCACCAAAAACAGTGGTGCGCTTCCATAGCGTTTGTGATTGTTAGGCTACTACAGTATTATAGGAAAAATGGGTGCATTTTCTCATAGGGTATCCCAAGTTATAATGGCAAGGGAAAACTGTAAGGTAGAATGTTTAGAAGAGGCATACCAGAGTCAAAATGTTAAATGTACTGCTACCTGTTTCATCATATGTAAATTGTAAGTGATCACTAGCAGATAGCAGTTCATGTCATCTGATGATGAAGTGCTTGCCAGTGGTTTTAGTCCAAAGAACATCCTCAAGATCTCTTTTTTTTTTTTTTAAAAAAAAAAAGTTGTGTTTACGTTCCGTTTTCAATTCGGCCTACTGGCCATTTCTAAAACAGAGGCTCAGGGGTCATGTTTTCAGTCAAACCTGGCTAGGCTGTGATAGATTTGGCCTAAGCCCAAAAACCAGACTAAGGAGGATATGACCATGGCCAATAGATAGAAGGCCGACTTTGCCTTTTTGTTCTAGAAGCCCAATGACCTTGACATTGGCCCAAGACCCACTTGTCATCCACTGTCATCTGTGGACATTTCATAGTTCCTAAAATCAGTTAATAATCCTAAAAACCCATTTTCAGAAATTCTGAGGAATCTATATTTTCTTGTCCTTGCATCAGGAAAGATGATACTATAGGATCCTCAAAAGCACTGTATATGGACAAAAGATGGTGGTATACCAATAGCTCAACTGCTGAAAGAAAAATTCTGCACCATTGAACTAAGAGTTGCATTACAAGCTCCTTTTGTATCATGTGGATTTAAGCACCTAGGTAGATTCTTTTTTTTCAAGAGGTATTAAAAAATCATTTTGATCTACAATACAATTTTCAGTTTTATAAAAGTGATTAGCAGTTCAGATAAGCCATCATGCTAATTCATAAGAGAAGAGCCTTAACCCATGATCTCAACCATAAAACATATCACTTGGCTACAGCGTTGGTGATACTCTACAATACACCTCATTAAAAAAAATGCAACATATAGCTCCTGTAGAGTGCAGAATCTGACAAATCAAATTTAATTCAGTATTGTTTTGTGAAATCCACATAATTGCTAAACTACACATTAAGGGTGCTAGAGAAAACTTAATGCTTACCCTTGTGTACACAAATATTCCAAGTTTCGCTACATGTGTAATGTACTAGAAGTCACAGCTATAAATTTGTGAAAAGATTGTGAAAAGGTACCAAATATAAATCTGAAAGATATTGGCCTAGGCTGGTACAAAGTAGGGCAACAGAAAATTTTACCATCAGAGTTGTTCTCCCAAACTATGTATATGTCCCGTGTTGTCAAGAAAAGGATTAACAGTACCATAGTGGAGGAGAAACATACAATTTTGGTCCCATTCACCAGTTCAGAAAACTCCCTCTGTTCCCAAATACTTGGCAACTCAAACTGTGCAGAATCTTACTGAGGCACTTTCTGAGCCATATAACTCCTTGTATCTGAGTTATGCATACTGTGGTGCATGGGCACATCTCACTGAGACAACCTTCAGTTGGAGAAGACGTCGATATAACTCTGCAGGCCAACAGACAAAAAAATGGAGTTGGAGAATATCTGCCACTCTGATTGGTAGCATCATCAATTCCAAACGTTGATATGCAAGAAGATTTTCAACGATTGCAACCAAGCCTAAACGTTTTTGGACCATTATTCAGTCAGTGGGTCAGTTACACCATGACAAAATCAGTTGGAACCAAAGTTGGGTTCTCCTGATGCAAAGCATAAATCTTGTCGGTCATTCCTTCTTTCCGATAAGCTTCCACCAAGATAGAGTAAGTCACAGCATCAGGATCACACTGTGTATGCTTCATGTGCCTGAAGACCCTCTCCATCTCCATAAGGTCGTCTGCTCTTGCACATGCACCAAGAATAGCATTGTGGAAAGACGTATTTGCAGGCACATCAAGCCTCCCAGCAAGCTTAACCATGCCCACCACCTTATGGAACTGGCCTGCTTTGCTAAACCCATTTATTAGACAGCAGAAGGTCTTTGTATCCGGCTTCATACCCTCAGAGCGCATCTGGTTAAATGTGTGCTCCATGTTTTTGGCATCACCCACCTCAGCAAATGCCTCAATCACATTGTTGTATGTCGCCGTTGTCCATGGGAATGCCAGCTTCCTCATGTACTCCATGACGGCAGACATCTTATCATACATCCGCTTCTTCCCATAGGCGCCAATCAGGATGTTCAGTGTGCGAGTCTCTGGTTCAATCCCATAGCTTCGGAATTTCTCGTACCACTTTTCCATCAGTTCAACCTGACCCATATTTCCAAACAGGCTTAGGATAATGTTCATGGTCCAGACATCCGGTTTGCAGGCTGTGCTGTCGAGCATGTCAGAGAGCACCTTCTCCATGTCATCCAACCGTCCAGCCTTTCCATAACCACTAAGGACAATATTCTGCGTGACCGTGTTGGGCGCAATAGAGCGCTCAGCCATGTCTTTGTACATAACATCGATGAGGTCAAACCTCGCAGCATCCACACAGGCCTTGATGATGGTGCTGTAGGTGTAGACATCAGGCTGGCACAACGGTGAGCCCTTCATGTCGTTGAGGAGCTGCAGCGCCTCGTCCAGTAGCCTGCTGCGGCAGTACGCCCCAACTAAGGCGGTGTAGAGCTCGGGTGTGGGCTGGCATCCTTGTTGCTGCATCTCGTCGAAGAGCTGGTGCGCTCGGGTGGGTTGCCCTGAGCGGCCGAGCAGCACGATGAGCTTCATGTAGGTGCCCTCTTTGGGATGGTAGAACGGCTGCTCCTTGAGCATCTCAAAGACCTGTCATTACAAATTCGACGTTAGTGTCAGTAAGTTAACAACATTGCCACGATTTCCTTCCCTCAAACAAACAATTGAATCTAAAAGACCTGACAGGTCCCTATGTATTTGAATTTTTAGAGACGACGAAGCAATGCAAACAGGGAAATCAAATGCGTCTCAAAGACCTGACAGCACCAATTCGCTATCAGCGTTAGCAACAACACTGCCACTATTCCATTTGCTCAAACAATGGAATCTAATTAGCAAATCAGGGCAACTATGTATTTGGATTTTTGGAGACGATGAAGCAATGCAAACAGGGGAAATCAAATGCATCTCAAAGACCTGACAGCACCAATTCGCTACTAGCGTTAGTAACAACACTGCCACTATTCCATTTCCTCAAACAATGGAACCTAATTAGCAAATCAGGCAACTATGGATTTGGATTTTTGGAGACGATGGAGCAATGCAAACCAGGAAAATCAGATGTAACCCGCGCTGGTGTTTTACCTGGAGCGCCTCTTGCCAGTTCTTGGAGTTGACGCGGTCAGAGAGAGCCTCAGTGACAGTGCACGCCCACGCCTTGGCATCCGCACGAGCATCCAGCCGCTTCTTGACATTCTTCAGTGGAGTCCTCGGCGTCCCCGACCCGGGTCCAACAGCAGTCCCCGGGAACTCGCCGGCCTTCCAATGCCGCTTCCCCTGCGACGTTGCGGGGTCCGGGGCGGGGCGGCCGCCGCCGCCCGTCCCGGGAAACTCCCCGGCCTTCGAGTGCCGCCTCCCGCCGCCCCCATCGGCAGGAGCGGTCCCCGGGAACTCCCCTGCCTTCCAGTGCCGCTTCCGCTCCGGGAGCTGGGTCCACGACGACGGCGGCTCCGAGGGGCGGCGCTTTTCTGGAGGCGGAGTGGGGCGGCGCCGCTCCTGCGACGGGGCTGCGCGGCCGCCGTACCTCCCCGCGGATGAGGGGGCCACCGGGCCTCGCCGGAGGAGGAGAAGACGCGGCGGCGGCGCTCGGGAGTTGGAGAAGAGAGCGGAGCCCGTGCAGGGGGAGGCGGTGTAGGCCGGCGGGGCCATGAGGAGGAATGGCGTGGGGTTACGAGAGGCGGAGGGGGAGGGGGAGGGGAGGAGAGCGCGCGGAGACCAGTGGCTCGCTTAGCAGGCCGCGCGCCGGCGGCGGGATTGCACGGGGGCTCGCCGCCGCACCGCGCTCGCCATGGTCTGCGTGGAGCTCGCCGAGGATGGAGAGGAGGGGATAAGATTCAGGGGACTGTTGTGAGGAGAGGGAGTGCTCGGGCTTCTGGGCCCACAAGTCAGTGACTCAAGGGATGCATTTGGTTATTATGGAATATTTTATTGTTTTCATTCATTGTCTGTGTGTGTGAAACTACTTTTTGAGTTTTAAAAATGGAAACAAGTAATTTTTATATAGTTTTATAAAAAGAACTATAGTATTGCTTAAACTACCGTGTTCCTTTTTAGAGCTCTATTTTAAGCCATGGCCTTGAGTGTTTATCAGCTAGTCATTCTGCAATGTTTCTCTTATAACAAATCAGCATCAACCACAATCAGTCAGCCAGAAACGATCTAGTGAATAGAGATTAAGTTAACTCAAACCCAGTGTGTATATCTGGAACGATATTTTTACTAGGATGCAATCCTAGAAAAATTATTTTAATCATTTGTTTATTTTTTCTTACTATATATCGTCAACCGCTTAAAAAACCAATATCATATTAGAGACACTTTAAATACAAATTTTTAAAGCAAATTTTAGACCCTATTAAAATTGAATATACTCTGATTGATTGTTAAAGAAATGCAACATTCCACTGCAAAAATACTGTTATGACTCCTAGATAGAGGGAGTATATGTAATAATAATTAAATGAATGGGCTTTGCTACGGTCAAACATAAATCAATCCATATATTTAGTTCCATATATAAAAATCATACCGGTTACATGATACAAATGATCTGCACCCAAAAGATCTAAACCTGAGCATTTTGCGGGCCGGGTCGGGTTCGGGCCGGGCCAAAAAAAATTTCGGGCTTTTTTGCCGGACAAAATCCTGCCCATGAACTGCCCACGGGCTTGATCGGGCCTCATTTTTCGGGCCGGGTTCGGGCTTGGGCGGGCCGCCCGCACACTTTATAGTGTAAAATTGGTAAAAATAGTATTTCGGGTCGGGCTCGGGCCAAAAAATTTTTTAGCGGGCTGCGAGATCTGTGTCCGTGCCCCGTCCAGTAAGGTTCGTGGGCGGGCTAAAACCCATCGGGCTCGGGCCGGGCTTGCGGGCCGGGTCGGGTCGGGCTTAATTTGCTCGGGTCTAAAAAGATCACTCGACTCATATATTTTTAGTTTCATAAATACATACATGTTGTGCACGGTGAAATCTTAGCCACCAATTTGGTTAACCTCATCTTAGCCAACTTAGGCCATCTAAATGAACGAATATGGCTACCATGCCAAATTTTAGAGCATAACCAATGTTGGGGGAGCAACCTCCGCTGGGACCCCCCTACGTAGCTCCGCGGCCTAAACAAAGGCCAAGACACCCAGCCAGGTCTCCCAGTTCAAGACAACCTTCGCCGAACTGGCCTCACCTTCGACGAAGGTCCCCGTTTACATCCTAGCTAAGCGGCGAAGGTACGACGAACTAGCGAAGGTATGATAGACCTTCGCGGACGCCCTCCTCCCTTTCGTACATTTTGCAGGTACGCGGCGCCTTGGCAAGGTTCCCCAAGACCTTCTGAGCGGCGTTCCAGCGCGTCCGATGTCAAGAATCTCGGGCAACCTCCGGACGACCGCGCAAGGAGTCGCCACGAAGCGGTACAGAGGCTTGACACGTGGATCACGCTGCGGCTCAACACGTGGCGGCACGAGATAGGGTAAAGGGTAGGGGCTTCCAGCTTAGTCTTGTAACAGAATAGCCCCGCTGGGGGCCCACATGCAATATAACAGAGATGAGAACCCTAATGTAAAAAAGCCCCATGCCTCTGGCATGGACTATAAATACCAAGGGTAGGGCATGTATAAGGGGGAGCACTGTTACATTTTTAGTGCCAATTAATGCAAAATTCTTAGCTGGGCCCACCGGCCCTTGTCTCCTTTGAGTTTGGACTTGACCCACCATCTCTGTCTGGTGAGACCTTCGCCTCCCTCCTCCAGGCATCGGCGAAGGTAGGAGGCAAGAGTCTATACCAACAACCAAATGACAGCTAAATGGTCCAAGCCAAATTTTGTTGCACTTGGCTACCTCGCAAATATTGTTGCACAAACCAAACACACACAGGCTACTCCAGCTCTTGCCCCCTCTATAGTTTCCAGACATAAGAGATGCAGATGCTACTCTTGTTCTGTCCCCTCGCCAAGTCGTAATAAATTAGTAGACGAAACACACCCAACAAAACTAAAGGAGCGTGTGCAGCTCTCATGTTGCAATCGTATGAATATGATTGTAATACAGTGCATTAAGTCCCATATCGACATAAAAATGGACTATGGCCAACATAAAAAATGATTGTAATATGATTTTAATACAGTGCATTAACCAAGGGTGCAGCCATGTTTGTGTTCTGCCCCACTTATTTCGCACGGAAAATAGGAATTGCAAAAGGATAGCAATGACACACTATATGTATGACAAAAAGAGAATCTATGAATGTTTTTTCGTGTCATCTTGCAGCGAGAAGGGAAGAAAACACAGCCGTAAAAGCATAGGAAGTTAAGAACCAGACTAGGCCATTCAGGGACGAGTGATATGTTTTGTTTGTTCTCGTGTGTCCTGAAGCCCTGCACTGCATATATTTGCTCCATCTCAACCAGCTTTAATTTCCACCTCCTGGCATGCAGAACAAAACACGATGAGGGGGGAGAAAGGACTGATATGCTTCCAGAAAAAAACTAGAAGCTTAAGAGTAATAATAACTGGCTAGAAATAAATAAATACAATTTGACTCATGAAAACATAACATATAGAAATAGGAAAAAGTCTACATAACCCCCCAACCTATCGAGGGTGGTCTATGTAACCCCCTAACTATGAAACCGGGTATTATACACCCTAAACTTTGCGAAACAAGTCAAATGACCCCTGAGTGGTTTTATTGGCTGGTTTTGCAGGTTTGACAATCCACACTGGCAAGACATTACACTGTGATGCATGGGCTCGCCTGTCAGTCTGCTCCTCCTCTATTCTTTCCTGCCGTCGTGGCTTCTGTCCGAAGAATCAAGGGGAGGACCTCCTGGCCACATCTGGATGGTGCCGAACCAGGGATTATAGAAGCTGGGCCAGGGGCGCCCCCCCAGCCGGCAGCTGCTGCTGTCCAGCAGCTTGCTGTTGCTGTGTGGCGCCAACAGGGGCCCGGGAGCCCTGTTCTGAAGCGCTGCTGCTGCCTTGGCCTTTGCCGCCGCCACCGTGCTTGCTGTGGCGGTTGTTGGGAGCCTTGGAGCTCCCTCCAGTGCCTCCAGAGCCTGCAGAAGGTGGAGGGGCCACGGTGGGAGTAGTGAGGCGACGAGTTCAGCTGCTGGAGCCTCCTTGCGACTCGCCATGGTGAGTTCCTTGAGGATGAGGTCCTCACGGACCTCCGGGAACGTGAGCAAGGGTTTGGCCCGGCGAAGAAGGGTGTCGACGTGGGCGAAGCGCTCATTGAGGCCGCGAATGACGTTGAGGACGGGGGTGCGGTCGGTGATGACCTCGCCGAGGGCCATGAGATCATCAACCATCTTCTTCAGCTTGCTGCAGTACTCGGTGACGGAGCGGGCCTCCCGATTGTCGAGAAACTGCGACTCAACGGCGAGCCAGGCGTGCCAGGCTGTGGAGCCCTGAGCACGGATCATCTGAACATGGCGACGATCCAGGATTTGACGACGCAGTCCATCCGGGCCAAATCAGGAGAGATTGGAACTGGAGGGTCTTCGCGGACATGGCCCTGGAGCGAAAACTTGTCGAGGATGAGGAGAAACTGATCGCACCAACGGTTGAAGTTACCGGAATCGACGTCGAGGTTGGTAGTGACGTGGTTCCGGATGTTGCTGATGGCGACGGCCTGGGAGTGGAGTTGGGCAGAGCCACGACTTCGTGGTGAAGCATGGCTGCGCGGAGGTCGGTCGGTGCAGGAGCCCCTTTAGACGACGCAGTGGCCCCTCCTGAGGACTCAGGCGCGATGGCAGCGTCTGCGGCTGCCCGCTCCATTGCGGCGCGCGCGAGGGCGACGCTGGCGCGCTGGGCCGCCTCATCCCGCTCCTTGGTTGTGGCTGTAGCCTGCTGCTCTACTTCGAGGGCGCGAGCCAAGGCGGCGTCGCGTGCGACCGTGCGTTCGCACTCCAAGCGCTGAGTCGTGGTGGCGGCCTCGTTCGCCTGCTCCTGGGCGAGTCGCCGGGCAACCGCGTCGGCCTGGATGGAGGTGGTGGAGCCATCATCGTCGCCTTTGGGAGTAGGCGGAGAAGAGCCCATGGCTGCGCGACGCAGCAAGGGCCGGCGCGCAAGGGGTGGAGTGGCGCGCGTGGGCTGGAGAGGCGCACGGCTGGGGGTGCGGCGCGCCAAGGGTGGAGCGGCGCGCGGCTGGGGTGCCGGCGCGAGGCGCAGCGCGGCGAGGGGCCGGCGCGTGGAGGAAGAAGGCAGCGCGGCAATCAGCCGGCGCGCGCGAGGGAGGTGCAGCGGAAGTCTAGACCTAAGCGTGATACTATGAAAGCAATTAGCCTCTTGATTGATTGATAGATTAATGTGTACAGGGTACAATATATAGGCAGGGATTCCTAGGGTTTATGGAAATACCCAATCAACGATAATACCTTGCCTAATCTATCTAGCTTAGCCCCTAAGGCAACCAGGCAAATAGGCTTGGTGCCCGGCCCATAAGAGACCCTCTAGGCGCCTATTCTAACAGTCAGGGACAAGAAAATGCCAATGCTGTTGTGGCTGTGAAATGATATACTCCTGACATTCTCCTGATGATCAACCCCAAGTGACGTCACATATGGCAAGTTTTGAAAAACAATTTCACTTCCTGAATGTATATGATGAAATTGGCTTCTCGCTGTGTCGGCGTTTCGTACCCCGGGGGGTATAACGCCAACGAGTAAATTTCTATGCGTGCTCCCTAATCCGGATGGTGATGCAAGATGGACACAAGCGTTTATCCTGGTTCAGGCAAGGAAGGCCCTACGTCCAGCAGAGGGATGAGTTAGTATTATCTTGCACCGGGGTGCTTGTCCAGGGGTGAGTACAAGGTAGTCCTGAGACTTAGCGAGTGTGAGTGAAGGTGTAAAAGCGTAGTAACGTAAAAAAGAGAGAGCCCCTGAACTAGGTCCTGGCATCCCCTTTTATAGGCCAAGAGGAGGCTCAGGAGTACAGAGTAGATAGGGCTATCGTGGGCGTGACGTCGAGGTACTGGTGCTGTCCCGTCCTTGAGTCTGTAGACGCTCCTTGTGGTCTGGCTCGAGCCTGTAGCGGCGTGGGCAATGATGGCCTGCTCGTCCTTCTCGGTCGTGGGCTGACGTAGTCGAGGTACGGCGCTGGCGTAGTCGAGCACGTGCGTCCGGAAACCCCGCCGTATGGCCATCGAGGTGGGAAAGACAGGGCACTGCGCGCCCCATGCTCAGGTCGCGTCCGTCATCATCCCTCGAGCGGTTAATGACCGCTTCGAGGGGTAGATGGCCCGAGCGACGGGACTGAGCAGCGGGTTTGGTGGTGCGCAGAGTTGACAATCGCGTCCCAAGGGGGTGTCGTACACGGCATAGTGTAATAGTGATGCCTGTCATGCTCGAATCCCGGGTATGGGCGGTGGAATAGGAGAAGTGACCGGCGTACTTCTCACTATTTTGCACACTGTAGCCATGGGGTTAGGCGGAGCAGGCGTACTTCCCACTGCTTTGCGCACTGTAGCCATGTGCGTGCCCGGGATAGGCAATTATTGGGAGCGGACTCGAGCGACTGCTCGCTCGAGCGTTCTCCGTCTCGCTCGAGCGGTAGCTTGCTCGAGCGGTTTTGCGTCATCGTCTCGAGCGGTCGCACGCTCGAGCGGTTTCCGTACTTCTCTCTCGAGCGGGTGAGCGGCCGCTGCTCGAGTTTAGGAGGTTCTGAGGCTTTGTGGGCCTGATAGTGGGCCGGCCCAGCTCGAGAGGGATTGGGGGTTTCTCTGGTCAGTTAGTTTTTGGGATTCTTAGAGAGGGATGAGCCTGATTTGCTCGTCTCTAATTCACCCAATTTAGGACCCCCTAATCTAGGTATCCGACAGTAGCCCCCGAGCCCTTGCTTGATTGTGAAAAACTTCAAGCAAGGGATCATGAAGTGGAGTTGAAGTACCTAGACTTAGGGTCATGTTGTCTCGAGGATTTATTTCGTCCTTTCTCCGTGGGGGGCGCGCGAGCGTCCCCCGCGGGGGTAGCCCCCGAGGCCCCAGAGGAGTAAGTAAGAACTCCTCTGGGGGCTTTTAGTTGCGTTTTATCGAGAGGGAGTGGTATTAACTAGAGTCGTAGTGCCCTATCGAGGGGTCGATTCTTGTTGTCGAGTCCCCGAGCGTTTTCGACCCTCTTTCGTTGAGGGGTGCCGTGCGTAGTCGAGCCCCCGAGCCCCGAGCGGCTGGTGCATTGCTACCTCATAGCGTCCTTCCCACGGATCCTTGCGTTCGGATTGTGGGGCGAAGAGCGTCGTGTTATCCTCGTTTGGACGAGCCTCGAAGTCCTCTGTGAGCTGGTAACGGGGGAATACAAGTGAGAACTCGTGCCCCGTTCGATCGGGGTCGATAGAAGCCCGGAGGCGTCCTCATCGAGCGAAACCATACGGATTACTCAGGTGCCAACTCCGTTCGATGGGAGTTGGCGGCTCGATGCCTCCGTCGTAGGATCCTGTGGTATTCCCGGGTTTTGCCTTGGATATGTCCGGGGGCCTCGAGAGTTCGTTCTCGAGCTGGGCATCGTGCTAGCTCCTCCCAGGTCATCCCGACTCGGGTACTCGAGGGCGGGGCTGTCGAACCCGATCGAGGGCCGCCTTCGCTCCCTCGAGATTTGGGGTGGACCGGAGTCCGTTTTACTTCCCCGGGAAGGACCGGGGCTCGAGGGCGGGCCGTCGAAAACCCGTTCGAGGGTCGACCTTCGCTCCCTCGAGAGTTTAATCGTGAAGCCGAGCCCACTTACCTTCTTGTAGAAGGAATCTCCCGGAGTAACTCCTCCTCCCGTTGGGCGCGTCTTTGAGGAGGAGTTACCGCAGCCGCGGCCGTGGTGGGCCCGTGAGGAGCGGTTCGAGCATCGGTTGGGCGACGGTCACGGAGGACCCGTGGCCGAATGCTTTGGATGGTGGAGAAAGAGGTTGACGGGGCGTTTGGTGAGCGCTCGGGGCGAGGCTGGCGCAGAAATTTGAGGATGACGTTCTCCCTGCTTGAGCCTGGTGATGATGAGGTGGCCTGCGAGCCAAATCTGGGCAAAAAGGCCCATGTAAATGAATTACATTAGCATTATCGTGATGTCGTGGCCTGAGGGGCCTTAAACACTCGTTCGTATTTTGCGCGAAAGAAGTTAAGTTTCTTTTGTTCTCGAGCGGTCCTATTTCCTAACTAGCTCCGAGCTTTGCCTTTGACTTGGGAGTTGGATGCGGGCTCAAGCTCCTCCCGGGGGTGGAGCGGTGAGTGGAGGTGCCTTAGCCGGAGGCGTGGGGCGAGCCCCGGCTCGACCGTTTCCGTCCTTAGGGGCTCGAGCCGTTCTTCCTACCTTAGTCGCGGAGCGCACTTGAAGCGTGAGAGGAAAAAGAGGCGTCGAGTTTTCGAAAAAAAGCGCTTGTGTTTTTCGGGGACTTTTTAGGGGTACCCCTTTATTAGTCCCCGAGGAGGCTCAACTCGTGGGAGCGGGGCCGGGTCTACCTTAAAGTTACGAATCCGAATGCATTTTAGTTGCTTTTATTTCTCGAGCCGCTCGACTTCTACTGGATGCTCCGCTCTTGACGTGAGTGTTGGACGCGCGCTCGAGTCCCTCGAGGGGGAGCAAGTGGGAGTACCTTAGCCGGGCGTAGGAGAGTTCCGGCTTGGCAGCCCGCGACCCTTGAAGGTCTCGAGGCGCTTCCTACTCACACGAAGCGTACCTCGAGGAGTAGAAGGAAGAGAGGCGTCGAGGGGTAGAGTCAACTCGCCTCGAGTTACGGATAAGAAATGAACTAAAGTGCATCGAATGCTTCTTAGTTGATTTTATTTCTCGAGCCGCTCTTATTTCCACTCGGCCTCGACCGTTCTACTTCTTGACGTGAGTGTTGGACGCGTGCTCAAGTCCCTCGAGAGGGGAGCAAGTGGGAGTACCTTAGCCCGGGGCGTAGGAGAGTTCCCGCTTGGCGCCCGCGACCCTTGAGGGTCTTGAGCACGTTTCCTACTTTGTCGCGAAGCGTACTTCGAGGAGTGGAACGAAGAGAGGCATCGAGGGCGAATCGAGTCTTCCTCAAGTTACGAATGAAAGTAAAAGTACTTGGGGTCGCGGACTTTTTATTCATTCCCGGTGCGATACATGTACATAAATACGAAAATGTACAAGGCCTCGAGGCCTAAGGGTAAGAGTGACGTAGGCTGCTTGATGTCTCATGCGGCGATGAGGGTCGATCCCTTGCCGTCCGCCGCCCCGTACGTCCCCGGCTTCACCGTACATCGTAGCGGTCGAAGTCGAGGTCGAAGGTGCCAGAGTAGAAGGCGCGCGGCTCCCCGCGTGGCTCCTCCTCGAGCTGTCGTCTCGTGATGTCGAGGGTATTGTGTCTCGGGCCCGGGCGCGCACGGAGCCGCGGTTCGGGAGGCCGGCCACGCCGGCTCGAAGTCCATGGTAGCGCGGGAGAGCCCCGGGCCGTCCTCGCGCGCACCCATAGTAGCGTGCATCCCGCGGAGTACGTTGCGGCGGCGTCGGTGAGACCGAGCGGGAGGTGCCGACGGGCCTCGTAAATCCCGTCCGGCAGCGAGTTGGGTGGCGATGGCGGCGCACGTGCCGGGGCCACGCCGGGCTCCCTTGACGTGCGCATGGTGAAGGTGAAGTCGGCGTCCCGGTCGAGGCCTCGCCGGTTCGTTCCCACCCCCGGCGTGAGTTGGACAGTTCCCCGGGGAGACCCGCGTCCAATGCCGGACGGGGGGAATCGCAGATGCGCTGCCCGGCGCACACCGGCGACGATGGTGGCGCGACGACGCCTCCTCCCCGGAGGAGAAGCATGATGGCGTGGTCGGCGCGGCCGCCTCCCGAACGCGGGGGCGCGCGGCTGCGGCCTCCGCTCGAGTCACCGACCGAGAGCGAGAGTTATGTCGTGGCCCGAGCCGAGCGACACGAACTCTAAGCTCCCGAACCGATGATCGTAGCACGCGGAAGCGGAAGCGGAATCGCCATCCGGAAGAAAAGCGGGAAATCGTTAGTAACACGCTACGCCCTACTGGCGCGCCAACTGTCGGTGTTTCGTACCGGGGGTATAACGCCAACGAGTTAATTTCTATGCGTGCTCCTAATCCGGATGGTGATGCAAGATGGACACAAGCGTTTATCCTGGTTCGGGCAAGGAAGGCCCTACGTCCGGCGGAGAGGGATGAGTTAGTATTATCTTGCACCGGGGTGCTTGTACGAGGGTGAGTACAAGGTAGTCCCGAGACTTAGCGAGTGTGAGTGAAGGTGTAAAAGCGTAGTAACGTAAAAAAGAGAGAGCCCCCGAACTAGGTCCTGGCATCCCTTTTATAGGCCAAGAGGAGGCTCGGGAGTACGAGTAGATAGGGCTATCGTGGGCGTGACGTCGAGTGCGGGTGCCGTCCCGTCCTGAGTCCGTAGACGCTCCTTGTGGTCCGGCTCGAGCCCGTAGCGGCGTGGGCAATGATGGCCTGCTCGTCCTTCTCGGTCGTGGGCCGACGTGAGTCGAGGTACGGCCGGGCGTAGTCGAGCACGTGCGTCCGGAAACCCCGCCGTATGGCCATCGAGGCGGGAAAGACAGACCGCGCGCCCATGCTCGGGTCGCGTCCGTCATCATCCCTCGAGCGGTTAATGACCGCTTCGAGGGGTAGATGGCCCGAGCGACGGATCGAGCGGCGGGTTTGGTGGTGCGCAGAGTTGACAATCGCGTCCCAAGGGGGTGTCGTACACGGCATAGTGTTCAGCGTGGTGTAATAGTGATGCTTGTCATGCTCGAATCCCGGGTATGGACGGTGGAATAGGAGAAGTGACCGGCGTACTTCTCACTATTTTGCACACTGTAGCCATGGGGTTAGGCGGAGCAGGCGTACTTTCCACCGCTTTGCGCACCGTAGCCATGTGCGTGCCGGATAGGCAATTATTGGGAGCGGACTCGAGCGACCGCTCGCTCGGCGTTCCCGTCTCGCTCGAGCGGTAGCTTGCTCGAGCGGTTTTGTGTCACCGCTCGAGCGGTCGCACGCTCGAGCGGTTTCCCGTTTCTCTCTCGAGCGGGCGGGTGGTTGCTGCTCGAGCAAGTGGGCTTTGTTGCCTTGTGGGCCTAATTCGTACGCTGGCCCAACAGGAGTAGGATCGGGATTTCCTTGGTTAATTCTTGGGAGAGTTAGAGGTGAAATGGGCTGGATTATTTACCCCTAATCTACCTAATTTAGGACCCCCTAATCTAGGTACCCGACACGCTGATTCAAATCTCTGCAGATTGATCAGCATATTAAAGCCGCTAGGAAAGTCATCAATCTCCCATTTCTTAGCGTAAAATATCTGCATGTTATATGCAACAGACTGCTGAAGGAAGGCTCTTGCAAAGGCATGAGTCCGAGATTTTAAGGTACCGAAGATGCTTCATATTACTGTTAGTACCCGGCTTTAATTTCTATATCTGCTCCTGTCTTAAAACGTTTTCTGAATCAAACTCTGTATTGTCTTTTTCTTAATCGGCAGTGCGCGCGCGGGGAGAGGGGGGGGTGTCTATTCTTCGAGCATAACTTAAATATATGCATCTACAATCATAGTGGGACAGCTGTGCGTTTTCAGAGACAACTACAAGCTTAAGGGCAACATAACTGGCAAGGAAATAAATATGATCTAACTCATGGAAACATGACATATAGAAACACTTATAAGTGACCTAGCATATAGTTCTGTAACTGTAACCACATCTCGTACGTACCTTTGAAAAATTTGTGCGAGATGTGTTTCTCACGCAAGCCTTTCCTCAGTGGTTGGTCAACTTCCTTTAACTCTGGGCAGTCATCAATAAGCAAATCTTTTATGTGTGCAATTGCGTCTGGTCCACCAATTGATTTAAGGTTTGGACAACAACCAAGCGCCAAATCGTTAAGTGACTTGAGATTACTTCTCCACAGGTGGCCAGGAACCGACACTATGCATTCACAGTCACAAATCACCAGTGACTCAAGGGAGGTGAGATTCTCGAGGCAACTAGAAAACCAGGCGGAGAAATCCCCACAACTCCGTAACCCGAGCTTTTGGAGGGACGATGGTAACAACATTCCACTTTGCCAGTTGAGACTTTTACAAAATGAAATGATCAAATCTTTCAGACAAGGAAAACCTCCTAATCTATTAGTTGGCAGGGACAGAACGCCACAGTAGTAAATCCAAATTCTTTCAATGGCAGGGAGATAAAGGAGGTCATCGATAGTTCGAAGCCTGTTGCAGCCGTTAATGGTTAGCCGAGTGAGAAACAAGAACCTTACCAAAGGCCTATCAATCTGTGAAAAGGCCCCACAACGGGAAAGGTCAGTGGATATAAGTTCTGATGAATCTTTAATGATTCTCAGAGAGGGACACTGACAAATATTGAGCTCCTGCAATGACGGAAGATTCCACATTTGCAGTTCGATGGATTCAAGAAGGTAGTTTGATAAATGCAAGATGGTGAGAGAACTACACTCAATCTTGTATCCGAGATTCCCGGAGTCTTCTAGATACAGCCTCTTTAGGGACGGGGCAAAAAGGCATTGTGATTTGATCTTTGGACATCTGGACACATCCAGTAGTTCTAGGAAACACAAATCTCCAAACTTCAAAGTTGGTACACATTCCAAATTGCAGCAACTGTGAATAATTATTTTTGTGATGTTAGGCACATAAGCAGGTTGTAGTAATTGTTCAATGCTTGATAAGTTTTGGCAACCTTCAATTCGTACATCAGTCAGGGACAAGAAAGTGCTAGTGCTGTTGTAGCGGTGAAATGATATACCCTTGACATTCTCCTGATGGTCAACCCCAAGTGACGTCACATATGGCAAGTTTTTAAAAACAATTTCACTTCCGGAATGTATATTATGAAATTGGCTTCTCCTTGATTCAAATTTCTGCAGATTGATCAGCATACCAAAGCCGCTAGGAATGTCATTAATCTCCCAATTCTGAGCGTAAAATATCTGCATGTTATACAGGCAACAGATTGCTGAAGGAAGGCTCTTGCAAAGGCATGGGTTCATGATTTCAAGGTACCGAAGATGCTTCATATTCCTGATAGTACCTGGCAAACCCCATTTAGAGATAGAGGAACAGACCATGACACGCATGCACAAAAGTTCAGCACACCATTTCTCCATCACAGAATTGCCAGTAGTACTCTTTAAAGATAGGCCACAAAGTAGGGTCCGCAGCTTTCTATGCTGTCCCAAGTCAAGAGTCAATAAATCAGAACACCCAATATCTCCACCTTTGAGCACCAACATATGCCGGACATTCGAGGGATATTCGGAATATCCTTTATATATTTTAATATGAAGCACTCATCCTTTGAAACCAGTTGTGCCATGTCATGCATCAAATCATGTATAACATATTTCTCCATGGACCGTGGATATTTCTGAAAAAATGACAGATGTACAAGTTCTTCAAAGTACTGATCACCACTATGTTGATTTTCTACTAAGCCTTCTGCCACCCAGATTTCAGCTAAATCTTTCTTCCTGAAATTGTAATCTTTTGGGTACACAGCACAGAACGAGAAACACCTCTTTAAATGGAATGGTAAATACATGTAGCTCAAACGAAGTGCCGGCAAAATGTCGGTCTCCTCCTGTCTAAGCTCCCACAGCTGACTCTCAAGAATCCTATCCCAATGCGCTAGCTCATGGCTCATTCCTAACAGCCGTCCAAGGGTTTTTGCAGCCAAAGGAGAGCCTTTTAACTTTGGGAGTATTTTTTCACTAATCTGTTCCAACTCAGGATAATTGTTGGAGCTATCGGATCCAAACACACATAGTTTAAAGAATTTTCGGAAGACATCTTCTTTCAAACCCTCTAAGGGAAAGGGATCCATAGTACCAACTACATTAGCAACCTTTGGTGACCTAGTGGTGACGAGAATTATGCTTCCTTGAAGCATATTTCTGAAAGGTGCGCAGAAGCGCTTCCACTCCTCCTCTTTTCCATCCCACATATCATCAAGGACAAGTAAGACTCTTTTAGTGTTTAGGCTATTTGCAAGAGCAGTCTGAAGAAAATTCAGATTATCATTTTTTGGCACTTCCCCATAAGATTGTTCTAAGGCTTCTTTAGTTAATCTCTTGACCTCAAAATCATCCGAGACACAAATCCAAATTATCGAGGTGAAAGTGACGTTTCAAAACTGAAACGTTGCGAGATATCTTGAGCCAATGTAGTTTTTCCAACACCCCCAATTCCAACAATTGGCAAAACTGGAACACTCGTTACTTGTTGTTTCATTACTTGTCAATGGTAGCACAAATTTGGTTGCTTGCTGATGAGCGAGACTCCGAGTTCTTTTTCTCTTGCGTCCGGAAGGATTAACACTATTATTTGTTGGTACACCAAGCAACCTAATCAGCTTCTTCTTTTGCTCATCACGGCCAAAAATCTTTGCCTCGGTGGGGAAAGTGGTGGTCTCGGGCCTTAATGACATGTCAAACCGTTGAACGGCTGCTTGAAGTAAGCCCATTTTCTCAAGCTGTCCAGAAAGTTGATTGACTCTCTTCTGGATATCAGTCACCTTGTTGGGGCCGCCTTGAGTGACACTGTGAAAGAAGTCAATGACTGGTTCCACTGAGATTGCATTGCCCTCTACTGAAAGCTTTGTCTCATACCATCTGAACTCATCTAGAATGTCTTCTGAATCATACACTGCATCTTTGAGTCTTGTAAGGAGCTCAGCCACATAACGGTCATGGATTCTCCACTCTGCTCGATTAATTAGTTCGTACAGTGCTGGTAGAGTATCAGTAAGGCATTGAAGGTCACTATGCAACTGATGTATATCTCCTTGGAGTCTTTCCTTTTGTGTTTCATTAGAGCGGGATGAAATGGCCGATGTAACCCACTGGAACAAATTGGCACATTCATTCAGGCTGTTAATGGCACTGATGGTCTTTGGAATGTTGGTTAGGTTCACGTTTGCTTGACTCTGAAGATTTTGGCTCCTCCTATCCTGGACAAACAGTGGATTTATTGAGCGAGAGAAGTATATCTTGTGGTCAGATTTTCAACAATAAAAGGTACAAATTCAATATTGCAGTTAAGACGTAAAAAAAACACATTTTTTTGTCATAAGAAAAATAATATGAATGACGTGTGCATAAACCCCAGATATCCTCACCAACCCTATTATCAGCACTGAAAGACAAGTTAAGCCAAGCCAATTGGCTTACGACACTTGCCACTTAGGGGTGCTCAAGCCAACAGGAATCCCAAGACGGAGGGTGCTAAATGACAGTCTGGGGCTCCCAACTGGACCTTTGTCAACAAATATAAAGGTGCTGGTGTGATATGTGATCGATCTTGCATGTTCATCTCAATAAATCCAATTGATGCCTCCGTGCATGGAGATTAATTAGTGAATAACTTGTCGATGTGCAGGATAATTTCTAACAACAGATCTAGATAATGCACTACAACTATATGAGGACACTAATTAAGATCAGGAAAATGGAGCATGACTGGTTATTCTGTTCAGACATGAATATTAATTTGCATAGTCTTATGAAATTTAGTGTGGAGAGGTGCAGTGCATGTGCATATTGAGAGATCGTACCTTCTCAACGACACTGGTGGAATTCCCGGGAGATGTACATTTTGGTTCCACTGCATTTAGACTTTGAACTATGTCCAGTGAAGTAGGCCTTTTATTCGACTCAGGTTCCAGGCACTTCAGCGCTACAGAGATGCATTGTTGCACTTGTTGGATATGCATTTCAGATGACATATACATGGGTGTTATTTCGAATCTTTTCCTCCAACATCCAACCACCTAAACATTTGCACAAGTAATTTATCACAAAAAAACATTTGCATAAGGTGGAAATTGCATTACATAATACTGAATAACCTTACTTCTTCTGTAAATTGCTTCAGAGATGTTTCAGTTCTCTCACTGATATTGTTAGATGTTTCAGTTCTCTCGCTGATATTGGGATAGTCCCTCCGACCTGTGATAATCTCTATTATTATGACACCCAAACTGAATATATCTGCCTTAGAGGAGATAATTCCCTTGTCTATGTATTCTTTAGCCATATATCCACTGCAGAAGAATTTGGCATAAATCAGCTATAGAAAATAGTAAAAAAAAAAAAAGAAGCTCTAGCAAGAAGGTAATAGCTAGCTTACAGAGTTCCTACAAGCGTTTTAGTGACAGTTTTGGATTTTTGTTCACCCAAAAGCCTTGACAAACCAAAATCCGTAATTCTTGGCATCATCATGGCATCCATCAGTATGTTTTGAGGTTTAAGGTCCAGGTGAACAATATGACATTCATGGTGAAGATAATGCAAACCTCTGCAAACTCCCCTAATTATCTCATATCTCCTATCCCAATCAAGGAGCGAAAAGTCATCTGTAGAAATAGATCAACAAACATAAAATAAATGTGTGTATATAGCGCATACTGTTATGGTACCGGAGAGCCACTACTTCTGTGTGGATGGGTGGTATATTTTTAGCTTGATTTTATTTGAGTTGTGGGGCTATTGATATAATTGCACAATTGTGTATGTTCTAATCAAGTAAAGTTTGCAAAGGAAAGATCTTGGTATTGTATTTCAACACACCAGAAACATGCTTGTCGAGGCTTCCCTTAGATTGAAATTCAAAGCAGAGCAAACATGCAGGTGTTTGAACCATAACATGTTCCCCACTCGGTAGTTTCATCGCTTCTGACCTGGTTTGGACACAGTAACCTACAAGTTGTATGACATTTTGGTGTCTGACCCCCATAAGACAAGTGATCTCATTCTTGAATTGCTTATTATTGTTGTTGTTGTCCAGGTCCAACAGATGTACATCAAAAATCTTCTTTACTGCAATAACTTTTCCACTATGGAGAACTCCCTTCATAGCATGTAGGTGAACCATTCATTATCCGTTACTGTTGCCATCATATGAAAAATGGAGTGGAAGAGGAATGGCCATACCTTGTATACTACTCCATACGCACCCCTGCCAAGTTCTCGTTCAGTGGAAAAATCGCATGTGATGATTTTCAAAAATTCCAGTGGCAAAGACAATGGTTCTGCAGTTGGATCCTGCAGCTTTTTCTCCAATTGTTTCTCCAATATTTCACGTTCAGTAGCTCCGCTATCCATTTTTTTTATTACTCAAAGCACTTTTATAGGAAAGACAGATGTGGGTGCTCCAACCTGCGAAACAATTTCTCACAAATGCATACAGCAGAAAAAGAAACAAGCGCTCTTGTGGGCTGGCAAATTGAAATGAGCTGCTTTGAATGAATCAATATAAGAGTATACAAATGAAGAGGGAATAAACAGTGAATCCTTATAGAGAATAAAAATGGCAACTTGTGCGATAAATCACATTTTGTGCTAAAGATAAAAAAAAAAATCTTATGTAGAAGTGTAACAGCCATATATTATAAAAATATATTCACACAGTTCCCAGTACGAAAAAATTAGAGCTTATGCAGTGTCCAGATGCATAACAGTTATTGTTAAGATCGAGTTGTAAACTCCTCCATAAGATGAAAACAGAGCAAGTGAGCAACCATGAAAAAAGCAAGAGCAAGCAACTGAGACATTGCTTGCTAGTGAACAAAAACAAAAATCAAAATTTAGGAGTGATTGACTGACCCCTTATTGAGATGTATAGACAGAAAACTTGAAGACGGGATATGTCAGAAGTAGGATCTGCTTCAACAAAGGGGATTGACACAAGACAGAAGGGGATGAATCTATTCCCGTTCGCTGAAAATCCTTTTGCTAATATGATTACTTAACCAGAGCAGTATACGCCTCAGCAATCCAGACTACCCCATCTACAAATTAATAACAACCAGAGCAGTACACTGGTTAAAGCAGAGAATATATACTTGGCCAAAGCCAAATAGTTGTGCACTAGCAAACAAATACAATACAATGGGATATATGACTGATGTTTGCTGATGCTTGTTTGATTACCTTTTTGTGTGCCTTATTATATCAACCAAGTGCGAATTGTGTTGGAGATGAGTAGCAGATCTAATTCATGACTTGCTTGGAGGCCATGGTCGCCTGCGGTTTAATTTGTTGGGAGACAAATCAGAGAAGTAGTGAAGAGGAAAGGGAAAGTTGAAATTCCAAAGCAACAAGAGAGTTGTCAGCTTACAGGATCGATCGTGAGGATCTACATGTCACTTCAATAATTCTGCTTCAACACTTCCTGTGACGGTGAGCTCCCATGCATCTGCTGCTTAGTGGCTATGCCTATGTGCGAGAGGAGACGGAGAGCGGAGAAGTTTACAGATAAGATTGATTGTCCCTGAACTCTGAACCCTCTCAAGAGGCTTCAAAGTCAACGGTGGTGCTCTTCTCCTGTATACTACTATACTTTAATCTCCACGCTTTTAGTTTAGTATTCCATCCAGGCCAGAGGAATTACCATCTTGTCCTGATTCAATAGGCACATTTGAATATATGAGTAAATTAGCAAATTTCCACACAAAAAAGTAGTAGTAGCTTGTCTTGGATCCCATTGCTTAGCTAAAACCAGCGTTGACACCAGCACAAAAATATAGTAGTAGCTTGTCTTGGATCCCATTGCTAGCTAAAACCAGCGTTGACACCAGCAAATCAATCCGGACTTGGGCAAAGCAAAGATATATTATATATCTCTGACGGGGACAAAGCAACAGAAATACAGGTTGTAAACCAAGACACGCTTGTTTGCCTACCTCATCCTCTCCGACGCCGACCGATGATGTTCGCCTGCACCGTGCACAAATTTTTCGGAGCTGGGCAGGTAGGAGATTCAGTTCGCCGTGAGCCATCCGCCGCCACCCCATCGGCAGTAGCGGTCCCCGGGAACTCACCCGCCTTCCAGTGCCGCTTCCGTTTCGGGAGCCGGTGGAGAGGGGGCGGGCGGTGGGGTGGGGGGCCGCCCCGCCGCGCCATGGATAGGGTCGCGCGGTTGGGAGCGGGGAGGAATCGAAGCTCGGCTAGGACCTCCGCCGCAGCCTCGCCGGCTCTGGGTCTGCGTGGAGGTGGACGCTCACCTCGCCGACGAAGAGCGGCGGCAGAGAGATGGCCGGAGAAGCAGGGGAGACGGGATAAGGGTCAGTGCATAGGTGAGACCGACAGTGGGCCCTCTGCGTTTGGGCCCATAGGTCAGTGAACTGAAGGGACGAGACTGTGGTTACGAAAACTCTGTTGGGTCGTGGCCCACTTGCCATTGAGCTGTAACACAAACCATGTTGAAAATCGTAGAAAAATTACGTGCCATGGTCGCATCCAAATACCTTTGGGCTTTATTGTCGTTTATTTTAGCCATGTCATCTCAACTGTTGTCACCAATCCACAATACTCAGACTGAGACCTATATTGATGCTAGAAAATTGCATATCATAGTGCGTACAATTGAAACTGAGGCAGTGATATTTGGCATCGAATTAGCCTCTCTCTAATGTTTGTTCATTGTCATCGGTATGCCATGCATAACAATTACAAAAGTTCAGCATGCTAAAATGCTTTTGAGAGTACTAATATCTTGATGAAAATGCAAGCCAAGTCTAAAGACCGTTAATAAAATTCACTCATTGGCCCTACATGTTTGGGCCATGTCAGTGCATACTTAGCATGCCCAATGGGCAATTTGGTACAAAATATGATGTTATATGGACCTTATATATCATAATTAGTCCACAAACAGCACTTTGAGAGTATGGAAATCTTTATGAGAATGCCGTACAAGTTTACTAACAGCAGACGAAATTTATTACTCATCTATCAACGCATTTTGGGTTTGGGAGGTTGGCTCCACCAATTGATGGATGGGAACGTATCCTATCTGCAAACCAAGAACCGCGCTTGTAAACTTTTAATTAAGATCACGTGATCTCATCCGATGGCTAGAAAGAGAGATGGCGCAGTTTTACAAAAAACCGCCCGCTGTCCCCTCTATCCGTTTTGCAAAAACCCACATGCGCCCTCCTCCCGTCACTTTGGGCCCGATCCCCTCTTTCCTCTCCCCTCTGTTCATGTTCGTGGAGAGAATGGCTGCGATTGCTGGAGGCCGGTCCTCCGCCGTCTGCGCAGGCTGCTGCGCTATGCGTGCTCGACGGACGGAGGTGCTTGTATCTCATAATTGTATCACGAATGCGGAATTCGGGGTTGCTTGTTCCTAGTTGCTTGTTCGGGCTTGCTGGTTCGAGAATTCAGAATTGTATCTCACAATTAAGAATTCAGGTTCCTTGTTCGTAGTTGGTTCAGAATCTTAGTTGGGCGTAAAATTGGTGCTACCTAATTCTGTAAGGCAGTAGATGTGAAAGTTCAGGTTCTGTCGAACATGTAAAAATTGTATCTCGCTTGCTTCATATTAGCAATTCAATCCACGTCCGTCGAGCTCCAGTGCCTGCTCGTTGCTGCCGGGCTCGCGAACGTCTAGGGCGCGCGACTGCTGGCGGCAGTTGAGGGTGGACGGCGTCTCCCGGCAGTCGAGGGCAGGGGCGGCTCGCGGCTGCCGGGCTCACGAACGTCGAGGGCCGGCGGCGGCTCGCAGCCATCGGAGTTCATGGCTTCGATCGGCAGCGAGTTTGTGTACAGGAGAATGAACAGGCGGCGGGGCAGAAACAAAGCAGCAACTCACGTATACTGGAGATTAGGGAGGGGTCATTTGAAAAAGAAACGTTTACTAAGTCTAATGGCGGGCGTTTTTTAGTAAAATTACCCCATCTCGTTTTCTAGCCATCGGATGAGGATCCTGTGATCTTGATCGAAAGTTTGAAAGTTTACACAGCTTGCTTGGTTTGCACACGATACGTTCTCTTGATGGATAGCCCTTCTCCTGCATAGCCTTCCCCTAATCTAGTATGAACAGACACAGAACAAATCCAGGCACATGCTTAATTAGGCAGAACCTGTGTGTTATCTTTCATCAACAACAACAAAAAACTTTCTACTCATCGGACGAGCCTCTAAAATAGGCGGCCTCTAAAATAGACCGAGATGCAGATGCTAGGTTACTCCAGTAAATCTATCCCTAATAATAAAAGGGCAAAATTTCCTTCTGCCACAAAATTTCTGTCCGCCGATCATTTCTATCTGCCTACGTCCGATAACAAGGATACGGTGTTTGTGTCCGGTTCCAAGTAGATTAGATGCAGTAAAGAGAAAATAAAAAAATACAGGGTTTAAGATGTAAAAATGCTAGAGAGAAAGAAAAGGTGGAAGGGTCTTAATTGTTTTTCAAATAGATCGGGCAAAATACAAGTCTTCCTTCTTTTCCCTTTTTCCAAAATAAAATCTTACAAAATTTGGCTAAAATCATAGAAAAAACAGAAATATATCAAACCAGTTTTGTTAGCTTCACAAAAATATGGTCTATTTATCGATGTTATGATTTTTATTAGATTGTTCATTGTTTGTAGGTGTGTTAAATCATCATTGCATAAGTTACATGTATATAGGTGAAAGGTCCTTTGTTTGGTTTTGATAATTGAGTGACAACTTAGGTGGACTAATTGTGTGATCATGAGAATACACGAGAGATTTAGTCCACAGGTGAATGTGAGATGAAGGAGCTTCATTGAATATGTGACATGACATGGAGTCATGTGACCAACGGTGAAGATCGAGATGAAGCTTGGCTCGAGGCCGGAGGGTGTGTGAAGGACAAGTCGAGGCAGTGGAGCGATGGACCATGAGATGGTGAAGCTCGGGCAAGACTTGTTTCCGATGGACCATGAGGCGGTGAAGAGCAAGTGAGATCAAGATCGATGGACCGTGAAGGTTGCATGATGATATGAAGTGGATCATATCAACTTGAGATCGTGTCGGTGCATGTGTTGCATTGTCACTTCGGTGGAAGACGGTGAAGATGGAAATGCGCAAGGCAAAGGTATATCCTAGGGCATTTCATTTCATCGGTCATGAGGAGTGTAGAGAAGTTGATGACCGGATTTAGGATTGATAGCCGTACTATCAAGAGGGGCAAACTTGTTTGCATCTCGGTCATTGTTGACACTAGATACGCACACGAAAGAATCAAAGAGAAATAATCCGCAAGCGCACGGATATCGGTGAGCACTTCACCCGGGAGATAAGTCCTGAGTATCGTATTTGTTTTTATCCGCTAGGAGAAAACGTGCAATAGACTAACCCGATCTTTACTACTACCCCCCGGCTGCTAGTCAAGTGAGAATTAAGCGATATAGAGAGAACTCCTTCGTCGTCTTCTTCTAACCTATGGCAAGCTTTGAGACTACTTTGTTCTAAGGGGCACACGAGGAAAAGACACCGCAAAGGATGCTAAACCGGGCACAAAGGACCTACCTTACCTACCAACGGAAGTGGATTACAAAGGTAATAAAGGGATTGTCACTTCCCTCACTACTACCACGGTTCGTACGAATAGGGAGCATCTACAAGTGAACCTAGCCTAAGCACCACGCTTATGCTAAAGAACGATTACTCTATTCCCAACGCGAAGCGAATAAAGTAAACTTGTAAACCAAAGAACAATAATAACAACCAAAGAACAATAATAACAATGAACTTACTAGTATTAGAAGTTGAATTGCCGAATGATTACGAAACCAAGCCTCGGGTTAGGAGACTTGATCCCGCGGTACCTTTGGAGAGGAGACACCGAACAGTAGGGCTTCCTCCAAATCTACCTCCACTCTATACTCTCTCAATCTCTCTTGATACTAATACCCTATAGAGATAGATCCATTCGAGGGACCCTTCTCTATCTAACTCTCTCTCTCGGATTGAAGTCTTGAATGAACTGGAGAATGAATTAGGGTTTCACCCGGGGGGCCGGGGCTCTGCTTATATAGCCCCTAGGATTAACCACAGCCCTCGAGATCAAAGCGACCTAAATGGACGATAATTATTGCTCTTCAAAGTCGGTGGAGGCGGGATCCGCGAGACTCCACGATTGGTGGAGGGGGAGTCGGCCGACTCCCACAGGCGGCCGACTACGGCCGATGCCGAGGTGGGCCCCGGGTTTCAGTGTCGCCTTGGAGTCTTCTAGATTATACTTTTTCACCCGTTCGGTCTTTCTCTCTATGTAAACCCGACATGTGGGCCATCTTGGGTAGTTTTCGGTTGTCACCCCGCGGGAATAGATATTCACCAAAACTCGTAGAATTACTCGGTGGTAACCCTATATCTATCAAGTATTTATGAATAGGTCTATTTGCATGCTAAGTTGACGGTTGATTTTATGAGTTAACGACCGTCAACAAACTCCCCACACTTGTCTTTTACTCGTCTCGAGGAAAAGGATGGATTACTTTAAGCATAGCCTCAAACCAAGACATCAACGTTAGATTATCCACGATCATACCCGCACACTGCGGGATTCAAAGTGTCTACCATTGAACTTTGGGGAGTTGAAAGATGGAACGGCGCGAAGTAGAGATCCTTCTTCTATTAATCCTGTCACTCGGAGTTTTTATAATATTTTTGCAAAGAAAACTTAGCTTACCCTTCTCCATCATGTAGCACACTCGAATCACTCATTATATGTGGTATTTGTAGAACTCACCATTAAGTATAGAGCACTCAAATCTCTCAATGTATGTAGTATTTATGGAACTCACTTGAGGCATGTGAAGGGTATGCCTCCTATTCTACTAAGGCTTATGTGGAGTTTAAGGTATTTCAAGGAATAGCATTTTTACCTGCGTATATTGATTAGTCAAAAACGGGAACCATGGAGAGGGGGACCTTACTCTAGATCAAGTGTGTGCAAGTGTGTGGAATATTTGGTGGCTAAATTTATGATAATGATGCCCCTTCCTTCTCTTGCACACTCTTCTCTTGAACACTGCTTTGCTTTGATCTTCTCTTGAATGATGAATTGATATTCTTCTGATTAACTCTTTGAGCTTCCTTCTCTTGGGATCAGAATACTTTGGAGCTCATGGGCTATCTCTTTCTTCCTTTCTCTCTTTTTTTTTAATAACATAGCCCATGTCTCAATCTTGGACACAATGACTTTCTTGAACATGATGACAATGATGACAATAATAATCTTCTTTCAACAACTGGATGATGAAAACAATCCTTGGAGCATATAGAAATCCTAGGAAGTGTATGTATCCTCTCCCAGTATAGGAGATGGATGAATGGCGGAAAGCATGTTTTTGCGTACTCCCAGTGTAGGAGGAGCAGATATATATATGTGGGTGTAAGTGCACTTGATCATATGAGTAAGAGACCCTTCTCTAAGGCTCTAATACCGCCAAGACTATTCTCAACACAAATAAGAAGCTTATGTGCTGGTCTTTCAGAGTTTTGTCGACGAGGCTCTATAGGTATTTATTACCACAGAGGAGAAGTATAGCTAACATTTTAAGATTTTTCGAAAAGAAAGTCTCCAAGCAACTAGACATCAAGACATCAGGTTCTCATGGTCCATGCTATATCACTGTCCACAACAACCTAAGTAAAATGGGGTCCCTATAAATAACGTTCCCAACAGCAACAGGGATTTCCAGGAATTATCATGGTGTGAGTCTATCTTGGGGTCATGATTAAAATAATCTACCTTCTCAATATATATAGCATGTGATTTAAATCAAGGTGTTCCCCAAACGAATTGGAAAGAAGTGATCGGTATAAAATTTGGAACGTAGGGAAGCAAACGTGGACGTGGACGGAGCCAAATGGGCTCACCCCGGGGCGGCCGACTCTATATATGGGGCGGCCGACTACGCGGCGAGTGGCCCTCGGGGTCCGGCTTCGTCGTGCGTGATCTTTACGTCGTATATTCTCAAATATTTTTAGTGGTTCGCGATATCCGTTAGTTTCGTCGTCGGTTGCCTCCCCCACACTAGATTCTTTGTTATCTTCATTCACAACAAGGTGGAGACAAAGAGGCAACACATATGCAATAATAAATATAACTAAAAACTTTATTTCATCTTCATTAAGGCCTGGATTACAAGAATTGAAAAGAACTAAGATCGAACTAAACTTTAACTAAGCACTCTTGCAAACTAAAACTTTAAACTGAGCAGTCTAAATCACACTAGGCCTTTCTGATGCTAAGATAAATCTCATCTAATCGACTCGCTTCTCTAGAGCGTCTAACTTTTCTCTAGCTTATCCGTCCTCTTCTCTAGCGCACGAAGTCTATCTATGAGAGTGACAATGCTACTTTGCTCTCCGGACACGGCGGCGGTTTTGCGGAGATGCAATAATGTCGTCTTTGAGTCTCTAGCTCGTCTCTAAGTACGCAACGATCTTGCGACGCTTCCTTGGAGCTTACGAGGCGGCGAGAGCTGCTTTCGGGGCTTCCTTCGGAGGGACGAACTTCACCTTGCTCGGGTGAGCACGGACTCCCTCAAAATACGAGCGCTCTCCGGTGCTATACTTAGCACGAGACGATCTCCCTTGCTTGTTGGTCTTCACTCCCATAAGCATCTCATTGTGCTTAGGAGGGAGGATCCTGGTGCCTTCTGAGAGCTTCACAATAGGACCCTTTGGTGGAGGTCCATCTAGGAGCAAAGGCTTGGGTGCAGCGATGAATGGTTGGGCGAAGTAGCTATGGCTGTGAGTTTGAGGTGTCGCCTTCTGGAGTCTTCTAGATTATACTTTTTACCCGTTCGGTCTTTCTCTCTATGTAAACCCGACATGTGGGCCATCTTGGGTAGTTTTCGCTTGTCACCTATGAAAATAGATATTCACCAAAACTCGTGGAATTACATCGGTGGTAACCCTATATGTATCAAGTATTTATGAATAGGTCTATTTGCATGCTAAGTTGACGGTTGATTTTATGAGTTAACGACCGTCAACAGTCATCTAGTGCCACTTGAGCGATCTAACATTGCGACATGCTAGGATCGAGTGGCGTTGTGGGAGCAAGTGAAAATCCTTTGAAAATGATTGTGAAAATGCTAACACACATGCACATGGTGATGTACACTTGGTGGTGTTGGCACATTTACAAAGGTGGTTTTGTTCGCGCTGTTGTTTGCAGGGTTGAGTTGGGTTTGGGTCCCTCTCTCCCTCCCGCCGATCTTGAGAGGCGGGATTCGGCGCTTTCGGGAAAATTGGAGGCATATTTTCTATTGTGCCAGATGCAAAATGTGGTTGAAAACATGCTATCTCTGGTGTACAAGTTGACATACTTGTTGGATAGCATGGTGGAGAAGATCGCATTTTCGACGGGCTGTAAATCATGGATTTACAAGCGCCGGACGCGGCGGCCGGACGCGTGGCCAGGAGGGCCGGACGCGTCCGGCGCGTGGTGGCCTGGCGTGGTGTTGGTTAATATTACGCTGTACCGGATTTGGGTAAGGAATCTAGTTCCCCGGCAACGGCTCAAGAAATGCTTGTTAGCGAGATCTTAGCGCAATCACTAGAATTAAGTAAATGTGACTAGCGTATGGTAGCTAAGCCTCTTGCAAACCCGAACTACTACCGGAGAGAGGGTGTCACAATTCCTCTTCCGGCAAGAACTGACCTAAGAATGCTAAGCCAAGCTAAACTCTAGTGACAACGTAGGACTAACCACAGGGTAACTCTGCAAGCGCACAGGTACCGATGTAGCACTTCAACCGGGTGAGTACTCCGGTGTCGAATTTATAGTTCGCTCACGGGAAGCGGATTAAGACTCTCTAGCAAATGTGTGATGGAAATCCGTGGTGGTTCTACTCAATCTAAGCTATTGATATTGATAAAGGGTATGAGTGTCGTTATGAGTGATAACTAAGGGTAACTAGTAGGTAGCTAGCCAGGTGGGAGGACAACGAGTGAGTAAGGACTCCTATGTTTCTAACTATACTTCGTGTTCTAATCTAACTAATGTAACGACTTAACTAAACTAATGCCTAGACCATCGATGTGATAGGGGAGATCGGTGACAAATAGGAGGGCGGCGTCTCCCGAGGGACTAACTCCTATTCCGTGGACCTATGACTTTAATGGGCGCCCTACACCCTACCCCTAACGTAAACGAGATATAAGCGAAAGGCTGCGTTACGTCACAACCGCCCCGTAATACGTTGGACGGTGAATGGACTTACCACTCAAGATTGAATGGAATTACCAATCATCGATAGGGTGCATCCACTATTAAGCACTAGACTAAGCACCTCGCCTAATCTAGTCTTAAGACTCCGGCTACCACGTAAGTAACCTCGGCCCCGATTGGTAGTGAAACACACACAAAGGATCTAGACACTAACTAGTTTAGACTCTACACTAACGAGACTAAGACACAACACTACTACACTAGTATAGCAATGCACTAAGTAAATACGAAAGTAAAGTACTCAAAGTAAAGACTTAGTAAAGTAAAGCAAGACTATATTAATATAAGGAAAGTACTTCGAAAGTAAAGGTACAAGAGCTATACCAGATTCTCCGAAGACGACTCCGGAGACCGAGCTTCGCTCGACTCGACTCTAACTCCCACTCTAGACTAGACTACACTACTCTTGATCTCCCAAGAGAGCTTGAGCTTGAGAACACTAATGTGAACTACTTGGGGACACTTTACAATGAGAGACTAGGGGGGTATTTATAGTGGAGGTGGAGTAGGGGTTACGCCAGCGCCACGTCAGCGATCCGTGTGCTCTCCGTCATGCGCCGTTGGATCAAACCGACCTTCCACCGACTTGAATGGACGGCTCTTGGTGCAGGACACGTGGGAGTCATGCAGGAAGGCGGTGGAAGCGAACCGACCCCAAGTGGGGCCCACTGCGGGTCGGCCGACCCGGGTCCAGGCGACTGTGGGTCCCACCCCTTCTAGAAGGTCCGGTGGCGGTGGGACCGTGCCAAGGTGTCCCCGCCACCAAAGGTGGGTCGGCCGACCCGGCCCCGGACCCCGGTCCACGTGGCGGCTTCCTGGTGCTTTGTCTGGCTTGTCACATGTAGTCTTGTCCGAAGTTGGGTTCACTTGATATCTTGCTTGCTTCCATGTGGATCCTTGGTCCATTGTACCAATCGAGATGGAATGTTGATGTGTGGTACATTTGGATCCGGGATCGGGTTCTCTGTAGAGTTCGGGGACCACTGCTTGGTGGTCGGATCCCGGTGAGACCCGAGAATCGGGTCGGAAGACCTGGGTTTTGGTCTCACGGGTCCTGTTTCCGGCTTTCCCCGCATTTCACAAGCTAAGAATACAAGTGGAACTTTATTAGTGATAAATATGCTCATGTGATGCTTATCTTCCTTCTATCGAGGACCGTTGACGGGTTTTCGAGTGTACCAAAACTGGTCTTTATTCCCGTCAACAAGATCCCCCAAGCTTAACCTTTGCTCGTCCCGAGCAAACGATTAAAATTTGGTTCGATTGGATCGGGTATTATTACTAAGTCAACATCTCAATAGTACTAAGTGCACAACAAAGAACTTCTCCTTGAATGGAAAATTTAGCAATGTTAACACACCCATATTACTCTAGCACCCATGGGGCTTATGGCATTAACTCGGTCTTGGGATGTTGAAAGACGAACGGTTTTGACTAGAGCATCTACCTTTCTCATTCTTTTAGCAAGTTTCATGCCGAGAGGTTTTTGATAAGTTTTTCCAAAGAAGTCTTAATGTTCCTCAAATGGTTTCTCTCAAGTCACTCAAGTGGTGTATAAATCCTCACTAAGGCACATAATGTGTTTGCCTTTCAAAGACATCCTATCTCTAATAAGGCTTTATATGGAGCTTGAGTAGGTATGTCAAGGAATAGCGTACTTGCAAGGCATATGTTGTCTTAGTTAAGAAGAATGAAGTCTTGGACCACAAAGCGAGAGTCTTATCATACCCTTAGATCAAGATGTAAGATGGAATGGATGAATGTGATGGATGATAAAGTAATGAGGGGAAGTGGATGTATGGTGGATGAGGTTGCTCCTTTATTTTATGCTATCTCTCTTTCTACTTCTATTGAGACAAGGCTAGCTCTTCTTTTTTTTTCATCTCTCTCTTTCTTTTTTTTTCAATAGATGCCTAGCCTTTATGAGATGTGTCTCACCTACAAATGATAACTGACAGAGAATCTCTAACTGTGGAGCATGGAGCAACTCATGGGATAAAATGGTGAAGGTGCGTACTTCCAGTGTAGAAGCAGCACAAGAATGGTGGTATGGATGATAATGCGTGCTCCCAGTGTAGGAGTAGCAAAATTATGATAGTGAGATGCGTACCCCCAGTGTAGGAGTAGCATAAATGATGGATGGTGAGATGCGTACTCCCAGGGTGGGAGTAGCATAAATGATGGTAGTAAGATGCGTACTCCCAGAGTAGGAGCAGCATGGTTGCGTACCTCAGGATTAGAAGCAGCATATTTGGTGATGTGTGGATCTTGATCTTAGGGACACGACAAACCTCTAGCAAAGGTTCTACAAGTCTTAACCAAACTCAATGCAAGCAAGTAGCTTATGTAGAAGGCTTATGATATATCAAGGTATATGTATGGCCGTGGTAGGTATTTCAACACCATTGAGGAACAATTAAGTTTTTCATTCATTTTAAAAGGAAATCTCGGCAATCATGCGTGCTTAGAACAATAGAGTAGAACTCCTATCTTAACTATCTCATATCTCACAACAACTTAGACTTTGTATTAGCACTTGCAACCCACTAAGTGATCAAGTTCAAGGTGGTTAAAGGTGCCAAATAATCTAGACTTAGAGAAGTGCTAAGTTGTAAACAAGCACTAGAGAAACATTAACTAGCAATTTCATCATCATTTCCATAGAAAGACTGGCACACATGAAGCATATATACAAAAAGGGAAATAAAGCAAATAAATATTTTTGGATTTTTAAATTTTTAGATTTTTTTAAATGCAAGAAAACAATAACTAAAATGCAATAAGACAAGAATTAAATGAGAAGGATTAGAAACATACCTTAGATGAACTTACCTTAGTGGGGGAGAGGATCTCCCCCAAGCTTGTCTCTTGCTCACTGTTGTGAGAACCATGCATTCCACTGGTCCCAGCGGTACTCGTCCTCCGTGATGACACCTTGGACCATCTCCAAGTTCTGTTGCATGAGCTGCAACGTGGCTTGATTCTCGATGTGGAGGTTCTCTACTTCCTGGGTGAGTGCTTCGATCTCGGTCGGCGGCTGACGCCTCCCTCTGGCAGGGCGAGGGTTATGTGCCCGGGGAAGGTGTCTGGAATGAGGAGGTGCTTCCATGTGGGAAGAGCTCACCTCCTCTTCTTCATCGGGTGCAGCATGAGAGGGACCGCTTGCTCTGAGCGGCACGGGCTTGTGCTCTCGTCATTACGTCCGTCCATGTAGCGGGACAAGGTCTTCCCCTTCTATCCAGGGTTAGTGTTGAGACATTATACAGCCAAAGTCCCTCATTAGGGAGAGGAATCTCGACTGCATTAGTCCCATATGTCATCTTAAGCGTACCTCTTGGACCTTTTTTAATTAGACCAGCACGTATAAACGTTTCTTCACGAATAATTGGTCTCTCCTTAGGCATAAACTCAAAAACATTCCCCTCAAGCACACCCAAAGATTCAGCAATTCTAGTCATGAATGAAGTAAAACCTATGGGTGTTTCTTGAACCACGAGTTCTCCCGAAGTGTACTAGCATTTTAACGGGGGCAAACTTGATTTTATTAACCATGACATACATGAGTTGCATCTCTTTAAGACCTATCTCGATAAATCAGCCCTAGGAAACAAAGTGATTGCGATCCAATAGAACATAAACCTTAAAGTTGGATTATGAATTTGCTTAGGTTTAGGATTGGACCCGATCGGTTGACAAAGCAATTGATTTCCAAAAGACAGCAAAGTTAAAATTTGCTAACGCAACCTCTTCATCTAGTATGCAATCATGATCAAAGCCTAGACCAACACTCAACTCATTCGAAGACAGGTCGTAGTCATTATTAAACATGCGAAAGTTAACACCCAAAGCATTTGACTTAAGTGAGCAAAGGAATTCTTGGGTGAGTAACTCTATGCCACGTTCAGGAACTTGCCAAAATGAGGACCAACCAATAGTATTGAAAACTATAGCAAAGTCGGTGCTCATACTGTTTTGTCGAGGAGTTCTTGGTCGAGGGCCGGCGTAGTCTTGGAAACCGCAAGTGCGAAGAGTATAGAGCTTTCCTAACTCCTCATGGGTGACCATGAGGTTGCTAATAGGCTCCATCATCCCGGGCATGATGGCGGGAACAAGTTGGTGCACTTGTTCTTCCTCCTCCCTCTCATGACTCCTACCTTCGGATTGGCGAGAGCTCGAGGACGAGCCTTCGCCCTTCTTCTTGCTAGACTTTCGGAAGGGGTTCTTCATCCTAACTAAGCTAGTGGGCAAACAAGACTGAGCTTTTCTACTACACTACTAAGAGAGAAAAGGGAAATGTTTTTGGGTTTTTGGGTTTATGACTACTACTACACTAAACTTGAGAAGGCTTGAAACACTAAGAGAGAAGAGAAGGCCAAGTGAGCTCGAGATGATTCCGTCTGGTTGTGGTGTGGGATTGAGCTCACCTTGGGGTGGTATTTATAGGGTTGAAAGGGCAAGGCCAACCCCGACCAAAGGGCGGAGTCGGCCGACCACCCTCTTGGGCCATGTGCTCTCGGGTTCCACTTTAGACAAGGAATCTTGCCTCATGCTTGCAAAAGTCGAAAAAGGGGACCAAACCTTGGTCGGCCGACCAAGGATTTTGCCCCCACTACTTTGGACATGTTTTGTCTAGGTTGTCGATAAGGGTAGTGGTGGTCCTGGTCCTAGATTCCTTCTGGTTGATTCGGATTCCTATGTCTAGTGTTTGGTGAAAGAGAAAAGGAAAAGGGCAAAAGTGGAGACAAGAATAAAGGTTGTCCCCTAGAATGCATTGCTGTTCCCTATGCTTGCTTTAGTGTTGGGATGTTCCCCAAAGCATTCTCATGCTTAAAGTAGCATCCTAAGCTAAAGTCATGAGCATTGGACCATCTCTCTTCGAATTCGGCTAGTGGGATGGGCATAGGATCCAAGTGTGTCGGCGGTGGGTGGCGGTACTGGATGCCCGGTGGGACCGGGTCCAGGTCGGTCGACACGGGCTTGTGAGCCCTGGGCACCCGGTGCACTTCCTTGGATCCTCGCTTCTAGCCGAGTGAAGAGAGGTGGTGGACCCCAAAGGACGGAGTCGGTCGACCTTGCCTTGGTGGCCCCACCGGCTCAACTTTTCTCTAAACACTCTTCTCAAGTTTTATTACCTATATCTAACTTCATTTTATTGAAAATAAAAAGTGCAATTGTAAAAGTAAACATGCAATTGGAAAGGGAAAATGCAGAATTGAAATGCATGAAAATAAACATGAGATAACTACGACATACACGGTCGGCGGAGGGCTCCGTGTTTTAGGTCCATAGAGCCGGACCTCTCCTTTCGGGTTTATTCAGTGGACACCTCGGTCGGTCCCGGAGATGGGGACCGTGAGGGTGTCTCCTTCTTCCGCCATTCTTGCTGGACTTCGGTTTTTGGTTCGGCGGGTTCTTCTTTCGCTTCGGCCTTCTTGGCCGACTTAGCGGTCTTAGTGTTCTTCCGTCGGCGGTGTTGGCGACGCGGCTTCTGGGGTGCTTGTGCCTGCATGTTAGCTTTAAAACCATTGAAAGGCACTTTCACATACCGTCCTTGGACTGACATGTACATCTCGCCATGTTGCACGTAGATAGTGGTGTCCACCGTGCTCAGGAACGGTCGTCCCAGGATGAGCGGTACTTCGATGTTGGCTCCCATATCCAGTACCAGGAAATCGACAGGGATATACTCATCTTGAACTCTGAGTAAGATATCCCGTGCCAACCCCTCAGGAAACCGGATGGTTTGGTCCGCCATCTGCAAATGCACATATGTAGGGTGCAACGGGCTCCCTAACAGATTATCATAGGTTACCTTGGACATGATGTTGACACCGGATCCAAGGTCGCAGAAAGCGTTGTCGAAGATCTGCGGTCCGATCTGGCAAGTGATAGTCGGCAGGCCAGGGTCTCCCTGTGGAGGTATAAACTGCATATACCCTCACGGCCTAGTTTGGGCCGACATGCTATCACCAGGCCGGCCCATCAAGCTCAAAGACCGATCGGCTCGAGGCTGGTCGGACGGCCTAAAACGGGCAATTATATCGAAGACCGACAAGGAGGACAAGACCTAGGCGAGATAGGAAAGTTTAGACTTGTAAAGTATGTAAACTTAGTACCGGATAGGCTAGTTCCGACTTGTAACCTTGCTCCCCGTAATATATAAGGAGAGCAAGGACCCCCATGCCGGGGACGGAATCGCATACGCACGGACTCATACATCCACACATAATCGAAACGAGCGGGACGTAGGGTATTACGCTTCATAGCGGCCCGAACCCGGGTAAACCTTGTGTGATTGCTCTGTTTACATCTTGCTCGCAACCTCGGTGCGCCTTCCGCCAATCCATTACCGGTCGGGGCATACCCCTGGTCGGACTATCACCGATATTTCGTCGGCGTGGCGCGCCGAGGTAGGGGTGCGCACCGAGATTTCACGTCGATCAAGATGGTTTCCTTCCGGCTTCCATGACTTTCGGCCGGCCTCACCTTCACCATTGGGACGATGACCTGGACAACCGCTCCGGACACCTCATACATCGAGAGTCCGCCCTCGATCTTAGCTCTACAAAGCAATGAAGATACAAATCCTTTGCCTCCTCGGTGCGAGACATCATCATCAAAGCTCGAGTTATCGAAACTCCGACCTTTTCTTCTAGGCACCAATCAACCACCGGACGAAAATTGGGCCGATCTGTTTGAAGCAACTCATGATCAACAAGATAGGCTCATGGAGTTTTTTGCTCGGTTGGATCTATCCAAATTGAATCAAAGCAAGAATCACCCACTATCCTTCAACGACCGGCGCCAACAAAACACATCGGATTGCAAGATCCCGAGATCCAAGGGTTGCATCACCGTTCCCATACGGGTTGCCAAACACCGCCGACCTATTCGGCTACCAACTTTTAGCGGATTACCACAAAGGCTATAACCGGATTCCCGATCCACACTCGGACATGATCGGCTACGCTTTCGACGCACCCGAAGGACATATTGTCAACCATGTGCACCTTGAAGAAGTCACGGATGACCAATCTCCGAGAAAACACGTGACGTTACTCCGGACACGCCCGGACTCGACGATTACTACAATATCTTAGAATTCTCGGGATCTGCCCATACGATGGTCTATTCCGACAACGAAGAAGAAGTACAATCTGCGCAAACAACAACACCAAGCGTATCGACACTACTCCGGATCTACAACTTACCGTGTTCCGACCCGGAGGAACATGAAGAAATTCAGTCGAGATCCATGACCCGGCCAAATCCGCTCAAGAATTACAGCAATTCCCATCTTTCCCTCCCGGCCCTAGGGAACGCGGTATGTCATGTTAGTGACAACGAGGTCACCATCAATGGAGAAACCGACGAACAAAGGCAACGGCGAGAGGGTCGAAACGCAGCCGGAGAACAACGAAGACAAAATGAAGCCGCAATCCCGAGGCCGCCGATCAAGATCGTATGGTTGGACGACGCAGGGGTTTTCGGCGCAATCTCGGCGATGATTTTGACCTTGTAAACGAAAGACAAGTTCACACAACCCCAAGCGCTAATCGCGGTTGCTATTGACCGCCTCAAGACGGCCAATATTCCTCAAACTCCCCAAATTGAGGAAGCAATTGATTTCCTAGTAGCCGCTAAAGCTCAAGTGAACCATATGAGAGAACAAGCGCGCCCGGCCGCATCTCTCGAAGCCACCGACGCGCGGTTTCTTCGGCAATCAAATCCCGAGACTCTAGAGAAGGAGGTGCTAACGACAACAACTATGTAGACGATGGAGAAAGTTGTGGGAATTTTCCTCACAATAGATTTCACCGAGAGACACAATGACAGAAAACGAGATCAACCACGAGAGATAACGAGAGATCATGATCAACCTTTCAATCACCATCATGGTGAACAATATGATGACAACGACCTCCGAGCGAGTCATCAACAATCGATACCGAGCTCGTATGGATGCCGCGGGACCGAAGCCGTATTCAGCTGCCCTACGAGAGGTAGTCGGCCTAAAAGTTTCAGGATACCGAGATATCAAAACTTACGATGGCAAGGTCGATCCGAGCATTGGATCCTCTTATACGAAGTAGCCGTACGAGCAGCGGAGGGGATGAACATGTCATGGCCAATTACCTTCCTATTGTACTCGACGGTGGGCCGAATAATTGGTTATTACGCCAACGAGAGGGGTCGATTCACGGTTGGCCCCAATTGCGACACCTCTTCATCGAAAATTACAGAACCACGTGCCGGCAGCCGGGCACTAAATACGACCTAGCAAAGATCGTCGACTACCCAAATGAACCACTACGTCACTACATACGGCGCTTCTCGGAAGTCTGGACAACAATTCCGAGACATTTCAGCGATCGAAGTTGTGTCCTTGTTCGTACAAGGATTACGACAACAAGGAAATATCGATCTACGAAAAGAACTCTTGAGAAGACAACCCACTACAACCGACGAGATGTTCGAATAGCACGAGAATTCGCTCGCGTTGATGATGCCATGCAACGGTTGCCCGAAACCGGACAAGGATACGAAACTTCGGAAGAAACGATGACGAGAAAAGAGATTTTCAACGCAAAGACATGCGCGAAACGACGAGACGTGACAATAACCGTCGCAATGAACGACGACGCGACAATCGCATTCAAAACAATTATAGCGGAGACACGATCAACGTGTCCATTCGATACCACCCAACGAGAGAAAAGAAGCGAGACTTCGATCCAGAATATGAGAAAATCCTAGGCCGGGATTGCCCTAAGCATCCAGGAAAAGGCCATACCATGGGCGAATGCCGAGGATTCACCGCAATTTTTAGCGGGCAGCCGCCAAGAAACAAAGATTGATAAAACAAAACAAGGAAAAACGACACGAACGGAAGGACAAAACCGGGAAGAAGAAGACGGTGATAAAGACCCTCGACATCAATTCAACGAGCCCACCAAACACCATCGCCATGATCTTCGGCGGCAAGGTTCGCCTCGAAAACTCGCGTGACAAGAAATTACTAAAAAGGAGGATCATGGCGATCGCTAAGACAGATGGGGCAAACACGAGATACCAAAGCTCCGGCCTGGTCGGAACAACCGAGTCACCTTCAACGGGGCGACATGTGGGCAAATATACCGGACGCCGGGCGTTTCCCCTTGGTACTCGATCCAAATCAACCACATACGCATGGAAAGAGTACTCATAGATGGCGGCGAGTGCCTTAAACATACTATTCTTACAAGCGTTCCGAGAGCTAGGGTTAAAGATCGAAGATCTCGAGCCTTACGACTCACCATTAGGGGAGTCATGCCGAACAAACCATCAATGCCTTTGGGAAAAATAACCCTACCCGTCCGAGTTCGGGACAAGACAAAGCACTTCGAGAAAGACTACGTCAGCTTCATTGTAGCTGACTTCGAAGGCGTCTACCATGCCATACTCGGTCGACCAGGGATCGCGAAGTTCATGGCCGTCCCTCACTATGGATATCTAGTATTGAAAATGCCAACATCAAAAGGCATTCTTTCTCTTAGAGGCAATGTGCTTATGGCCCATGATCTGAGGAAAACAAACGCCTACGCGGCGGCCGAATTAGCCGACCTCAAAGCTCATATGGAGCAAACATGCCTTGAAGCAAAAAAGATACCGAAGCGATCTCCGGATCCCGATCAAGCGGTCAAAAGATCGGCTAACAAAAGCAACGACACAAAGAAGATCGAGCTCATCCCCGGCGATAAAGAAAAAACCGCTCTCATAGGAGCACATCTAAACGACAAATAGGAAGACGCGCTCGTCCGGTTCCTAAGGGACAACATAAGCATATTTGCCTGGAAACCGAGCGGACATGCCGGGCGTCCCAAGGGAAAAAGGCCGAGCACTTCCTTAATGTCTCGAAACCGCCAAACCAATCAAGCAAAGATTACGACGGTTTGCTCGCGACGGGAAGGAGGTGATTAGGGTAGAAGTGTTAAAGCTATTAGCAAATGGTTTTATAAAAGAAGTGTATCATCCCGACGGCTATCCAATCCAGTTCTTGTACAAAAGAAAAATGGCGAATGGAGAATGTGTGTTGATTATACCGACCTCAACAAACACGCCCTAAAGACCCCTTTAAACTACCTCGCATCGACGAAGTAGTTGATTCAACCGCAGTCGCGAACTGTTGTCCTTTTTAGATTGCTATTCGGGGTATCACCAAATAGCCTTAGCAACTCACGATCAAATAAAAACATCATTCATCACGCCTTTCGGCGCATACGCTATACGACCATGTCGTTTGGCCTCAAAAATGCTGGTGCAACATACCAACGCGCCATCCAAGAGTGTCTTCAAAAGAAATTTCCGACCGGTTGGTCGAAGCATACGTAGACGACGTAGTCGTAAAAACAAAAAGGAGAGCGGATCCTTAGTTTCAAACCTAGAGCGAACCTTTGTCGCCTTAAACAAATTTCGGTGGAAATTAAACCCACAAAAATGCATATTCGGAGTACCATCGGGGATACTACTTGGCAACGTAGTTAGCCAAGACGGCATCAAGCCAAATCCCGAAAAGATTAATGCAGTTTTAAAAATGACGCAACCGAAAGGCATAAAAGATATCCGAAACTTCTTGGATGCATGGCGGCTTTAAGCCGCTTCATATCAAGACTTGGCGAAAAAGGCCTCCCCTTTTTTTCAAATTATTAAAAGCCAAGCAAAAATTTGAATGGACAAGCGAAGCGAGACAAAGCCTTCTTCGAACTCAAGACATATTTAACATCGCCACCGGTGCTAAAGACACCTAAAGATCACGAAGAGTTATTGCTATACATTGCGGCTACCGATCGCGTGGTCGCACAAGAATAGTCGTCGAACGACAAGAAGAGGGACACACATATGGTGTACAAAGACCAGTCTACTACATTAGCGAAGTTTTAAACGACTCCAAACGAGAGATACCCACACGTACAAAAACTTTTGTACGGGATCCTAATAACAAAACGAAAGTTGCTACACTACTTTGATACATATCCGATCACAATAGTAACGAGAACACGCCGTTGGCGACATTCTCCGCAATAAAGACGCCGGGTCGGATCATCAAATGGGCAATAGAACTTAGCCCATACACATTGAAATTCGAGAAGCGAGAACAACCATCAAATCCCAGGCTTTGGCTGATTTTCTTGTAGAATGGACGGACATATCCCTACCTCCATTTCAAAACGAAGCCGAACGATGGGAAATGTTCTTCGATGGCTCCCTCAAAATAAAAGGAGCGGGAGGAGGGGGTCGTGTTCAAAGCACCAAGCGGTGATACCCTAAGATATGTGCTTTGCGTATCCATTTCAAAGCTTCAAATAATGCGGCGAATACGAAGCTGCACTTCATGGCCTCAAAATAGGCATCGAGTTGGGTATAAAAAGGCTCCTCGTCTTTGGAGATTCTAATCTAGTCGTCCGGCAAATCAACAAAGAATGGGACTGTACTAATGAGAAAATGGAAGCATACGTGGCGAAATAAGGAAGTTGGAAAATAAATTCTATGGTCTGGAATTCACTTATATACCAAGAGAAAAGAACAAACTTGCCGACCAATTATCTAAATTGGGATCGACAGCAAAAATGCCACCTCGATGTATTTGTTCAAGACCTCCTATTACCTTCTCGTCACACGGGAGGTAGCACGAGAACCACCACAAAAAGACGTAGAATCATCGACAAAACTAAAACAGATGATATCCGCGAGCATACTCTTGGCCCATCTCCGGCCAGCAGCAAAACAAGTATCATCGCCGCAATCCGGCCGGCGCCTTTCGGAATAAATGCTCCAAGAACAAGGTCGGGCAAAAAATCTATAGATAACTCCAAAGTTATTTATCCAAAGAAAAGAAAGCGACAAGACTCCTCGATTTGCAAAGGGATGTAACGAGCAAATACCATCGTAGAACCTTTGGAACAAACAAAAGAGACAAAACCAGATTTGGAGAATTCCTTTATTCGGTACCTCATTGATGAGGATACACCGACGAGATAAAATAGAAAAACGGCGTCTTATAAGACGCGGCAAACATTATGTCCTAGTCGACGGGCAACTTATGCGCAAAAATGCAAGCGGCGAAGTATTGCAAAAATGCATTTCCTTCGAAGAAGGAGCGGAACTACTACTACGTATTCATGAAGGGATATGTGGAAACCATGCAGCATCAAAAACACTTGGTCGGGAAGGTGTTCCGAGCGGGTTTTTTCTTGGCCAACCGCACTCGCCGATGCTAAAAAACTAGTTCGGCATTGTAAAGGTTGCCAATTCTTCGCTAAACAAATTCATGTCCCTGCACATGAGCTTCAAACAATACCATCGGCATGGCCCTTTTCATGCTTTGGGGACTTGACATGATAGGACCATTCAAAAAAGCCCCGAGGCGGCTATCAATTCGTCTATGTACTTATAGACAAATTTTCAAAACGGATAGAATATAAGCCCTTAGTCAAGGCAAATGCTCAAAAGGCATCGAATTCCTAACGGACGTCGTACATCGTTTCGGCGTACCCAACACCATCATAACAGATTTGGGATCCACATTCACGGGTGGTGAATTTTGGGATTTTTGTGAAGACTTAGGAACAAAAGTAAAATACGTATCGTGGCTCACCCTCGAGCCAATGGTCAAGTAGAAAGAGCAAATGGGATGATCATAGACGCACTACGGAAAAGGTTATATCGAGACAACGATACCCATCCAGGAAGATGGTATCATGAATTACCCGCCGTAATATGGGGACTTCGAACTCAACCAAGCGAAATACCGGCGTCTCGCCTTATTTCATGATATTTGGTGCGAAGCGGTTTTACCGAGATGAAGTGGCATTTGGCTCACCAAGAACAAAAAACTATGACGAGGAAGCCACAAATGAAGTCGGAAAAACTATCATCGATTCGGGAGAAGAGCGAAACTTGGAAACACTCCCAAGAACGGCCAAATATCTAGCGTCTCTACGGCGCTATTACAACGAACGTAAAAGAAAGACGGTTTGTAGTCGGAGATCTCGTCCTCAAAAGAATTCGAGAAATCGACGACCTCCACAAATTGTCATCTCATTGGGAAGGACCTTTCCTAGTCAAAGCGATCACAAGACCAACGACTTATAAATTGTGTACTCTAGACGATCCACCTAGAGATTTGCCAAACTCTTGGCACATAGAACACTTAATTAAATTCTATGCTTAAGGCAGCTTTAGATTGATCATCGACAGGCTCCACGGCAGCATCATCAGGCACTGTCATCCTGTCAATACCCCGATCAAAACCAGTGCGTTGGTACTGAAGAGCTTCCCCAGCTGGCAGATCATCTAAAGGCACTCGGGACACATAAATATGACGGCCCTGTAAGCATATACAGGTCAGTATAATTACCAAAAGCATTGAGATATAAAGAAAACAAACAAAGTGAACATGACGGTACCGGTGGAGGTGGCATCCTCCAGTCATAAGGTTTAATAGTTGGCCGAGGGATATGAGTATCCTCCCCCCGTTTGAACATCTTCATAAGCCTCAAGTTAATATCATCAAGAGCAATTTCCTCTGAAGATTCATGAGAAGGGTCATCCTTCAGATGATATTCCCACAGGAAATTAATTCTCTCCCTCAAAGGTTGGATACGGCGAGAAATGAAAACATTTTTGCCCTTTGTAAAACCGTTCGGGCCCTTAAAATTCATCATTGCCGGGATCTCGTTCACTTCGATCATCTCGGTAGCATTTGGCTTATCCGACCAGCGATGATTTGGTTCGGGAATCGAGTAATATCACAAGGACAGGCCTCCCTTCGATTATCATTCACATAGAACCATTTTTTGAACCAATCTTTCACATTGTCGGTATGAGTGAAAGACGGCCCGGCGTGAACGCATTCCATCACGAAGAGAGGTAGCACGCTCCATTCTGGGGCTACCTCCTAAATTTCCCCTCTTTTCAATTCATAAAAATGACGAAACACATTGAAGTTTGGGGGAATTGCAAGATACATTTCACAATATGCAACAAAGAGAGCGGCCATAATTGAGTTCGGTTGCGGATTGCGATAGAAATCCTCCAAAAAATGCGAGTTCCACCGGGAAAGTATGAAGCGGAATACCCAAGCCTCGATGAAATAATCTTCAAAAACAACTATTTCACCATCATAAGGGCGGGAACGCCTCACCTCGCGGCGGCACACGCCACACTTCAAAGGATGCCGGCGGAATCATGCCCCCATCCGCCAAAGAATTCAGCGACGCCGCCGTCGGCTAACGTCGGCGACCAAAGAAGCTTCATTTGTTTCTCATACTCCTTCGTTCCTTTCCCTTCTTCTTCTCTCGCTGGCAGTTGACGCTTCTTCGCCATGATTTTCGGACGGGAAGGATGCGGTTGCTCGAGCTAACCCTAGACACGAGCGCACGGGAGCGAAAGGGGCGATTGCAAGAACGGGCAAAATGAAACCAAGCGGTCAAATGACGGCGGCACCAAGAGTTTTTAACCGCACTAGGGTTTTTTACTTCTAATGGGCCGGAAGAAATCTGCCGCCCCTAGCGGAAAAAGGCTTTTCCGGTTCGTTTCTTTTCCCCGTTTAAAATTCATTTTTTCCGCGAGACGCACGGCTTACCGAGACAACTGGCGAAAAGGCGGCCGGTAAACAAAGCTACGATGGCCATTTAAGTCTGCCTTCTAGCTATAGTCTTAAAAACGGCCTCGCTAAAAGATCGGGTTCACGCGAAGGTTCCAACCCGCCGTAACAAAGTTACGGTATAGCAAGATATATCATTAACATTTCAACCCACACAATCCGACAGTGGCTGGGATGTTTTGGCCAATGATACCGGTTATTCGGTGCACAAATAGCTAAGCTATTTTTATGGGTTTAGATTCAAAACCATGGTCTCACGGCCACGGCGGGGACCGAGTTAAGTAGCAAAGCTATCTTAACTTAATCATGACAAAGTCATGGCATGGTTCAAACCGACCAGCCCAAATGAAATTTGGCTGCTCGGTCTCACTCAAAGAGTGGTCGGAAACACATAAAACACGATATAATGATCGATTGTCTTCTTTTTTAGACCACGACATAATGTGTTCCACCTCATCTCAGGCTCGGGGACTACGTGGGCCCACGTCACCTAAGAGGTGACATGGGCTAGACCTTTCTTTTAGAGCTTGCTGTAACATATACTATCTCACAGCAACCTCGGGGACTACGTGGGCCCACGTCATTTGCATGACTCGGCTTTGATCCTTTTCTTTACAAGAGGGTTTAGTTTCAAAACTAAGCTAAGGCAACGACTAATCACGACAGATACCATGTGATGGCAGGCATCACACACTAACGAGGGCCCACGTCTCCGGATTTGGGACCCTTCCAAAATTCTTTTTTCTTTTTTCAGGAGCATCATAAATCTTTCGGTCAAAACCAACAACGTCAACCAAGTGCAAGCAAAATGTGGTCGGAAGCACTAGACGGTCCTCCAGCCCTGCTCGGACCACATGTCGAACGTGTGTCCGACCACCCTTTCTCACTCAGCCAAGCAAGACGGTGTTTTCTCCCTCAAGATCCATGATGCTCGGGGACTAGCCGTGGAGGTATAAACTCCATATACCCTCACGGCCTAGTTTGGGCCGACATGCTATCACCAGGCCGGCCCATCAAGCTCAAAGACCGATCGGCTCGGCTGGTCGGACAGCCCTAAAACGGGCAATTATATCGAAGACCGACAAGGAGGACAAGACCTAGCCGAGATAGGAAAGTTTAGACTTGTAAAGTATGTAAACTTAGTACCGAGATAGGCTAGTTCCGACTTGTAACCTTGCTCCCCGTAATATATAAGGAGAGCAAGGACCCCATGCGGGGACGGAATCGGCATACGCACGGACTCATACATCCACACATAATCGAAACAGAGCGGGACGTAGGGTATTACGCTTCATAGCGGCCCGAACCAGGGTAAACCTTGTGTGATTGCTCCCTGTTTACATCTTGCTCGCAACCTCGGTGCGCCTTCCGCCAATCCATTACCGGTCAGGGCATACCCCTGGTCGGACTATCGCCGATATTTCGTCGACACTCCCTTCTTCGGGACAAACGGTGAATCCACCGTTACCCGAACAGCACAAGAATGAGGCCTCCCGAACCTCGTGGTTACCAACCTGACGCCCTCAATAGGGTCCTTAGGCTTTGCCGGAATCTTACCTTGCTCATAAGTGGGGACATTTGCTTTGCTAGTTGAGCTAACGGTTTTCTAACATTTTATTAAAGCTCAATTGATTTTTCATAGCGAGTTAAAGCTATCCATTTTCTCACTAAGACTTTCTAATATCTTGTCATTAGCCATCATTCTTTTATTAAGACCATCATTAATTTTAATTAGACAAGTTCTTTCAAGGAAGGTTGGTTATTGAAAGAATTACGAGTTGTGGTAAGTATTACCCGAATTATTATTGTAACCCATACCTTGGCCTTGGTAGAAGGGCGCGAACTCCATTGCTGTTGTTGGGGCCGATTCCCGTTGTTGAAGTGGTTGTTGTTGTTGTTGTTGTTGCTGACGAAGTTCACCTCCTCCTGCGTCATGGGGCAGTTGTTGCCCGAATGGTCCTCCTCTCCGCAGACCTCGCACCATGGGTCGGTACCCACGGCACGAGATAGCGGCGAGTCGGATGGCCTCCACTTCCTTGTTAGAGGACGATCCCTCTATCTTCTTCATCAGGAGGTCCATCTTGGCAGAGAGCATGTCCACCTCGCTAAGGGCGTGGACACCTCTCTTCTTGGGCTGAAGGCGCTCTTCGTTCCATCCTTGGTTGACCACCATCTTCTCGATGAGCTCCTTGGCATCCCTAACATTGTGTTGCAGGAATGCCCCTCCAGCGGAAGCATCAAGGTGACTCCGGGCTACGCCAGTCAGCCCATGGTAGAAACCTTGAATAATGAGCCATTCGTCTATCCCGTGATGGGGACAGGCTTGAATGTACTCATTGAGACGTTCCCATGCTTCGGGAAACGTCTCGTCGGACTTTTGTTGGAAGCTTGAAATCTTCCCGCGCAGGACACTGGTCTTACCCGCGGGAAAGAACTTCTTGAGGAATGCGTTGGCACATCTGTCCCAAGTTGTCACCTCAGCCTTGTTACTGTAGAACCATTGCTTCGCCTTTCCCAACAATGAGAATGGGAAAAGACGAAGGCGAACGGCATCTGCAGTGACGTTCTTGACCGTGAAGGTGTTGCACACCTCCAGAAAGTGTTGGAGGTGGGCATTGGCATCCTCATGTGGCTTTCCATAGAACTGATTTGCTTGCACCATGTTGATCAGTGTAGGCTTGAGTTCAAAAGTCGCATCGCCCATGTTCACGTTCGGACCCGTAGCGACAAAGTCGGCTGACGGCGACGAGAACTCAGCGATGGTCCTTTGAGCCATGATTGCCTCAACAACTGGTGCGGGACTTCCTTCCACAAACGGTTCAGGCTCTGAGATGATTCTCTGAGGAGGGACTAGACTGCGTCTAGCTCTCTTCGGCAACCTCTCGGGATCTTCGACGAAGTTTGATGGCGAGGCCCGAAACCGCTCATGCCTTTGTCTAGAAAAGGATAATAACAAAAACAAGACAAAGTGAAGGATAAGCTCCTAACACTACTGATGCTTTTAGATTAAGAGTAGACCACGGATTCCAATTTACTAGAAATTCTTAATACGGCGCTTCCCCGGCAACGGCGCCAGAAATGCTTGTTGGTTAATATTACGCTGTACCGGATTTGGGTAAGGAATCTAGTTCCCCGGCAATGGCTCAAGAAATGCTTGTTAGCAGATCTTAGCACAATCACTAGAATTAAGTAAATGTGACTAGCGTATGGTAGCTAAGCCTACCGCAAACCCGAACTACTACCGGAGAGAGGTGTCACAATTCCTCTTCCGGCAACGACCTAAGAATGCTAAGCCAAGCTAAACTCTAGTGACAACGTAGGACTAACCACGGGGTAACTCGCAGCGCACGGTACCGATGTAGCACTTCAACCGGGTGAGTACTCCGGTGTCGAATTTATAGTTCGCTCACGGGAAGCGGATTAAGACTCTCTAGCAAATGTGTGATGGAAATCCGTGGTGGTTCTACTCAATCTAAGCTATTGATATTGATAAAGGGTATGAGTGTCGTTATGAGTGATAACTAAGGGTAACTAGTAGGTAGCTAGCCAGGTGGGAGGACAACGAGTGAGTAAGGACTCCTATGTTTCTAACTATACTTTTGTGTTCTAATCTAACTAATGTAACGACTTAACTAAACTAATGCCTAGACCATCGATGTGATAGGGGAGATCGGCTGACAAAAAGGAGGGTAGCGTCTCCCGAGGGACTAACTCCTATTCCGGCGGACCTATGACTTTAATGGGCGCCCACACCCTACCCCTAACGTAAACGAGATATAAGCGAAAGGCTGCGTTCGTCACAACCGCCCCCGTGTAATACGTTGGACAGTGAATGGACTTACCACTCAAGAGTGAATGGAATTACCAATCATCGATAGGGTGCATCCACTATTAAGCACTAGCCTAAGCACCTCGCCTAATCTAGTCTTAAGACTCCGGCTACCACGTAAGTAACCTCGGCCCCAATTGGTAGTGAAACACACACAAAGGATCTAGACACTAACTAGTTTAGACTCTACACTAACGAGACTAAGACACAACACTACTACACTAGTATAGCAATGCACTAAGTAAATACGAAAGTAAAGTACTCAAAGTAAAGACTTAGTAAAGTAAAGCAAGACTATATTAATATAAGGAAAGTACTTCGAAAGTAAAGGTACAAGAGCTATACCAGATTCTCCGGAAAGACGACTCGGAGACCCGAGCTTCGCTCGACTCGACTCTAACTCCCACTCTAGACTAGACTACACTACTCTTGATCTCCCAAGAGAGCTTGAGCTTGAGAACACTAATGTGAACTACTTGGGGACACTTTACAATGAGAGACTAGGGGGTATTTATAGTGGAGGTGGAGTAGGGGTTACGCCGCCGCCACGTCGCCGATCCGTGTGCTCTCCGTCATGCGCCGTTGGATCAAACCGACCTTCCACCGACTTGAATGGACGGCTCTTGGTGCAGGACACGTGGGAGTCATGCAGGAAGGCGGTGGAAGCGAACCGACCCCAAGTGGGGCCCACCTGCAGGTCGGCCGACCTGGGTCTGGCTGACCTGTGGGTCCCACTGGCCTTCTAGAAGGTCCAGGTGGCAGTGGGACCAGTGCCAAGGTGTCCTGCCACCAAAGGTCCATGTGGCAGCTTCCTGGTGCTGTCCTGGCTTGTCACATGTAGTCTTGTCCGAAGTTGGGTTCACTTGATATCTTGCTTGCTTCCATGTGGATCCTTGGTCCATTGTACCAATCAGATGGAATGTTGATGTGTGGTACATTTGGATCCAGGATCAGGTTCTCCTGTAGAGTTCAGGGACCCTGCTTGGTGGTCAGATCCTGGTGAGACCAGAATCAGGTCAGAAGACCTGGGTTTTGGTCTCACAGGTCCTGTTTCCGGCTTTCTGCATTTCACAAGCTAAGAATACAAGTGAAACTTTATTAGTGATAAATATGCTCATGTGATGCTTATCTTCCTTCTATCGAGGACTGTTGACGGGTTTCTGAGTGTACCAAAACTGGTCTTTATTCCCGTCAACACGTGGGCGGCTGGTCGGGGCGCTGCGAGCGCCGGACTCGGAAGTGGCGCGTCCGGCGGTGGCCGGACGCCGACCAGAAACATCCAGAGCCGGGGCGCGCTAGCAGTCGCTCGGCTGGACGTGGACCGGACGCGGCCGCCGGACGCACGCCGGACGCGGGCGCCGGACTCGGGCGGTGTACTATTGAGCGTCCGGTGCGTGTTGCGCAGGACTTCTTCGCGCGATTGGGAGTTAGCCGTTGGGCATCAACGGTCGACTTCAAACGGCAGTGACACGTGGCGCTTTGTGGAGCGCCGGACGCGGCTTGGAGCGTCCGGCGGTGGAGGCCGGACGCGTCCGGCGCGCCTCACTTTTTCCAGCGTGGGGGCAACGGCTATTTTGGCCCTTGGGGCTATAAATAGAGGGGTTGCTCGGCTATGGCTAGTTGCTGAGCACCTTGGGGACTTGGTGTCCACCTTGGAGAGTGCTTGGAGAGCCCTTTACTCACTTGTGCTTGAGAGTGACCATCCGATCGAGTGAGTGAGCGATTCTAGTGCGTTGCTTTGAGAGATTGCATCGTGTGGCACTAGGTGATCGTGTTGCAAGCCGGTGTGCTTGTTACTCTTGGAGGTCGCCACCTCCTAGACGGCTTGGAGGCAAGAGACTTCGTTGTAGCACCCGTGGAGATTGTGCGGTGCTCCGAAGGAGGATTTGTGAGGGGTTCTTGAGCCTTCCCCGCGGGAGCGCGAATTGGCTACTCTAGTTGAGCGTGGCTTGGAGGATCCCGTTCTTGTGTTGATTGGAGTTGGGGCTCCCCGCAGGGGGTTTTGGCGTGAGCCAACTTGAGCGGCCAACTCATCACCAAGTCGGTGTATCGCCACAATCGGACGTAGCTTGGTGGCGACCAAGTGAACCGGGGAAAAATCGTGTGTCGATTTGTGATTGCCGAGGCTTCGACCTCCTTGTGCTTGTGTGTGAGGCTTCGACCTCCCTTGTGATTGTGTGCGGGTGGTTGGTCTCTACGCTCGGTGATTCGCCACCGCCGCGACTTCGTGTGTCCACTCTTCGCGGTGGTTTGCATCCCCTCTAGCTCAAGCTTGCATTTACATTTGTTACATTCTTGCTTAGCTTGAGTAGTGGCTCTTGTGCTCGTTTGCTTGTGTAGCTAGTTGAGCACCTTCTTGCTTGTGTAGCTAGAAGTAGTTTTAGTGTTTTGCTTAGCTTGTGTAGTTAAGTGAATTGCGCTCTTGGGTTCGGCTTGTGTAGCCTTGTCCTTGAGCATCTAGTGAGCTTAGGTTTGGCATAGTGCTTTTGCTCATTGGAATTGTGTAGGTGCTCCCCGGTTCGCTAAAGTACTAGTTGCTTAGGTTTGTGTGACCTTGCAAGCTAGAATTTTTTAGGTGAGCACTAGCTAGTTTAGCACCTTGCTTCTTGTTTAGGATCTTTTACAAGGTGCTACTAGAGTTGTAGTTAGTGGGGTTAGTCTTGGCTAGACCGATAGTTTTAATTCCGCATTTGTTTCGGTTAGCCGGTGCGTAAGTTTTTAGGAAGGACTATTCACCCACCCCCCCCCCTCTAGTCCATCTCCACCCTACAATAGGTTCGGTGATGACCGAGAACGTGCTAGAGGTAGACTCGAAATACGCGGAGGTGGCTGAGAAGTACGAGGAAGATGTTCTCGTCGTCGATGATTATAGCCATAGTGAGATTGAGTCTGCTCCTAACTAAAGTATGAGTCCCAAAGAGATAAAGGCAAATGAACAAAATACTACCAAGGTGCACAATCCTTTTTAGTAGTTGTTGCCTAATAATTTATTAACTAATAGTGGTGGTATAACAATGCTTCAATCTTAATTAATACTACTTATAAATTTTTATGTCATGGGTCCGCAATGAGAAGTACGCGGAAGATGTTCTCATCATCGATGGTTATAGCCCTAGTGAGATGGAGTCTGCGCCTAACTAAAGTGTGAGTCCCAAAGAGAAAAAGGCAAATGAACAAAATACTACCAAGGTGCAAAATCCTTTTTAGTAGTCGTTGCCTAATAATTTATTAACTAATAGTGGTGGTATAATAATGCTTCAATCTTAATTAATACTACCCTATAATTTTTAATGTCATTAATCCGCAATGGATCTTGATGAGATCTACAACTCTTTTTATATTAAAATCAATTTAACAACTTATGATTGTATTTTGATTGAAGTCATTTATATAATAATGGATTTAAAAAATTAAGTTTCTTCTTTTGTTAGAACGCGTGGACATATTTGCTATCATAGCTAAAACGCGTGGACATATTTGCTATCATAGCTAAAGCATAACAATGTGAAAATTTTTGTATTATTATTATTATTATGGTTACTTCTACTATTATTGTTTAGAACTCTCTTTCTTATACTTACTCCTCTCAAATGTTTTAGAATTATGTTAAGCCAAACTATTTTAGATTTGACTATATATATTTATATAAAAGTGTATAAATATTATGACACCAAATTAACATTGTTGTGATGCGTAGTTGCGTTGGGAGAGAAATGCGTATTCTGAATTTGAGCTATAGTGATCAATGGTGGAGGGTGAGGTTATCATTTAAATTAATTTAAGTCATTGGCTTAGAGATATTTTTTTCTCCCGTTGCAACGTACGGGCATTTTTGCTAGTATTTATTAAACCAGAAACACCCTCATGTTACAATTGTACAAATACAATTGTAAATATAGTGTATTAAGTCACATTATTGACATGAAAAAAGAGATTAACCGAGGACACAATTATGTCAGTGTTCTTTTCCCAGGTACTAGCATGCATGTCTAAATACTTGCGTGACTCATTTTTTTAGATCAAATGCTTATGCTAGCTTGATGTGGCAGATTGATTTGTGTATATCATTACTGTGAATAGCAGGCGGTTGTAAATATACATGGTCTACTCAGATTCTTTTGAGAATATACATGGTGGCTGCCGGGGGTTACCGGATTAGGCTCTTCCATAGTGTGGACAATTTGTGTTCATTTTTAAGAATATATTTTTCTGGCCACAGTTGACCTGCTGTCGTGGAGATCGCTGATCGCCCGATCGGGGTCGGCGCTGCCGCGGTCTGCCTTGTGTCTTCGTGTGTCTCGCGAAGACGCGAACTCGAGTCGCGCGGGCGGCGGGCGGTGAAGGCTGCGGCTCGATCGTCTGTTTTCTCGTCTCCAAAGAAACAAAGGCCGACGTACTCACGTCTCCTTGTGCTCATGGGCCATATTCTGTTAATTAGATTGGCCTACATTATACTCATCTGTTAATTAGATGGGCCATATTATGAAAATCGAACATATACAGTATCCATAACGATATACTCGTATACATATATACGTGACTGGCGTATACGTGACCGTGGCTATTGGCCAAAAGCCCAAATGCTTCCTACGAGCTGCATTTCTCTCCTGGGGTTTGGCCTCTTCGCTCCATTTGATGATGGGCCATAAGCCTATCGTGCGCCACTGCCAGGAAGCCAGAACGGAGGGCAAGGAATTAAGACATCGAGTGACTTTGTCTCTGTGTCAAAACATGATTAGATAATAGTATAAAAGAAACAATATGCTACTCCATGTAACAATGTAGAACTAACCTAGTGGTTTGTTCACGACCGGGGTAGTTCTAGGGGCACAGGTTCGACTCCTCTACTCCGGCCTTGCAATAGTTATTTTTTTTTTAAAAAAAATAAGAATTCACTTATTAGCTAGATAGCCACAAGGTGTATTCACGCTAGTCAATTTTCTTTACAAAATAAAAAAAATAAGAATTCACTTATTAGATAGCCACAAGGTGTATTCACGTTAGTCGATTTTCTTTACAAAATACCGGTTGCATCAAACAAAAATCCATTGCAATAGTACTTCTAATTGCATCCATATTCTAAACCGGTGCAATACCACCTACATATTGCATCAAAAATTCAATACTAACGCAACCAAATGTGTCTGATGCAATAATTTCTACCTATTGCATCCCTTGTTCCAAATGATGCGATAGGCCATACCTATTGCATCGACATGAACTACTATCGCATCCAACTCTTTTTCGATGCAATAATGACCACATATTGCATCAGATTCCAAACATTGATGCAATAGCAGCCTATTGCATCAGATTTGAGTTTGATGCAAGGGGTCGTGATGCAATAGGGTCAAAATTTAGTAGTGGAATAACACACACTAGGTACCATACATTGTGAGAAAAACACAATCAGTGGATGTTTTCTCCTGTCATCTTAGCGAAGGGAGGAAAACACAACTGTAAGAGCATCAGAACCGGATTCGACCGTCCAGGAAGAAGTGAGACGTTTTGTTTGTTCTCGTTGGGTCTTTGAGCCATGCACTGCAAATACTTGCTCCATCTCAGGCTTCTCAACCGTCTTCAATTTTCACCTGCTGTCATCAAGAAAACAACAAGATGAGGGAAAAAGAAACACTATTATTCTATTACGGAAAATGTATGCACACTCATGAACCTAGCCTACTGAGATACCGGGAAAGTAATAGTGTAACAGCAATCAGCAGTGGGATTGCTCTGACTTTCAGAAACAATTAACAGCCTAAGTCTTAAGATTAACAATAACGGCCTAGTTTATACTGCAAACAGGTGGCATACATACCATACAAAAAGAGCGTGAACCCACTTTCTCATGCAAGCAATCTACAAAAATTAGCATCTCATGGGTTGGTGGATTTCCTTCAACTCTGGGCAGTCAGCAATAAATAAATCTTTTATGTGGATAATTGCACTTGGTCCACCGATTGATTTAAGCTTTGAACAACCACGGAAAGTCAAACTCTGAAGTGATACCAGATTACAGCTCCACAGGTGACCAGGAATGGACACTATACATTCACAGTCACGAATCTCCAGCCACTCGAGGGATGTCAGGTTCTCCAGGCAACTAGGAAGACATGCAGATAAATCCCCACAATTCCGTAACGTGAGGTTTTGGAGAGACTGTGGTAACACCATTCCACTCTGCCAGTTGAGGCTTTGACAGCCTGAAATGTTCAACTCCTTCAGATGAGGAAAACTTCCCAATCTATGAGCTGGCAGGGACAGCAAGCCACAATCAACAATCCAAATTCTCTCAACGGCAGGGAGATATAGGAGGTCATCTATAGTTTTCAGCTTCTCGCAGGAGATAATTGTTAGGTGGGCAAGTAAGGGGAATTTTCCCATTCTGCTTTGGGCCCCACAATGGAAAAGGTCAGTGGATATAGGTTCCGAATGTCTAATAATTTTTAATGAAGAACAACGAATGATCTCAAGATTCTTTAGCCATGGAAGCCTTACTTGCAGTTCGATGGCTTCTAGGAGGCTGTCCGATAACTGCAAGGTGGTGAGAAAACTACACTCAATCTTGTATCCGAGGTCTCCAGAGTTCATGAGATACAGCTTGTTTAGGGATGGAGCAAACAGGTGTTGTGATTTGATCTTTGGACATTGAGACACGCTCAATAGTTCAAGGAAACGAAAATATCCAAACCTATCTGTTGGTACCGATTCTAAGCTTCTGCAGTTGGAAATTTTTATTATACGATGATAGGCATACAAGCTGGTTGTAGAAATTGTTCCTGGCTTGATAAGTTGCTGCAATCTGTAATTTCTACATCAGTCGGGGACAAGAAAGTGTTATCAATGGATCGCATCGGCCTCACCATGTAAAATGTCGGAAGATGTAGGTTACGAATCCCTAATAACTGTCGAGTGGGACAAGAACTGATCTCGATCTCCTGTAGCAACCGGAGATTGCACACAATTGATTCAATAAGGCAATTTGATAAATGCAAGGTGATGAGAGAACCACACTCAGTCTTGTATCCGAGATTCCCAGAGTCTTCTAGATACAACCTCTTTAAGGATGGAGCAAACAGGTGTCCAGATTTGATCTTTGGACAACGGGACACACTCAGTTCTTCAAGGAAAGGAAAATATCCAAACCTATCAGGTAGCGATTCCAAGCTTCTGCAGTTGGATATTTTTATTTTCTTGACAATACGCATATAAACTGGTTGTAGAAATTGTTCCTGACTTGATAAGTTTCTGCAATCTGTAATTTCTACATCATTCGGGGACAAGAAAGTGTTCTTAATGGCTCTGCTTCTGTCCTCAGCATATAAAATGTCAGAGCATATAAGTTCTGAATCTCTAATAATTGCTAGTGAGGGACAAGAATGGATCTCTAGCTCCTGCAGTAATGGGAGATTGGACATTTGCAGTTCAATAGATTCAAGAGGGCAATTTGATAAATGCAAGATGGTGAGAGAACTACACTCAATCTTGTTTCCTAGATTCCCCGAGTCTTCCAGATACAGCTTCTTTAGGGATGGAGCAAACAAGTGTTGTGATTTGATCTTTGGACAATGGGACACACTCAGTTCTTCAAGGAAACGAAAATATCCAAACTTATTCGTTGGTACCGATTCCAAGTTTCTGCAATCGGAAATTTTTATTTTCATGATGGTAGGCATATAAACTGGTCGTAGAAATTGTTCCTGGGTTGATAAGTTTATGCAATCTGTAATTTCAGCATTAGTCAGGGACAAGGTGTTGTCATTGGCTCTCCTTCTAGCCGCACCATGTAAAGTGTCAGATGACATAGGTTCGAATCTCTAATAACTGTCAGAAAGAGACAAGAACTGATCACGAGCTCCTCCAGTAACGGGAGATTCGACAATTGCAGTTCAATGAATTCAAGAGGGCAATTGGATAAATGAAAGATGGTGAGAGAACTGCACTCAATCTTGTTTCCTAGATTCCCCGAGTCTTCCGGATACAACTTCTTTAGGGATGGAGCAAACGAGGTGTTGTGATTTGATCTTTGGACAATGGGACACACTCAGTTCTTCAAGGAAATGCAAATCTCCGAACCCGTCGGTTGGTACTAATTCTAAGCTTCGCAATTGGAAATTTTATTTTCATGATAGTAGGCATATAAACTGGTCGTAGAAATTGTTCCTGGGTTGATAAGTTTCTGCAATCTGTAATTTCTGCATTAGTCGGGGACAAACTATTCTCATTGGCTCGCTTCCGTCCTCACCATGTAAAGTGTCGATGATATAGGTTCGAATCTCTAATAACGTCGAGAGAGGGACAAGAACTGATCTCGAGCTCCCGCAGTAACGGGAGATTCCGCAATTGCAGTTCAATGAATTCAAGAGGGCAATTGGATAAATGAAAGATGGTGAGAGAACTGCACTCAATCTTGTATCCGAGATTGCCAGAGTCTTCCAGATACAACTTCTTTAGGGATGGAGCAAACAGGTGTCCTGATTTGATATTTGGACACTTGGACACAGTCAGTACTTCAAGGAAATGCAAATCTCCGAACCTGCCAGTTGGTACTAATTCTAAGCTTCTGCAATTGGAAATTTGTATGTTCTTGATCATAGGCACATAAGCTGGTTGTAGAAATTGTTCGAGGTTTGATAAGTTTCGCAATCTGCAATTTCTACATCGATCATGGACAAGAGAGTGCTATTAGTGGTGTTGTAACCGTGAACCTGCTCGAGTTTGGAAGAAACCAGCCATCATAGTTTTTGAGCTCAAATCGACTCTTCTTTCTTTGGTCGGTTGCACAATTAAGAGTACCAGGCTAAATGTATATGAGGGCAATGGTATGCCGCGATTCAAATTTCTGCATTGATCGGCATACCAACACCTCTAGGAATGTCATGAATCCGCCATTTCTTAGCATAAAATATCTGCATGTTATAGAGGCAACAGAATGCTGAAGGAAGGCTCCTGCAAAGGCTAGCATTGAGGATTTGAAGGTAACGAAGTAGCTTCATATTGCTAATACTACTGGTAAGCCCCACTTAGCGATAGAACAGACCAAGACACGCATGCAAAGAAGTTCATTACACCATTTCTCCAACGAGTATTATCTGTTTCACTCTTTAAAGACACGTGGCAAAATAGGGTGCGCAGCTTTCTATCTTGTGCCATGTCATGCTTCAATAAGTCGAACACCGAACATCTCCCCCTTTGAGCACTGACAGATGGCGGACATTCTGAGGGATCTTAGCAAGATCATTTTTTTCTTTTACTATAAAGCACTCGTCCTTTGAAACCAATTGTGCCATGTCATGCATCAAATCATGTATTACATATTTCTTGTGGGACCGTGGATATTTCTGAAAAAATGATAGTTGTGCAAGTTCTTCAAAGTACTGACCACCAGTATGATGAAGTGAAATGTTAGGGTGATGTTTCACTAAGCCTTCTGCCACCCAAATCTCCACTAAATCCTCCTTTTCGAATATGTAATCTTTCGGGTACATAGCACAGAACGAGAAGCATCTCTTTAAATACAATGGTAAATACATGTAGCTCAACCGAAGAGCCGGCAAAATGTCAGTCTCCTTTTGCGGAAGCTCCCACATCTGACTCTTGAGAATCCTATCCCAATGTTCTAGCTCAAGGCACGTTCCTAACAGCCGTCCAAGAGTTTTTGCAGCTAAAGGAGAGCCTCTCAACTTTGGGAGTATTTTCTCACCAATCCGTTCCAACTCAGGATTAGTGTTGGAGGTATTAGGCCCAAACACACAAAACTTAAAGAACTTCCGAAAGACATTTTCTTTCAAACCCTCTAAGGGAAAGGGGTCCATTGTATGCACTAAATCAGCAACCTTCGGAGACCTAGTGGTGACAAGAATCATGCTTCCCTGAAGTGCATTTTTAAAAGGTGCGCAGAAGTGGTTCCAATGCTGCTCATTTTCATCCCACATGTCATCAAGGACAATTAAGAATCTTTTCTCATTCACGCTACTTGCAAGAGCAAGCTGAAGCGAATTCAAATTACCATTTCCTAGCATTTCCCCAGAAGTTTGTTCTATGGCTTCTTTAGTTAACCTCTTGATATCAAAATCATCTGATACACAAATCCAAATTATTGGGTCAAAGTGACCTTTCACTTTTGAATTGCTGCAAATATCTTGAGCCAAGGTGGTTTTTCCAACACCCCCAATTCCAACAATTGGCAAAACTTGAACACTCACTTTGTTGCTTGACTTGCTTCGTTACTATCAATAGTAGCACAAACTTGGTTGCTTGTTGATGAACTGACTCCTCTTTTTCTCTTGCATCCGGAAGGACCTGAGCTTTTATTTGTTGGTACACCAAGCAACATGATCAGCGTCTTCTTTTCCTCATCACGACCAATCATCTTTGCTTCAGTCGAGAAGAAGGAGGTCTCTGGCCTAGATGATTTGTCAAACATTGGAACTGCTGGAAGTAAGCCCAGTTTCTCAAGCTGTTTGGAGAGATTATTGAGCCTCTTCCGGATACCAGTCACCTTGTTGAAGTTACCTTGGGTGACACCTTGAAAGAATTTAATAAATGGTTCCACTGAGATAGCATTGCCCTCTACACAAACCTTTTTCTCATACCATCTGAACTCATCTAGAAGGTCTTCTGCATCATACACCGCATCTTTGAGTCTTGAAAGGAGGTCGGCCACGTAATCATGATGGATTCTCCACTGCTTCGGTCAATGAGGTTGTCAATTCCTGGTAGAGTATCGCAAGGCATTGAAGGTCACTATGCAATTGACATATATCTCGTTGAAGGTTTTCATTTTGTGTTTCATTGGACTGGGATTTCAGAGATGAAATAGCTGATGTAACCCACTGGAACAAATTGGCACACTCATTGTGGCCATTGACGACACTGATGGTCTTTTGTATGTTGAATATGTTCACATTTACTTGACCATGAAGATTTTGGTTTCTCATATCCTGGACAAACAAAGGATATGTTGAGCATTAGAGAAGTATATCTTGTGGTCAGATTTTTAATGGTGGTAAAAAGGTATAAACACAATAATGCGTTAATATGGCAAATATGTCACATTTTGTTGTCATAGAAAAATAATATGATTGACGAGTGCATAAAGCCCAGATACCCTCATTCATAACTTACGGGCGCTCCAGCCAACTGGAATCCCAAGTTGGAGGGCACCAATCGATGCTTGGGGGGCTTCCGACTGGACCTCGTCAACAAATATAAATCAAGCTACTGGTGTCATATGTGATTGATCTTGCGTGTACATCTTAGTAAATCCAATTGATAACACGCTACAACTATAAGAGGACACTAAGATAATAAAAATGGAGCATGAGTGTTTATTAGTCTTATGATATTAAGTGTGCAGAGGCGCAGTGCATATTGAGACATCATAGCTTCTCAACGACACAAGGGATTTCCAGGAGACATACATTTTGGTTCTACTGCATTTAGACTTTGAACTATGTCCAGTGAAGTAGGCCTTTTATTTGACTCAGGTTCCAAGCAGGCCTTATTTGACTCAGGTTCCAAGCACTTCAGGGCTATAGAGATGCACTTGTTGGATACACATTTCTGGTGACATATGTATTGGGTGTTAGTTCTACAAGTCTGTTCCTCCAACTTCCAACCACCTAAACATTTGCATAAGTAATTTAAACAGCATAAGGGCAGCTGTGTTGCAGCATCAAGGCCAATATTATTGATGTCGTTGACATCAATAGTTTCCATGTGGCTAGCCAATTCACAGAACTATATAGGAGTAGGAGAGTTTCAACAGCATGCTGCGTTCGGTTACCCTGGTTTGGATCCAGGAGTAATTCCAGTTTATAAAAAATATACAATTTAGTTAAGCAAATCCAGATGGAATAATTCCAGGGACTCAATCCACGTCAAATGAACGGGCCTTAAGGGCAGCTGATATATGGTGTTATCTGGGTCAGGGCTATAAATCCCAAGCATTCCATGTGTCCAAATTAGGGGCCATAGGTAAGACACAGTGCAAGTTACCTATTATACCAGGCTAGATCACTGAGTACTTCCTTTCTACATACCACACTTAGATGTTAGAAATGTATCAAATATTATGTATGGTTACATGAGGACGTTGAATGGTATTTGGCAGTATAGGGTAGAGTTGGAGTTGGACTCTTGTAACCTAATCTCTTTATAAATACATACCAGAGTAGGTTTGTTGTTGTAACTATGATGTCAACATGCTTTTAGGAGGAAGGGATGTAGGCTTCGACTGAACTTTGTGAACAGTTTCGAAAAAAAAAGAAACCTCGTCAACAAATACTGGGCGTCTGGTGTCATATGTGATCTTACATGTTCATCTAAGTAAATCTAACGTAAACTTCCACATGCGGACACCTTAGTGAATAGGTTGTCATTATGAGGCCTAAATTCTAACGACAAATAAGGATAATTGCATTACAACTTATATATAACAGGACACTAAATAAGATCAGAAAAATGAAGCATGATTTGTTATTTTGTTCAGACATGCATATTAATTTCAACACTATCACAAAATTAAGTGTGGAGAGGCGCAGTGCACATTGAGAGATCATACCTCCTCAGGATCATCACTGGGAGAGTTTCCAGGATACCCAGATTCTGGTTCTAGTGCATCTAGACCTTGAACTATGTCCAGTGAAGTAGGCCTTTTCATCGATTTAGGTTCCAGGCACATCAGGGCTATAGAGATGCATTTTTCCACTTGTTGGATATGCATTTCCGGTGACATATGCATGGGTGTTCTGTTCCTCCAACTTTCAACTACCTAAACATTTGCATAAGTAATTTAAAGAAAAAACATTTGCATATGTCAGGTAGAAAATTATGGTACTTAGTACTGAATAATCTTACTTTGTCTATATAGTGCTTGAGACACGTTTCAGTTCTCTCACTGATACTGGGATAGTCCCTGCGACCTGTGATTATCTCTATGATTATGACACCCAAACTGAATATATCTGCCTTAGAAGAGATAATTCCGTGGTCTACGTATTCTTTGGCCATATATCCACTGCAGCAGAATTTGCATAATCAGCTATAGAAAATAGTAAAATTATAAAGCTCTAGCAAGGGGCGCAGCTAGCTTACAGTGTTCCTGCACGATTTTCAGTAAAAGTTTTGGATTTTTGTTCACCCAGAAGCCTTGACAAACCAAAATCCGCAATTTTCGGCATCATCATGGCATCCATCAGTATGTTTTCAGGTTTAAGGTCCAGGTGAACAATATGACATTTATCATGAAGATAATGCAAGCCTCTGCAAACTCCCCTAATTATCTCATATCTCATATCCCAATCAAGGACCAGAAAGTCATCTGTAAAAATACATCAACAAACAGAAAAAAAGGGTATGAATAGCGCATACTGTAATGGTGCCATAAAAACCAACACCTCTGTGGACGGGTGATATATTTGTATCTCGATTATAATTGAATTGTGCAGCCATTGATATAATGGCACAGTGTCTGTATAAAGTTTGCAAAGGAAATGTCGTAGTATTGTATTTCAACATACCAGATACATGCTTGGCAAGGCTTCCCTTACATAGAAATTCAAAGCAGAGCAAACATACATGACGTTGAGCCATAACATGTTCGCCACTCGGTAGCTTCATCACTTCCGACCTGGTTTGGACACAGTAACCTACAAGTTGTACGACATTTCGGTGCTTGACCCCCATAAGGCACAGGATCTCATTCTCGAATTGCTTATTATTTTTGTTGTTGTCCAAGTCCAACAGATGTACATCAAAAATCTTCTTTACCGCAATAACTTTGCCGCTTTGGAAAACTCCCTTTATAAAAAAAAAAAACATGTAGGTGAACCATTCATTATCTGCTACTGCTGCCATCGGTTGAAAATTGGAGTGTAAGAGGAATGGTCATACCTTGTATACTACTCCAAACGTACCCCTGCCAAGTTCTTGTTCAGTGGAAAAATTGCATGTGATGACTTCCAAAAATTCCAATGGCAAGGGCATTGGTTCTGCAGCTGGATCCTGCAGCTTTTTCTCCAATTTGTTCTCCAATACTTCACGGTCCATAGCTCCACTATCCATTCCTAGTCAAGTGCTTTTATAGGAAAATCAATGTGGGTGCCCCAACTTGCAAAACAATTTCTCACAAAAGCATACAGCAGGACAAGTAACAAGCGCTCTTGTGGGCTAGCAAATTGATACAGACTGTGTTGAATGAACCAATATAAGAGTACCAAATAATGAGGGAGTAAACAGAGAATTTTCATAGAGAATAAAAATGGTAACTACCAGATAAATGACATTTTTCTATATATAAAGGTAACAGTAAAATATTATAAAAATATATTCACACGATTACCAGATAGAAAAACAAAATCTAGTTTATGCAGTGTCCAGATATATAATAATTGTCGGTAAGAGTTCTAAACTTCTCCATAGGATGAAAACAGAGCAAGTGAGCAACCATGAAAAATGTAAGAGCAAGCAATGAGAAATTTTCTTGCGAGAGAACAAAAAGTGAAATCAAATTTTAGGAGATGGACTGACCCCTTATTGAGATGTATAGAGAGAAAATATGAAAATGGGATAGGTCACAGGTAGCATCTGGTTCAATAAAGGGGTTCACAGAAGACAGAACGGGGTGAATCCATTCCTGCCCTCTGAAAATCCTTTTTGCTAATGATTAGGTAACCACAGCAGTAGCAATCTAAACTACCCGATCTACAAATGAATACCATACAAAGCAGTGCAATGGTCAAAGCAGAGAATACTTGGCAACCTTTAACAGGAAATGAAGTAATAGCAACTGTAAATAGCAAACAAATACAACACAATGGGGTGTATGACTGATGCTTGGTCATGTCTTAGTATTTGATTACCTTTTTGTGTGCCTCGCGTGTTTCAACCAAGTTCTGACTGCAAGGTGCCAGCTGTGCTTGAGATCTGATATATGACTTGCTAGAAGCGCGTGCCACCTGTGGTTTAATTTGATGAAAGAAATCATATAACTTGCGAAGATGACGGAAGGAAAGTGGAAATGCCAAAGCAAGAAGAGAGTAGTTCAGCTTACAGGCTCCATCAATTGCGGAGGTCGACATGTAACTGACTTCACTAGTTCAGCTTCAACACTTCCAGTGACTGAGCTCCCCTGTCATGCATCTGCTGCTTACTGGCTATGTCTATGTGCTTGAGAGAAGAGGAGAACCGAGCTAGGGGCTTACTGGCTAGATCTAATGTCTCTGAACTCTCAGATCTGGTGGCTTCATACATGTAACCTTCCTGGAAGTGCGGTAGGCAACTGTGGGCTGTGACGGTCTTCCCCTGTATACTTTAATTCCCACTTCATTTAGTTTATTCCATCCGAGGCCAGAGCAATTACCACCTCCCTTGATTCAACAGGCAGATTAGTTTATTTATATCAAATTGGAGTAGCAAGCCTTGGATCCCATTGGTAGCTAGCAACCCACTACTAACCGTGGGCTTCACATGCTGTATCTCAGAACCAGGAGAATATAATGTACTACTTCTAGGAATATTACAGTCGGCAAGAATGGTTACTATAACTTCCACTCATTAATTTCTTTAATCAAAAAGTGTACCCTCTAAACGTGCGTCCATGTGCTGCACAGTTCTACTTTTTCAGAATGTTGAATCTTTATTTGTCGGAGACAGCATATTCTGGAGCAGCAGCTGTGGCACTAAACCCGCGTCATTGCCGTGTAGTGTGACCAAGGCGAGCGACTGAGCGTGGGGGTGTGTGCCCGCCGCGTACGTCGTCGTGGCAGCACATGGACCGCACCAGAGGAGGAGGCGGGGGTATCCACAACAAGAACCGAGGCTCCATGGATTGCAGAGGCCGATATGTTACAGCTTCACTAGTTCTGCTGGCTTCACCACTTCCTGTGAGTGTGAGCTCCCAAGCACCTGCTGCTTACTGGCTACTATGTCTGTGTGCTAGAGAGAAGAAGAGGAGAACCGAGCAAGGAGCTTACTTGCTAGATCGAGCGTCTCTGAACTCTCAGATGTTGGCTTGATGAATGTAATGTAATCTTCCTGGAAGTGCCATAGGCAACTGTGGGCCGTGACGGTCTTCCCTTATATATACTTTAATTCTCACTTTATTTAGTTTAATCCATCCGAGGCCAGAGAAATTACCACCTCGGTTGATTCAACAAGCAGATTAGTTTATATCAAACTGGAGTAGCAAGCCTTGGATTCCATTGCTAACCCACTACTAACCCAGACAAATGATCCACCAAAACCAGCCTAGACACCAGCAAATCCGGCTTGGGGAACGACAAAGATATGTATATATACAGCTCTGACAGGGACAATTTGGCCTAGCTCATCCAAGCCGACCAGTATGTATGCCTGAACGCACCTGCAACCTGCACAATATTCAGGGCTGGGCAGGTAGGAGATTCTCTTTGTTCTGAGCCGTCCACCGCCTCCTCCATCGGAAGTAGTGGTCCCCGGGAACTCCCCTGCCTTCCGGTGCCGCTTCTGTTCCGGGAGCTGGGACTGGGACGACGGCTCCGAGGGGCGGCGCTTCTCCTGCGCCGGTGCAGGGCGGCGCCTCTCCAGCGACGGGGCGACGCGGCCTCCGTACTGCCCCGCGGCTTGACGGCGCCTCTGGGCCCCACTGGAGAAGAAGACGCGGCAGTGGCTTCGGCATTTGGGAGTTGGAGAAGAGAACAGCAGACCCGTGCAGGGGGAGGCGCACGCCGGCGGCGGGAATCGGGGAATGCACAGGAACTCACCGCTGCGCAGGCCATGAACATGGTTGTGCGATTGGGAGCGGGGATGAATCAGAATCAGAGCTCGGATTGGACCGCCGCCGCCGCCGCTCTGGGTTTGCCGCTAGCTCGCCGCCGAAGAGAAGGGCAGAGGAGAGTCGGAGTCGGAGACAGGAGGAAGAGGAATAGAAGCAGATGGAAGATGGCGAGGAGAGCTCGCCTCTTATTTCTGGGCCCACAAGTCATTCACTCCAAGAAACTAATTTCGTTATGAAAAATCCTGTCGGATCATGGCCCACTTGTCATTCACTTATAACTCAAAACCTCTTATACACCAAAATGTTTGGAAAATTATTACGCCACTGATCATAAAAGAGAGTGGCCACCGGCCGTAAGCCCAGATCGCCCTCACGTCTTATTGTACGGATCATCATATTAGTTGTTTCTTTTCTTATTGCCGCATGCCATAGAGATGCCAAAATCACTCGTGATTTCTTTCCTATTTATGAATTCTTTCTTTCTTTTTTCTTTTCCTTTTCTTTCCTATTTTTGTATCTTCTTCTTCCTTCGCTCTCCCCAGCTCAATGCTTCATTCACACGTACTAGCCTGCCACGTATGCAATCTTGATGACGTTGTAATCTTTTAATGAAGAGAGAAAATTTGGTTTCATGAAGATGAGACTCTTTTGGCACAATTACCATCTATGAGTCTTAGAGTTAAATGCTAGTGAAACACCACCGTTGTCCATATCACAAATGCTAAAAGAACATCCACCAACATATATTAAGATATTTATTCATTCATATAAATAAATATAAGCAATATAGTTTCACCTGCCATTCCCGCACCAATGTGCAGGTCATGCTTCTAGTATATCAGTATATGCTATTATTATATTACAAGACGGATGGGAGTACTTTGAAGGCTCCAGCCACCCTATATAAATCCTGACTAAACTGAAAAGGTAAGTAATCATGTCAAAAAGCCTCTGTAACCCCCAAAAATTAAACGTTGTTTGTCTGGTTTGCTTGATATCTATATGTTAAAATTTCAAGTCTCAATAATACTTATACTATACAATGAAGAAGAGAGTAAATTTGAGCACACTTGACTAGGTTTAGCCGTTTAGGAATTAGGACTGCCTTAAATTTGGGCCAAAGACCCATGAAAGAACAAGGAATTCCCTAAAAAAAAATGAAAAAACAAGGTCATGTCGTCCCAGTGTGCAGAATGACCCATTTGCAGCTCCGCTCTTGGCTCAAATCTAAGGTGGCACATCGAGGACAACAATGATATTCACATTATCGACCAACTTTCCAGGTTCTTCATTGAACGTGTCTCCTGTGATATCCATTGCTTTAAGACTCGCATCTACTCTGGTACTCTGCACAATGAACTCGTCCTGGCAGTAATGATGTTGTGGTGCCCTCTCCTGTGGTTGCAGTGCTATGGTGGCACTACATTTGGATCGTGGTGGAACAATGTCTTTACTGGGGTGTACGTGGTACTGGCGTAGGCTGATCGTTGAGATTCTAAAGGCAATGTAATCATCACTACTGTTGATCAGCTCGATGAAGCATGATAGCTCCTTGTTAACCTCAAAGGGTAGATGTATGTCAAGCGGCTCAACTCCAAGCATGTCCTCCAGGCAAGGGATCATCTGAGAGACAATTGATAAAGTGAATAGATGCATTGCCATGAAGGTATATAAATAGTATGTACGTACTCCCTCCCTTGTCCTGGCTAGTTTGTGCCATAGCTGATATATATAGACATTCTGAGGATTACAGGAGTATAGGAGATCATTACCTGGCCACATGCGGGCACATCAATACTATCCATTTTGTTAAGCTCACTGATTATATCCCATATGTAAGGTCTCTCAATTGGGTTTGTGTGCTTGCATCGTAGTGCCAGATCGAGGCATGTGGTCACTTGTTGGTACCACAACGGTGCATGCAACATTGATTTATTCCACCTATTTAAGCTCAAAAAAAATTTATTCCCCCTGTGACTCCATCGTCTAAGTACCTGCCATCACCAAATGCGATTCTAAAGAGGCAGCATTATTATAATGCTTATTTTAACTAATCAAAAAATGCATACAAATTGAAAATCGTACTAACTCTAGTTATTATGCACCCTTAAAATCTTTGTCCTTTATAACTAGACTAATATACTTTTCCTTTCTTTCCTATTGCTTTTTTCTTTCTTTTCCTATTAGGCATGATATAACTTAGAATGCTAGTGCTTTACTTTTATGCAATATAACTGTGATAGGTTGCATGTTAGAATTGCTTGATAGCCTTTATCTTGTTGCAACCTTTACCCTTGCTCACCCGCTGTTAGGCTAGACGCATGCTTATTTACATGCTACTTACTGCTTACTTCTACTACGCATTATATCTGTGATGTGATGCATGGTGGAGGATGGCTGTGAGTGGCTATGGCACTTGGTGCCGACGATGTAGTAAAATGTGATAACAACCGGGGAGTGTGTTGCATGTGTCTTGGGTGTGTGGTGAGGGTTGAGACGACCAAGCAAGAATACACGACGAGCATTGGGCGAGTCTTGCCGGGGGTGCGGCCTGGGCATCCCCACGAGAGATACCTATGGCGGGTAAATGTGATGTGAGGTGGTCTCGGGGTGGAGAGCCTCTATGGAGCGAAGCCCTGGGAGGTGTTGTGATGGCACGAGGTGTGAACATCCCATGAGAAGATGTCCTGCTCGATCAAGCCTAAGGACTGACAGTTCTAGTAACCAGATCATAGGAATCCCTTGCGTCCCACCCGCTCTCTAATGGTGGGGAGACGACCCAACCACTTGGTAGGACGGTGCCATTACTGCTAGGTTGTTAGCGGAAGTGTAGGGAAGTACGGGCATGGAGATCCACACCCTCCTAAGATAACATAGTGACCCCTGAGGCTTGGTACTATGTCTCACAGTCTCAACGGCCAGGGCTAAGTGGTAGGATTGCATCGTTCTAGGCTAGTGGCGACCGGAATCTGCCTAGATGATGTACAACATCGATGATGGCTATCTTGTGGGAATGCAAAACCTCTGCAGAGTGTATGGTTGATCAATCGATACATATGCCGACTTCGTCGGGTCTGCACCAATCACCTGGCAATTGCTGAAGCAAAAGATGGTGGCGTTGTCAACGTGTGAGGCGGCCTCTGCAGAGTGTATGGTTGATCGATCGATACATATGCCGGCTTCCTCGGGTCTGCGCCAATCGCCTGGCAATTGCTGAAGCAAAAGATGGTGGCGTTGTCGACGTGTGAGGCGGAGTACGTCGCAGCGGCCACCGCGGCGTGCCAAGTTGCGTGGCTTAACTGGCTGCTAGGTGAGCTGACCGGTGAGGAAGCTCGCTCACTAGCACTGATGGTGGACAACAAGCCCGCCATCGCCCTCGCCAAGAACCCTGTTCTCCACGACCGAAGAAAGCACATCGACATCAAGTTCCATTTCCTCAGGACTGTATTGATGGAGGGCAGATCTTCATCGAGTTTGTCGAGACTAGCAGGCAGCTCGCTGACGTTCTCACCAAGTCACTCGGGTGTCTCAGGTTCCTGGAGCTGAGGCAGATGATTGGCATGGATGAGGTCAAGGCACAGGGTTCACTACTGGTTGCAAGCAATTGCAGTGAAACTTCCTTGCTACTGTAGTGCAACTCCTTGCATTTGCAAAGCAATTTCCTAGCAGCTAGGTAGGGAAGACTTGACTGCAAGTCAAGGTCTTCACTTAGGTAATTTATAGGAAGGCCACTAGAGCTGATCTTTGTAGTCATTTTCAACTATAAATAGAGAGGCAAAGGCACCAGCCAGCAACAGTTCAGCTGCACTCATTTAGTCTTCTTCAGTTTGAGCCAACGAAACCGTGCAAGAGGGGAGGGGAGAGGGGAGGTGAGCAGGTTGCTCACCTGGGGGCCAACAATTACGATTGCCCCGCACGTGATGAAGACAGGCCGAATGCGGACGACGATGGGCTGATCCGCGGTAGGACTGCAAACGGCAGAGTGAAGGACGGAGGAGCCATGATGGGCGGCAAACGCCCGAAAAAGAAATGGGTGATTAGGGATTAGATTAGCCATAATTCGCCCCTAAACCTTGCTTTGGTACCATGTTACGAACAATTTTTTTTTTTAAAAATGGTACAGCAGGGGAAGCCCCCAGTGTAATCTTTTATATTAAAAATAAAATAAAGAAGTTGTACAAAGCTAACTACGAACTGCAGAATCAAGAAGCTTGACAGAGGAAAAGAAACTAGGGTAGGGAATCTATACAAATAAGAAAGCAGGACGCTAACATCACAGATCCTATGGGCCTGAAGTCGAGCTTCGTCACTAAAGCTTTTATGTTACGAACAGGTTAGAGAGGATCTTAGAAAAATAGAAAAACACTTCCTTAGTGGAGATAGTTGTATATATATAGAGAGAGAGCCTCATATGGTCCATATGGACCTATAGTAGTAGATGCACCTTCATACACTTATAACAGTAAAAAGGAGGAAAAAAAATCATTGGTTTTATAAAAATCACCATTACTTTAGTAATATTTGGCGGCTCCTTGCTTCCAGTCAGCAGCTCTATGATTATAACACCCAAACTATAAATGTCTGACTTAGCTGACATTTTACCATGAAAGTGGTATTCCGGAGCGCAATATCCTCTGCATGAAAAACACACATGAAAGTTTGATGCATTGCAAAACATTCCAAACAGAAATATTATAAAAGGATTTATGGATTCTCTAGCTTACAATGTTATAAGACGTTCGCTACTCATAGTTTGCGATTTTTCATCGAGTCTTGATAAACCAAAATCGGTAATCTTTGGCACAAAGTGATCATCCAATAGTATATTGTCAGGTTTGAGATCCATGTGAATAATATGCTTTTCCATGTGAAGATGCTGCAAACCCTCACAAATCCCTCTAATAATTTGATAGCGTGTATGCCATTCAAGTCCTCTTAATTCATCTGCAGAAGTAATAATAAATAGGAGTGGCACAAAATCATGAAATTGGACATTTGGATTGGTTCAGTCGACAGTAAATCTAGAAGTAGAAAAGAAAAGGCAATAAAAGAAAGGTAATAACTGCATATTATATGGAAATACAACTATGCAGATGCCAGTAGTGTATTGTCATACCAGTAATATGATTCTTAAGGCTTCCATTGCTTATATACTCGAAACAGAGCAACCTCTCCCGTATTTGGGCCATATCAATTAATCCTGCCATTTCTACCACTTGTTCTTCTGTATGAGAACAGTAGCCTAGAAACCGTACAACATTTTGGTGCTGAACCACCATCATACTTTTAACCTCCCGATGAAACATCTCATCATCAATTGTATGGCTATTGAATAACTTTTTCACAGCAACAGTCCCATTTGGCAGGATGCCCTGTTTCAAATCTTATCAGAATAATAGTCATGATAATGGGATCAAGTTCACGTCTGTTGTGTGTAATTTACCTTGTAAATCACACCACATCCACCATGACCAATTTTTAGGTCATAAGAGAAATTGTTCGTGATGTGCTTTAAAAATGGTAACTTCAGATTACTCGGCTTCTCACTTTTCTAAGTAAACAAATCATTATGTCAATACTACAACTGGGAATTACGAAATCATCCATTCCAAGAGAATCCTGACTAACAGATTGATTCTTTTTCAGTAAACCAAAGAACCTTTATATAAAAAAGAAGTTAAAAAAACGTACAAACATGATCACTTTAATTTGACCCCAACATCACGTGGGTGAAACACAAAGGTTTGCTCAAGTTATAGAAGCCAGTTATTAATACAAGGTACACATATCATTGCCTTGCATCATTGATAATGCCCAAATGTCCCACCATGTTTCCATCCTTTTTTTAGCATGGTTCCAATAATTCCTTATTAGTATTCTCCAATATAATAATTTACACACTTACTTTATATAGAACTTGATTCTCATTGTTTAACACTTGAGCATTACATATCTTATCATACCATTGTGTGCATTTTGTCTTTATTTTCTTACATCAAGAATAACCAGCTTTAGGAATTGCCATAGAACTTCAATCAAAAGAGTCCCATAAAACTCGTAGTTTAAATTTGATGTCCATTTCACTGATGCCCTTTAGGGGTTTAAATGGCCATTTGCTTAAAAAAAAGGTAGTGTGTACAATTGTAAATTTGTAGATCACAAAGGGACTATGATTTTTTCATAGAAATAATCTCACCGAGACAGAAATAAAACAGACTTGGTGCGCTCCCTAGGTGTGAGAAAACCACCAGATAATTCAAAATTCATGTGGTAGACATGTTTCACAAAAAACTAGCATTTGCATACCTGGAACTAGCATTTGATGGCGATGGTGATGGAGAAGGCGATGGCGATGGAGGCCAACGCGGTGGCTGTGGTGGCGACGGAGTGGGCGAGTGTGACGCCGATAGCGGCGGCGAGGGCGACGGCATGGCGGGGGCGACGATGGGGAGTTTGATGATGAGCTTCTCGTCCTCGAACCTGGCGCGGACATCGTTGATGTCGCAGTCGTCGGGGAGTTGGAGGTCCCTCTTGAACCTGGCCCACCGGCCGCCTCTGACGGGCCGCTCGCCGGTGGCGCGGAGCACGCCATAGTCGTCCACCTGTACCCGCACCTGGTCCTTGCCGAACCCCGGCAGCGAGATCTCCACCACGTTCTGCTCCTCCCCCGCCAGCATCCACTCCACTGCCGGCTCGAAGTCCTCGAATACCCGCGCCGCCGCCGCCGCCCCCGCCCCGCTCCGCCGCCGGGCCATGGCGGGTGGCTCACGCACCAAATATTGCTTGCTAGTGGACAAATACAGAAATCAAATTTTAGGAGAGATGGACTGACCTCTTATTGAGATGTATAGACAGAAAATATGAAGACGGGATAGGTCACAGGTAGGATCTGCTTCAACAAAGGGGATTGACAGAAGACAAAAGGGCATGAATCCATTCCCGTTCATTGAAAATCCTTTAGCTAATAAAGGATTTTCAATTAGCTAAAGGATTTTCTAATTGAAAATCCTTTATTATGATTAGGTAGCCATGCTCACCTGTCGTTTAATTTGTAGGGAGAAAAATCAGAGAACTAGTAAAGAGGAAAGGGAAAGTGGAAATTCCAAAGCAAGAAGAGAGTTGTCAGCTTACAGGCTCGATCGTGGGGATCTACATGTTACTTCAATGATTCTGCCTCAACACTTGCTCAGAGTAAGAGAAGGATCGAGCTGAAAAACATGGTCCCCCCTAGTACCTGCTCAGATCCGTCGGGCACAGAGGAGCCCCGGCCCCGTCGCAGCCACGGGTGCGGACTGCGGAGAAAGGAGACGCCGGGCCGAGGCGCGCGGGCGTGGCTGTCGGGCTAGGAGAAGGAGGCCCTGGCGCGGCCGATGGCCTTGTGCTGGTGCGGTGTGGAGGAGGAGATCACGCCGCACGCCGGGCCGGGTCGCCGGAGCTTGGGATGCCTGGGTCTGCCGGGTGCGTGGAGCTTCGACCTTCGGGGCGTCGGAGCTTTCAATCTGGGAAGGTGTCAGGTCAATTTTTAGCCAGGCCATTGCGTTCAAAATTTTTAGCCAGGCCAGAGGACCGAGCAAGGCTCGGTTGGCTAGCTGCGCCGGCGTGCGAGTAGCCCACCCGAGTTCCGAAGCCTGATCGACTCGCCTGCCTCACGGGTGCCCAGGATTTTCCTGGGATTTTTTTTTTAGAGAATAGGGTTCCCCCGCTTTTGTATTGACAAAAATCAAAACAGTTACAGCATTCAGGTTTTAGCGACTAAGCGCTTTATACAGGACTTGTAGCTGGGACTAAGCCATGGACTGATTCACGCCGAGCTACCGAGAAATTGTCTGAAACAGCACTTAAATGGGAACTAAGCCCAGAAACCCCATCGCCTCCTCCAACTGTTGTAGCAGACTGAAGGTCACAGATGCTGTAGGCGTCTTGATCATGTATCTCTGTTGAAGAGGCCGAAGGCGGAACAGCCGATGGAGCCGACCCTGATGATGAATTGGTCGCTCCCGGCATCCACTGTATGCGAGGTGGCGAGCTTGCTTCGGACTCCAGAAACTTGACGAACGAATCCAGCTTCTCTTTCGTATCTTCCTTGAACAGCGGCGCCCATCTCGCGATCATCTTGGCCACCCGCAACATCAGCTTGTGCATCCCCAACCACGTCGTACCCTGAAAACACAGATCGTTCCTTAGTTTCCACAATGACCAAAGCACTGCAGAAGTAACAACATTCAGAACAATGTGATGTTTAGCAGCAACCCATAACCGAGCAATAGATTCAAAGGAGTCTCCCAATCGCACATCAAAGAAAATATTAACTAACCCCCAAATTTGCTTAGCCACAAAACCCTCAAAGAAGAGGTGAACCACTGACTCTACTTCAGAGCAGAACAAGCAACTCAAATCATCCACTTTCTGTCTTTTCGCTAAGTTATCTCTTGTGAGTAGCCTATTTTTTGATAGCAACCAAAGGAAGAATTGCACCCTAGGGGGAACAATGATCTTCCAGACAACACTTACATAATTAGGAATCACACCCCTGTTGTTAATAATAGCATATAGAGATTGAACATTGTATTTGCCATTAGAGGAGAAGCTCCACAAAATATGGTCTTCTTCCTTAGTCAGGTTAACATCATTAACTATACTACATAGATCCCACCAAAGCTCCATACCCTTGGTATCAACAGTTCTTCTGAAGGTGAGCATGAGATCAACCCCATCCCATACTTCAGCTAGTGTCTTACCATGTTGTTCATTTTCCTGGGATTTCTCCAGTGTCTCGCACGGATGGACTACAAGTGTCACATCTTTCAACCGTGTTTACTAAAACTTGGAGTATAGGTTGTTGTGTGCGTGTGTGTGATCGTTGTAGTTTGTGCTTGTGTGAGTTCAGATACTACAACTTGTACTTGGAGTTTAAGACGATAAAAAATAAAAAAATTAGCCAGGCCAGAGAAATCTTGCATGTTACTGCTGCATGCAAGATTAGCTGACTTCCGTAAGCTCTTTTTATTAATTGGTAAGGATGTATGTATCGCCAGCCATAGCTTGATACTGAGATAAGCCTGCACCAAGCCATAAACAGGTCCTAAACTATCTAGGACGAGACCGTGGCTCATGGTCAGTAATGACATGCATGTGCCTGAGACTCTTGACATATACTTCCTCTGTCCCTAAAAGACCGTCACTACGTTTCGGTACAATTTTTGGCCAATTATATATTAAAAAATATAAAGTATCTATGATATATAAATAGTATCGTTAGAAAAATCTTTGAATCTAGTTTTTTAACAAATTTATTTAAATATTTAAATATTACATGTATTTTCTATAAATTAAGTCAATTTGTGGACGCTTTCCACGGTGACAGTCTTTCCGGGACGGAGGGAGGGAGTAGTGAGAGATCCGTGAATGGTGGGACACGAGTACATGCAGTCCTAGCAGTTGCAGAAGAAACCGGATCCGTGCCAGCTAGCCTCCAAAGACTTGACTTGAGGTAGCACTGTGGAATGTGGCGCCAGACTTAAGAGATGTATGGGCAACGGTGGCACCAGCGCCAGCAATAATTGACCATCTTTGCACCCTTTTTGCTTTTTTCCACTCTCCTTGTTATTATTAATATGGTTGCTTCTTTTGTTTGTACATGATAAGTGTTGTTGGACGCTTTAGATTGTGGATTATTGAGCCCGTGAGAGCTTTGTGCTGCTTGGCGGGGCCCATGCATTTGGATGCTCATAGGCAACTTCAAAGAAGCAACGTGACGTGGCAATGCAATATGAACACTTTTCAGATTCCCCACCACCACCACGGGGCATGCAGATGCAGAGATGCTCCATCGATTTCCGCGAAATTCTGAGGCACTGCCATCTTTTCTTGACTTGGGCTTGCGCGGTCTCCGTCCCTGGACAACACCGAAATGTACGAGATCGGCTAGCTAGATCATCGTGTGGGGTGCAGCCGTGCATGCCAACACCGACTCCTGTACTTGTACATACCCCGGTCGGACGCAAATGTTTCGCACTTAGCTGCTCGATCGAGTTCATAAATCACGTTTGCTCTCTCTCTCTCTCAGACACACACAGGTGAATTCAATCAGAGCGGCACGTCGCCTGAAAGGTTTCCATTTCAGGGATATGAAATTTAGCAATTCCCAAGTTATAAATAACAAAGCTATAGATTGTGTCAAGCTCTACAAATTAGATATAAAGTTTGTATTCAACGACTTCATATGAAAAAGTCATGGTTTTTTTTATATTAGAGAAAGAGAAGGAGACAAAAATGAAAGGTGGACCCCCAATGCCGTCACGTCTGGAAAACCACCCAAGAAACCAAAATGGTTATGGGGTTATTTTGTCTGCTTTAAAAATGTAGAAGAGTTGTGTTGTCTAGCATTGTAGCTGGAGCGAAGTTGCTTATACTTCCGTAGAGTGGACACGGAGTTACTTGGCCACCACCCTTTTGGTCGGGCTCTGGCCCTGGGTGACCGAGCGACGTCGCCAGCTGGTGCAGGATGCTGGAGAGACGGATGGTAAACTCGTCCACTGCTTCACTATCTCAAAACATGATCAGGCACTCATCGCGGAGGCTTCCGCACCTGTCTGTCGCCTGTGCAGAGTGTCTTGAGGCCTCCCTGATTACAACCACTTCGTGCAGACGAACACCGGGCATCTCGGGTGCATGAGCGGCGTGATGGGCGAGCGCCTCGTGATGGCGATGGTGACTCGTGTCATGTCGTCGGTGCTGTTGCCTTTGCAAAATGTGGGCCTTCTTGCTAGTACTCTAATAAAGTAATAACAATTGTCAGACTTCACCCGGGACTCACACTGTACCGGCGACGAACAGAAACGATCGACTAACACCAACTCAGTGAATCGCACACTGAAGATTTGTGCCCTGCTGAAAGGCTTGTCACGGGAACACTAATGCGATAGATAAATGGAACGGGTTCAGCCGTTCAGGTAAGCTCGGTCGACCGCTCCGGCTGATCTACGCGATCGCTAAGCTCGCCGCCGCCGCCGTCGCCCTCCGGGCACGGACAAGGAAACGTGTTCAGGTTTGCCCTCTCCGGTTCGACTCCTGTCCTTACAAGAGGAGCCGTGGCGTCCTCGACATGGGCCACGCAGGGCCAGTTTACTTCGCCCAAGTCGCTCCAGTAACGCGGGTGTTTGGCTTCGTGAGCCGGCCGGTCTTCCTTTGGCCTGCTGGAGCTTCAGTCGACGATGGCGCCTTCAGACTTCCCGTCTTCGCGCCTTCAGACTTCCCGTCAGGGTCGGAGCTAGTACCGGCAGTAGTGTCGTCGCCGTCGGTGACACTCCCCCGTTCTTGAGAACCAGCTTGTCCCCAAGCTGGTGCACGTGGGAATCATTGATGTAGCGCCGTCTCATCTTCCCAGGTGGCTAAAGAGTCAGGCAGATCACTCCAGCGCACCAGCACTTGTGGAACAGCACGATCACGATCTCGACGAAGACGGCGATCAAGAATAGCCTCAGGAACCTGGAACTCATGAATAATGTCAGGTAGTTCATTTACCATAGTTGAAGAAGACACCGCTTTCTTGAGCATGGAGACCTGGAACACAGGATGAATTTGACAGCCTGATGGTAGCTGAAGACGGTATGCAGCAGAGCCGATACACTCAGTGATCAAAAATGGACCAAAATACTTGAAGGATAACTTGTTTGAACACCTTGGGTTTGAAGACCTTGGGGACAGAGAAGTCTGTACATACGGCTGAGCCTTGAGATAGACTGACTCACCCACTGCGAATTGCCTTGGAGTTCTATGTTTATCAGCCTTTATTTTCATTTTTGTCTGAGCTCGAAGGAGATGTTGTCTAGCCAATTCTTGCATAAGATCTCTGTCCTGCATCCACTCTTTGAGATCTGAGGAATGACAAGTATCCGCAATGCTAATGCCAAAGTGCCTTGGTTCATGTCCATATAGTATTTTGAATGGAGTCTGTCCCAGAGAAGAATGATAAGAAGTATTATACCAATACTCTGCCAGTGGTAGCCACTTGGACCATTTGCTAGGACAACCATGCACAAAGCATCTCAAGTAAGTTTCAAGGCACCGATTAACCCTCTCTGTTTGGCCGTCTGTTTGAGGGTGGTAAGAGCTACTCATCTTCAGATCTGTACCAAGAGAGTTGAAGAGTTCTTGCCACAATTGACTAGTGAAAACTGTGTCTCTGTCAGATATTATGGCTGAAGGCAGTCCATGCAACTTGAAGATATTTGCCATAAATGCAGTTGCAACTTGAAGAGCAGTAAAAGGGTGTGACAAGGGTATGAAATGTGCATACTTGGAATACCTGTCCACCACCACTAGAATGCAATTGTAGGAAGAAGATCTTGGCACCCCTTCAATGAAATCAAGACTTATAATACTCCAAGCTTGGTCAGGAATGGGCAAAGGTGCCAAAAGTCCTGGGTAAGCCACTCTTTCATATTTAGCCTGTTGACAAACCGAACACTGTTCCACCCAATATTGAATGGTGGCTCTAAGCTTGGGCCAAGCAAACTTCTGTTTGATCTTCTTATAAGTGACCTCACACCCTGAGTGTCCCCCTACTGGACTGGAATGGAAAGCATTAAAGATTTTCACTTGAAGTTCAGTGTTAGCACCAAGCCAAATTCTGCCCTTGTAGAAGATAAGGCCATCTTGGAGAGAAAAATGTTTAATAGGTGAGGATACTGCCAGTTCAGTTAGAAGTTTGCTGCACTGTGGATCTGTAACATATGCCTGTTGGATTTGTTCTAGCTAGACTGGTTTGATGGCAGAAATAGCAGCAATGTCAAACTGTGGGGATTGAGGTAATCTTGATAATGCATCTGCTACCCTATTATCTGCCCCTTTCTTGTAAACAATTTTGTATGTCATACCCATCATTTTTGTTAATGCTTTGTGCTGCCAGGGTGTAGATAACTTCTGATCCTCCAGATGAGTTAAGCTCTGCTGATCAGTGAGGATAACAAATGGAGAAGTGATCAGATAGTGTCTCCAATGATCTACAACCATTAGAATGGCTAAGTATTCCTTCTCATAGGTAGATAATCCTTGTGCTCTTATACCTAATGCCTTGCTTACATAAGCAATAGGGTGACCTTGTTGCTGTAAAACTGCTCCAATACCAAAAGCACTAGCATCAGTTTCAATGATGAATGGAATATCAAACCTTGGCATGGCTAAGACTGGGGCTGTGATTAAGGCATGTTTTAGAGCTTGGAATGAGGCTTCAGTTTTAGAAGTCCATACAAAAACAGTCCCCTTTTTGAGCAGATTTGTGAGAGGTTTGCTAATCATGCCAAATTGAGGAACCAACCTTCTATAGTATCCTGCTAAACCCAAGAAGCTTCTCAAATCTTTTGCACAAGTAGGTTGGGGCCATTGCTTGATTGTACTAATCTTTGATGGATCAGTTGCAACACCATTTTCACTAATAGTGTGTCCTAAGTAGTTGAGTTGTCTTTGAACAAAAGTACACTTACTCAACTTGACATGAAATCCATGTTGTTGCAGTAGCTGCAAAACTACTGTGATGTGCTCCAAGTGATCTTCCCAAGATTTGCTGTAAATGAATATGTCATCTATGAAGACAACAGCACATTTTCTGAGAAGGGAATGCAGAATGGTATTCATGACTATTTGAAATGAAGCTGGACCACCAGTAACTCCATAAGGCATCACTCTATATTCATAATGGCCATTATGAGTTTGAAATGCTGTTTTGAATTCTTCTCCTGGAGCCATTCTGATTTGATGAAATCCTGAGCACAAATCCAAGGATGTAAACCAAGTAGCACCTTGAAGTTCTTCCAAAAGTTCCTCGATAATGGGTAGAGGATATTTGTTCTTGACTGTCAATGCATTCAATCTTCTATAATCAACACAAAGGCGCCAACCACCAGTCTTCTTTCTGACTAGTAACACAGGTGATGAGTAAGGGCTTGTACTTTCTTGAATCCATCCTTTTTCAAGCATATCTTTGATTTGATTTTCAATTTCTGTCTTCTGAGCTGGGTTGTATCTATAAGGTCTGAGACAAAAAGGCTGAGCACCATCCAACAGTGGAATTTTGTGATCACCTATTCTCACTGGTGGTAATTGGGTAGGTGGATCAAACACAGGTTGAAACTTGTGTAACAGAGCTTGAAGATCAGTGGGTAATTCCTCTATTTTAGTAATTGGAGAAGATGAAACTGCTTGCAGCTCAACACTGTACAGTATAGAAGCAGAGGTTTCCATAGCTTGTACTTGATCAGGTGATACAGGAGGACCAACCACTGTTTGAGGAAGTAGACCTTGCAATCTTATGATTTCACCATGGTTAAAGAATTCCAGCCACCTGTCTCCCCAATGAATGAACATGGGGCTAAAAGATTTCAGCCAGTCCATGCCCTAGATAACATCATAGCCACTCAGTGGAATAATCTTCATTGTGGTTTTGAAAGTGTAGCCTTGACATGCCCAAAGTTGATGTTGAAGCTCATGTGTACATGGTATGACAGCACCATTAGCTACTGTGACATTTACTTGCTCAGGCAGAGGGTGCCAGGGTTGAATTTGCTGTGCTATTTGCTCATCAACAAAAGTGTGAGAACTGCCAGAATCCACCAACATAAAGATGTCTTTGCCATTGAGATGACCTCTGAGTCTGATGGTCTTGAAGGCCTCAGTGCCAGATGCAGCATTCACTGATAAAGCAGTGAGATCTTCTCCAGAATCAGATGATTCATCTTGTTTGAAAGTGGAGCATTCACCATCTTCAATATAGCATTGCCAAAGTTCTTCCATTGCATGAAATGAGATATGATCTGGACATTTGTGTCCATAACTCCATTTCTCACCACATTTGAAACATAGCCCCTGAGCTCTTCTATACTTTTTGAGAGCAGCCACCTTTTCATCAGTTCTTGTCCTTGGAGTATCTTGTGGTTTTCTGTCTTCAGTAAATTTGGTCTTGTTTGTATGATTATGAGTATGAATCTTGCCAGCATCAGAATAAGGCTTCTTTGAAGAAGAATAACCAGTATCAAACCTTCTGATAGGTTTATCTTACATGGCTTCCTCCTGCAAAAATGCCAGAGCAACAGCAGTATCCAGGTCTGGTGGCCTCTGAATCATAAGAACTGCTTTGATTTCTTTCTTTAATGCATCTACAAATCTATTCACAATGGTAGTAGCACCAAAAGTAGGATCATGGGCCAAAATCTGATGCACAATATCACTGAACTATTCTACAAATTAAGCAACAGTTGCAGTTTGCCCCATGTGGAAAAAATATCTAAGCAGGTAGTTATGTTCATCTCTATCAAACCTATTACAAATAGCTTGAACAAAATTGGGCCAAGACATTTGGTAAACAGTGGTTTGCTTAGTTTGAAGCCAAAGGGCAGCAGAACCAGTCATACGCAAGGTAGCATGTCTAACCCAGTTATCAGGAGGTGTGTGGCATAAGGCAAAGTAGTTTTCACATCTAGTAATCCACAATCTAGGGTTGGTGCCATCAAAGTTAGGAAACTCAACATCATGATGTGGAAACTGATAAGCAGGTATGACAGTACATGTGACAGTATCAACATGCATGGTAGTAGTGACTGGAATAGTATGCTGTACCCAACCTGAAGGATGATTTTGGCCTGGGGTGATGGTATACACCACCCCGGAGGCCTTCGCGCCGTGGTCTAATGACCCAGGTGGGGGTGAAGCTTCAGATGGGCGAAGCTCGGCTCCTTGTCCTTCGGTGAGGCGAAGTGATTCTCCCGAAGTACATTTGTCAGGCACGGTTGAGCAGAGTGACTGGGTTCCGGCTTGTCAGATCGATCTCCAGAGTCGACGACTTCAGATGTCGGTCCCAACTTGGACATGGCATTGTCCAGTTTGGTGTTGAGTTCCAACACCACATCCTCGAGCTCGTTGACCCGACGATCCACTTCCGGCTTCCAGAGCAGGAATTCTGTCTTCATGGCTCTCAGATCCTTGCCGTTGTCCTCCAGCATGGCAAGTATCTTGCCGTACTGCTCCTCAGGCGTGACGGCAGCCATCTGCTTGCGAGTGCGGTACGAGTGGGTTGCCAGCACGAAGAACAGCGATGAGGATGGGGAAAATTTCTGGCGAATTTGTGAGGTATTTGTGGAATTCAACTGCGATTTCTCCACAAATCGATCTGCGTGCCTGGGAATTACAGAAGAATCAACCCGGCGACAGCAGCTCACTGCCGATCGAGGATCCTTGATTCCAACCCGAGGCGATTGCAAACCGATCGATGGGGGAACGAAATCGAAGCGGACGGATCGAACAGCGAGCTGATACCAGATGTCACGGGAACACTAATGCGATAGATAAATGGAACAAGTTCAGGTAACCTCGGTCGACCGCTCCGTCTGATCTACGCGATCGCTGAGCTCGCCGCCGCCGCCGTCGCCCTCCGGGCACGGACAAGGAAACGTGTTCAGGTTCGCCCTCTCCAGTTCGACTCCCGTCCTTACAAGAGGAGCCGTGGCGTCCTCGACATGGGCCACGCAGGGCCAGTTTACTTCGCCCAATTCGGTCCAGTAACGAGGGTGTTTGGCTTCGTGGGCCGGCTGGTCTTCCTTTGGCCTGCTGGAGCTTCAGTTGACGATGGCGCCTTCAGACTTCCGGTCTTCACGCCTTCTCCAACAGCGCGATCAGAGGAAGCAGGGTCGGAGCTGGCACTGGCAGTAGTGTCGTCGCCGTCGGTGACAAGGCTTTGCATCGTTTTCTCTTTCTATTGCTCCTATTCAAGGATTACTGCAGAACTAGCACACAAAGCGCTTGTCTTGCCATGACTATGCCACAGTCCTTCCCCAGCACGCACGGCGGAAGAAGCACGCAGGCTGTGCGAGCTATTCTCTCGCCCATCACCCACAGCTCCGGCACGCACAACATCACACACACTGTGCACGTGCTAACCAAACGAAATGACACGCTAACAAACATCATGTACAAGATTTGCTGACAGACAGTACTCGGCGAAATAATAGTCCACCTTTAACAGAAAACCAAGTAACAATAACGAATGCAGAATAGCAAACAAATGTAGCACGATGGGATGTAGGACTGATGTTTGGTTACGCCTTACTTGTATTTGGTTAGAGCAACTCCAGCCCAACATGCAAATTGACCCCCTATTTTTTTCATTTGCATGCCGGCCTGCATACAATAGGGGTCCAAAATTGACTCCAACTCCAGCCCAAGACCCTATCAGTGCTCTATCAGCACACAAGTCACACACACATACACACACAGGGATAGGAGCCTACAAAAACTAATGGAGCGTATGAAGCTCTCATGTTGCATTTGGATGGATATTACTGTAATATATAGAGCATTAAGTCACTTTATTGATGACATAAAAAAGGAGCTTAACTGATGGTACAATTATGTTTGTGTTCTGCCCCAATTATTTCACATGAAAAGCAGGAAGTGCAAAAGGATAGGAATAACATACTAGGCATATATATGACAAAACGAAAATCTATTTGAATGTTTTTTCGTGTTGTATTGCAATGAAGGGAAGAAAACACAGCCGTAAAAGCATAAGAACCGGACTCAGCCACTCAGGAACAAGTCATATGTTTGTTTGTTCTCGTGGGTCTTAGATCCCTACACTGCACATAATTGCTCCATCTCAGTAACCATCTTATTTCCACCTGCTGTCATCAAGAAGACAACACCGTGAGGGGAAAAAAGAATCCTTCGATAAGGGAAGCTTTATTAATTCCATTTCTTTTCAAAAATCATATCATTCCGTACCTTTGAGCATGAGCCCCACTTTCTCATGAAAGCAATCTATATGCCTTTTTTTTTTTGAGGGAATTCGGGGGGAATCAAACGATTCCCACCTACTTTTCATTTCACAGTTGCTCGGTAAGCCGAGCGGTGAAAGGGCGCAAGCGCCAATCCTCGTACAAATTTTCTGAGAGGTACAAAGGGGGGCGAGAGAGAATACAACAACACCAGCAACAAACAACACTAAAACAAAGAACTCAAAGGTAAGCCTAGGCACAAGCCGAAAGACGCGAACCGAAAACGTCATCTTGCGCCCCCGCTGAGCAGCATACTCGCCGATTTCACCGTGGCCATTGTGACCTCCACCACCCCTCGTAGCTACGCCGCTCCGCTGCCGCCCTCCACCTGAGATGCGAAATGTGGAATGGGAACGAACAGTGGAATGGGGACTAAAAGTGGTGACGGACATGCAAGCCCCAGATCACCGGACACGACGACCTCCTTTCTGCTGATGGTGAGACATACAGCACATCCGGGGCTCCACCCGCCATAAGATTTTCTAAGCACCATCAAGGAGAGCGTCGACGGAGCAGAGGTGCCAGAGGAGGACGCTCGTCGAAGCGACGGCAACGACTAGCAGCCAGGCCAAGTCTTACCCAGGAGGGGAACAAGGAACAAGAAGACACAAAGGGAAGGAGAACAAGGAGCAAGGAGCCACAAAGGTGGCAATGGCGGAGATGCAGGCGTAGCCCGAGCTGTGGCAGCAGTAGAATCTTCAGCGATGCCTCCAAGGAGGGCTATGACGCTAGGTGCGCCACCATCGCCGGATCGGAGCAAGGCTGGATAAGGCTTTCGCCTAGATTCAAACCAAAACCGGCATGCCGGATTCTGGTCAGCCATCACCATTAGCTGCAGCAAACCAGCAGAGTTTGTCTCCTCCACAGTGGTGCCTCAATAGGAACACGACGTTGTCGGTGCCGCCACCACTGGCTCCAGGACTAGAGCTAGGTTTTCACCCGAAGGAGAGTGGCGTGGTACACAGTTGGGCGAGAAGGCTATATCGACGCCTCCAAGAAGGCAAATGGCACCAATGGTGTCGTCGTCGACCGCACAGGTTGTGCATGGCTTTCGCCTCAGCTCCTCACCCCAACAACTGTAGCCCACCAACTCAGAGAAGGCGAAGCACTCCGACGGCAGCAGGGAGGAGCCATACTAAGCGCACAAGACCCATGAGGAGCCGCCAGGGCCAGATCCGCGCCGCTGCCACCCGCACGCATGCACTGACGTGCGGACTAGAGGAGTGGCCGGAAGGCAGGGCCCTTGGGGAGGGGGTCGACGTCCGCCAGTGCGGCAAGGGAGGGAGCGCGGCAGCTGCCGCGCCTGCCAGTCGCGCGTGGCCACGGCCGGGGGCGGACACGGACGCAGGCCGCATCCGCCCGGTGGACAGGGCCCCAAAGGGCGTGGATCTGGCTCGCCGCCGGCCGCCGGCCAACTTTCACCACCGAGCTCCACAAACTTGGGACAGGGGAGGAGGGGGAGAGGCAAGGGAGGAAGCTGCTGCGGTAGGGTTAGCCTTGTTGGGCGCCTCCGCGGGCCGCCGCCGCCGCCGGTGGGAGGGCGGCGGCAGCGGCCGCCCCCGAGTCGCCTCGTACGGAGACGACTATCTATATGCCTTTGAATAGCGGCTAGTCAATTTCCTTTAACTCTGGACAACCATCAATAAATAAATGTTATATATGCGTAACTGCATCTGGTCCACCAACTGATTTAAGCTTTGCACAACGCAAAAACTTCAAACTTGAAGTGATTTGAGATTACTGCTCCACAGGTGGCCAGGAACGGACATTATGCAATCACAGTTATAAATTTCCAGTTCATCGAGGGACGTCAGGTTCTCCAGGCAACTAGGAAACCAAGCAGAGAAATCCCCACAATGCAATAACAAGCTTTTGGAGGGATGATGGTAACAACATTCCACTTTGCCAGTCGAGACTTGGACAATGTATAATCTCCAAATCCTTCAGAAGCGGAAAACTTCCCAATCTATTAGCAGGCAGGGATAACAAGCCACAGAATGCAATACGAATTCTCTCAATGGCAGGGAGATATAGGAGGTCATCTATGGTTTTAAGCTCCTTGCCGGACTCAATGGTTAGGTGAGTGACACAGGGGGACTTTCCCATTCTGCTTTGGGCCCCATCATGGAAAAGGTCAGTGGTTATTGGTTCTGAATCTCTAATAATTGTCAGAAAGTCACAAGAAATGATATTGCGCTGGTGTAGTAATGGAAGATTCCTCACTTGCAGTTCGATGAATTCTAGAGGGTAGCTTGATAAATGTAAGATGGTGAGTGAACTACACGCAATGTTGCCTCCAAGATTCCCAGAGTTTTCCAGATACAGCTTCTTTAGGGATGGGGAAAACAGGCGTTGTGATTTTATATTTGGACACTTGGACACACTCAATACTTAAAGGAAATGCAAATCTCCAAACCTATCAGCTGGTACTGATTCTAAACTTCCACAATCTGAAATTTCTATTTTCTTGATGATAGGCACATAACCTGGCTGTAGAAATTGTTCGAGGCTTGATAAGTTTTGGCAATTGTGAATGGCTACATCAGTCAGGGATGAGAAAGTGCTACCAATTGTTGTGCTTCGGGCCTCACAATGGAAATTGACGAGGATATAGGTTCTGAAGATTCCACATTTGCAGTTTGACGGATTCAAAATGGCTGTTTGATAAATGCAAGATGGTGAGAGAACTACACTCAATGTTGTATCCAAGATTCCCAGAGTAGTCCAGATACAGCTCCTCTAGGGATGGGGCAAACAAGTGTTGTGATTTGATCTTTGGACAATGGGTCACATGCAAAACTACAAGGTAATGCAAATCTCCAAACCTCTCAGTTGGTACTGATTCTAAACTTGGACAAAAAGAAATTTGTATTTTCTTGATGATAGGTACATAACCTGGCTATAGAAATTGTTCGAGGTTTGATAAGTTTTGGCAACCGTGAATGGCTACATCGAGTCGGGGATGAGAAAGTGCTATCAATTGTTTTTCTTCTGGTCTCACAGTGGAAATTGACAGAGGATATAGGTTCTGAGTCTTTAATAATTTTTAGAGAGGGACAACAACTGATCTTGAGCATCTGCAGTTTTGGAAGATTCCACATTTGCAGTTCGATGGATTCAAGACAGTTGTTTGATAAATCCAAGATGGTGAGAGAACTACACTCAATGTTGTATCCAAGATTCCCAGAGTAGTCCAGATACTGCTCCTCTAGGGATGGGGCAAACAAGAGTTGTGATTTGATCTTTGGACAATGGGTCACGCGCAGAACTACAAGGTAATGCAAATCCCCAAACCTCTCAGTTGGTACCAATTCTAAACTTGGACAATGACAAATTTCTATTTTCTTGATGACAGGCACATAAGCTGGTTGTAGAAATTGTTCGAGGCTTGACAACTCTTGGCAATTTCTAATGTCTACAGTCAGGGACGAGAAACTTCTGTCAGTGCTGCTGTTACTTGGAATCTGGGTTGAGCCCACAGAATATGTTATGCTCCTTATATTGTCCTGATCCACAAACTAAATTGACATTATATTTTTTGTCGGTTTTTGTGTTTGAATCCATCTTGAAAGATCTTCACCGTTGATTATTCTTGAGAACTGTAATTCCCTTATCTGTTCTTTTACTGTTGCTCCTTCATGAATAACCACTAAATTTTTCTGATGAAATTGATATTTCCATGTTTCAAATTTCTGCAGATTGATCAGCTTAACAATACCTCTTGGAATGTCATCGAGCTCCAATTTCTTTGCATAAAATATCTACAAGTTATGGAGGCAACAGAATGCTGAAGGAAAGCTCTTGAAAAGGCTAGACTCGAGGATTTTAAGGTACCCAAAAGTTCAGTGCACCATTTCTCCATCACAGCATTACCAGTTTCGCTCTTTAAAGATAGGTCACAAAGTAGGGTGCGCAGCTTTCTATGGCTTCTTTAGTTAATCTCTTGACATCAAAATCATCTGAGACACAAATCTAAATTATGAGGTGAAAGTGACATTTTACTTTTGAATGGTTGCAAATATCTTGAGCCAAGGTGGTTTTTCCAACACCCCCAATTCCAACAATTGGCAGAATTGGAACCCTCGTTATTGTTGCTTCACTACTATCAATGCTAGCACGAGTTTGGTTGTCTGCTGATGAACTGATTCCACTTCTTTTTCTCTTGTGTCTAGAAGGACCTGCGCTATTATTTGTTGGTACACCAATCAACCTAATCAACTTGTTCTTTTCCTCATCACGACCAAAAATCTTTGCTTCAGTGGAAAAAGTGGTGGTCTCAGGCCTAAATGATTTGTCAAACCATGGAACTGCTTGAAGTAAGCCTATTTTCTCAAGCTGTCCAGAAAGATGATTGAGCCTCTTCTGGATAACAGCCACCTTGTTGAAGGTACCTTGAGTGACATTGTGAAAGAAGTCAATGACTACCACTGAGATTGCATCGCCTTCTATTGAAACCTTTGTCTCATACCATCTGAACTCATCTATAAGGTCTTCTGCATCATATACTATGTCTTTGAGTCCTGAAAGGAGCTTAGCCACATAATGATCATGGAACCTCCACTCTGCTCGATTAATGAGGTTGTACATTGCTGGCAGAATATTAGTAAGGCATTGAAGGTCACTATGCAACTGAAATATATCTCCTTGGAGTTTTTCCTTTTGTGTTTTATTGGATTGGGATTTCAGAGATGAAATGACTGATGTAACCCACTGGAATAAATTGGCACACTCATTGAGGCCACTGATGACTCCAGTGGTGTTTGGTATGTCTATGTTCATATTGACTCGGTAATGACGAGTTTTGTTTTCTCTTCTGCCCTGAACAAATAATTGATGTATTTAGCATTAGAGAAGTATAAAAAGTCACATTATGTTGTAGATATTTGTAAAAGAAAATGCTGCCCCTGAAAAGCTTATTTGGATGAATATTTCCTTGCCACAACAAGAGACAATTATGAATATAGCAAATGAAGTTTTGACATGAAAGTGCAATAGTGAAATTAGAGAATATACTAATTCCTCAAAAAAGAACTTGGTGAAATAGGGTAATTTCTAAGGGCAACTCCACTGGACTGAGAAAACTCAATGCCCTATATCTAGTTAAAGGAGAATAAGAAAACAAGATTCTAATCTATCGGGAGGTGTCCCATAGTATATTGAGAAAACCTTCTCCCCTATAGTTTCAACGGCATAAGGACAACCAATATATGTGTCATCCTGGTCAGGGCTATAAATTGCAAGCATTCCACGTGTCCAAATTAGGGACCATAGGTTAGATACAATACAACTCAAGCTGCCTGTTGTTATACTGGACTGGAGCAGTGTGCACTTGCTTTCATATACATAAATATGTAGTTAGACTTGTGTTGAACATTTAGGACTCTGAATTATATTTTGCAGTATAGGGTGCAGTTGGAGTAAGACACTTGTAACCCGGTCTCTTAATAAATATAAGAGCAGGGTTGTTGTTGTAACCATAACGACAAGCTAGTAGGAGGGAGTCAGTGTGTAGCCAGGATCCTAGAGGGACCAGTGTTGCATCAGGGAGGAGCCAGGAGCGTCCATAATCATTCTTCAAGGATGTAGACTTTGGCTGGACCTCATAAAAAAAATCAAGCCTCTGATGTCTATATGATACATCTTGCATGTTCATCTCAGTAAATCCAATCCACGCTTCCACGCATGGAAATTAGTGAATAGTTTAGTTAACATTGTGAGGGTTAATTTCTAAACAGAAAAATAGATAATTGCACTACAACTATAATAAGGACGCTAATTAGGATCAGAAAAATGAAGCATAAGTGGTTGTTTTGTTCCCACATCCATATTTATTTAGGCACTTGATGAAGTTAAGTCTGGAGAAGCACATTGCGTATTGAGAGATCATACCTTCTCAGCAACACTGGGTTTTCCAGGAGACCTAAATTTTGGTTCTACTGCATTTAGACTTTGAACTATGTCCAGTGAACTAGGCCTTTTTTTGAGTCAGGTTCCAAGCACTTCAGGGCTAGAGAGATGCACTGTTCCACTTGTTGGATATGCATTTCCAGTGACATATGCATAGGTGTTATTTCTAGAAGTCTTTTCTTCCAACTTTTAACCACCTAAACATTTGCATAAGTAATTTCTCAAAGAAAACATTTGCATAAGGTAGAAAATTACAGTACAAATAATACTGAATAATCTTACTTCATCTGTATAGTGCTTGAGAGAAGTTTCAGTTTTCTCGCTAATATACCCTATGACCTGTGATTATCTCTATGATTATGACACCCAAACTGAATATATCTGCCTTAGAGGAGATAATTCCGTGGTCTATGTATTCTTTGGCCATATATCCACTGCAGAAGAATTTGCATATCAGCAGTAGAAAATGGTAAAAAATTAAAGCTCTAGCAAGAGGCATAGCTTACAGCGTCCTTGGAAGCTTTTCAGTGACAGTTTTGGATTTTTGTTCGCCCAAAAGCCTTGACAAACCAAAATCTGCAATTTTTGGCATCATAGCCGCATCCATCGAATATTTTGAGGTTTAAGATCCAGGTGAACAATATGACATTCATCATGAAGATAATGCAAACCTCTGCAAACTCCCCTAATTATGTCATATCTCATATCCCATTCAAGGACTGAAAAGTCATATGTAGAAACAGATTCAACATACAGAACACAAATGTATATACAGCACACTGTTGTGGTACCATAGAACCACCATCTCTGTGTGGATGGGTGATAACATTTTCTTTATAATACTTCAAGTAAAGTTTGCAAAGGAATGATCTTGGTATCATATTTGAACATACCAGAAACATGGCTGAAGGCTTCCCTTACATTGAAATTCAAAGCGAGCAAACATGCGGGTGTTTGAACCAGCTTTGCCTGCGCCGCACACCCTCCAAGCCCCGCCACGCCATCCCACCCAGGCCTCCAAGGAGTCGTGCTCGTTGACCACCTCGCCACCATCTCGCGGGACCTTCCCTGCCGAGGACAACGCCGCCAACCGGAGAAGCCCTGCACCAGCGACAAGCGCCCAGGTACGCGCCACACACCCGGTCCCTAGCCCAGGCCCCCTCTTTCAAAACTCCATTCTTGCCGATTTCTACTGTACTGCTGCTCCTCCCTCCTGCCCCCTCCAGTCTTCTTCCCCGGCGACGATCTGGGTAACCCCTACCTCGCCTGGGGACCTAAACCGCTTCCAGGTTGGTAACCTCCTCTCCTACCACCTCACCGCCCCCTTGTTCGGATTCGGGCTCGTCGGGTCTCGCGCTTCCTGTTCGCCGCCGGCGTGGCCAGCTCCTTCATCGCCGCCGTCATACCCGTTAGAGGCTGGTACGGCCTTGGCCAGGTCAAAATCCTGGTCCACCCATCCAGAGAGGACGCAATTCGCGAGGCCAGCAGGCTGACCCTAGAATCCACGTGGCGCGCCCTGCGCCCTGACCTTCCCCTCCACCCCCCGTTCATTTAGCGAGCCAAAATGTCCCTACTGCTGTCGACTCTAACATCGTGCATGGGGACAAGGGCCAACGCAATCTTCCCCGATAGAAGCAAAAGCGTGTCAGCTCTGCATGGGGATACGTCGCTGCTGCCTCGTGCAGGGCCACGGCTGATGGGAAGCGGATATCCGCCTCGGCCTCCCCTCCTCCTTGCTCCCGTCGCCCGATACACCCCCAGTGGTGGCCGGCAATGATGGGATAGCTTTTAAACCAGGCTTATCCCTGGCTAAGCAACCCTCCCACCCTCTAAACCCTCTCTCCCCTCCATCGCCCCCTCGAGCCGCGCCTCCTGCCCTACTCAGAGTGGAGGTGACTGCGTGCACCACCAGCGAGGCACCCTCCTCCCCCTACCACAGGCTGCGCCGCAAGCTACTCGCCTACGACACCGCCTGCCCTGCCTCCTCCCTCCCTCACCTCCCCTCCTCGTGCCACGTCCCCCTGGCTCCCTGCGCGACTGACGTGACGGCGCGCACCACCGGCGAGCTCACCCTGAGCCCCTGTGCCACACCTGCCCCGGGGAGCCAGGCTACGCCACACCCACTTCACCCTGCCTCTACGTCTGGCACCGGCGACGTCGAGCTGTGCGCTTTGACTGGCGATGCCATCAGGGCAGCCGCCGGCCACTCTTACATGGAGGCCCTCCTCTCCCCGGCGCGCCCCGCCCTACTTAACCCCCCAAAGCAGCGCCGCCCGTTCCGCGCACAACCTCATTCCTTCCTCTACTGCTTTGCAACCGACCACCACATTCAGGACTGCCGGGAACACATCCGCTGCCGCCGCTGTGGTGACCTCTGTCACATGGTGCTCCATTGCCGCTCGTAGTCCTAGCCGCTGCACCCCCACCCCTTGGCCGCTGGTGGCTCGCTCCTCCCGCGCACCCGCTTCCTTCGAGTTCCCTGCCCTCCTCATCTCCCCACGATCCGCCACCCCCATCATCTCCCCTACCACCGCCTCCCCCTCCACTTTCCGCCCTTTCATCCCCCACCCGGATCCCGGTGCCGAGTCCTTGCCCCCGGTGCCCTTCCCTACGCCTCCACCCTTGGTCGCCCCGGACCACGGCTCGGATAGGTTGGCCTTCCCACCTCCGTCCCCCCGCATCCCAGCCACCACCTTGTCCACGGAGGATGAGTACTCTGAGTTCACCCTCCCCTTCAATGACGACGCTAGCGGGCAGGATGATGAGTACAGCCAGGAGGAGGTGGTGGACTCTGATGGCTCCCATTCCGCTCCTCCCTCTCGGAGGCCGTGGAGCCGGGCGATGCCGAGATCGTCTGGATGCCCCCCGGCAACATGGAGCGCATGTGGCAGACGGCCTATGCCTTCGTCAGCGACGATGGCCCCACGGACCTCCCTGGCCCCTTCATCCAGGGGGCTCTGTTCGGGGTCGCGCCGGACCTCCATGTCCGCATGTTCCCTTCCTCCATCGGGCACATGCTCCTCTGCTTCGACTCCAAGGTGGACCGGGACTGGGTGGCGGAGCTCAGCCCGATCCATCATCCACGGCGAGGCCACAACCAACTGCTTCGTCGTCGACTTGCCTTGGCTCGCGGCGGTCTCGGTCGTGGCGTTCACCCAGGAGCACTGGAACCCTGAGGGCATCATGGCCGGGCTCCACAAGCTCGATGACGTCGTCGAGGTGGCTGAGGAGTGCCTCCTGGATGAGAGCTATGTGGTGCTCCGGGCGGTCGTGGCCAGGGTGCGGCCGGATGGCATCCCGCCCAAGGTTTGGATCGCTGGCTCCGACAGTGGGCCGACCGGGCGCGCCCTTGGCGTGGCCTATGCCGTCATGCCGCTGTGCGTCTGGCCGCGGGCGGAGTAGCTCGACAAGTTTGGCAACCTGCGCCCCTTCTTCTCACGTCCTCCGTGTGGCGAGAACGAGCAAGGTGGCACGCTGGGGCAGGCGGGCCAGGCCGCGGGGCTACCCTTCTTCGGCCCAGTTCTCCATGGCTCCCCAGCTGGGCCACCGGGGACGGGCCTCTTCTTCCAGCCTGGCTTTGGGAAGGGCTTCTACTATGGGTCATTCCCTTCCCCCCATATTTTCTCACCACTTCCCTCCCTCCCAATCCTCATCCACCCCTCTGTCTTCTCTCCTAGGCTGAACAATGCTGGCAGTGCTCCCCTCCTCGCCCTCCCGTGGCACGCGGACAACGACGACACCCAGCCACCGCCGCCACCGTCCCCGGCTAACAACCACGTGCCATCTCCCTTGGTGGCCCAGCAAGCTCCGCAAGCTCACGGCCGCCGTCCCTGAGCGCCGGTGCCCCTGAGGAGCAGCACGCGCCTCGCGGCTATGGCGCCATCCACGTTCATGCCAGTGGCTGCCAAGGCGAGCCATCTCAAGGCGCTGCGAGACAGCCTGGCCTCCTGCTCGGCGAGCCTCAAGAAGCAAGTGGTAGGGCGCAAACTCATCAAGCGCAAGAGACCACTGGGTGCGCTGGACCTGGGGCGTCTCGCCAAGGCTGCCGACGTGGGCTGCGCGGGGAGCGCGGTGACTGCCATGGTCGAGAGGGAGCTAGCTGTGGCCCCATGATAGGGTTGTCCTCTCCGCCTCAACCACCCTTGCCCCCACCGGGGTCAAGGGCCCTCCGTGCCAGCCTCCCCCTCTCCGGTTGCTGTTCGCCTGCCTTCGTGCAGGACATCTTCCCCACCCGCTCCGGCTGCATCCGTGACAGTGGCTACCTCGACACTGGCACCTCCAACTCCATATATAGGGCTGTACTTGAACCTGCTGGACGCTATGATAGGGGTGGCCTATGTATTTTCGGAGCCGTCATTTTTGCGCCATGAATCAAAAGCAGTTATCTTACAGCGTGCTGTCCTAGAACGTCCGTGGCCTCAGCCTACAAACGAAGTGCGACGCCGTCCGCAACACACTCTTCCTCTCCTCCCCTCACCCGGCCTGCATCCAGGAATCCAAACTGAGCACCAAAGATGCCACGAAGAGCAAATCCTTCCTGCCCGCTTACCTTAGTGACTTCACCTATGTCCCCGCTGACGGATCACGGGGGACATCATCACTGCGTGGAATCCTGCCATGTTCACGGCTGGCGCGCCGCTCCCGCGCAGCTTCACCCTCACCATCCACTTTACCTCAACCACCTCCTCTTACTCCTTCACCCTCATGAATGTCTATGCGTCGGCTATCCACCGGGACACAGATGCCTTCCTGGCGGAGCTGGCGTCCATTGCCGCCGACGACGGCGACCCTTGGGTGGTCATGCAGGACTTCAACCTGACAACGGACCCCAATGATAAAAACATGCCAAATTTTAACTAAGCCTTGGCAGACAAATTCAACATGGCCATCAACAACCTGGCCCTGCTCGAAATACCACTCCTGGACCACCTCTACACTTGGTCCAACCGGCGGGCCTCTTCTACCCTCGCCAGACTGGACTGGGCCCTTGTCAACAATGCATTCGTGGGCCTTCCCCAACTCCACCCTCTCCTCCCATCTGGGCTCGGCCTCAGACCATACCCCACTTGTGCTATCCATCCCCACCTCCATTCTTAAGGCCCACCGCTTCCACTTTGAAAATTTCTAGCTAAAAAACCCGGCCTACCTCTCCTCTGTTCTTCCTGCCTGGGCTGATACGCCGGCTGCTGTGGACGTGGCCGCCGGGCTCGTTGCTCGGATCAAGTCCCTCCAGCGCAAGTTCAAAGCCTAGTCCCGCACCACCCGCGCCCCGCCTGCGGCGCTTAACAATGCTTCTTTCGTGGTTTTACTCCTTGATCTTTATGAGGAGCACCGGCTTCTCTCTGTAGGTGAACGGCGGCTGCGGCAGCTCTGCCGGGAGAAAATTGAGGCTGTCGTCGCAGAACGGGCGGCGCACTGGAAGCAGAGGGGGAAGTGCCGAGCGCTGCGGGAAGGCGACACCAGCACAAAATACTTCCACGCGCGCGCCTCGCCACGATCTCGGCGCAACGCCATCCACGTCATCGCCCACGCGGACACGGTGGCTGCCCTCACTACCTACTACACTAGCATCCTAGGCGTGGAGGCGGCCACCTCATGGACGCTCGACCTTGCCGCCCTCTACGCAACACCCCACGGGCTGACCTCGGGCCCCTCGTCACCCCCTTCAGCGAGGCGGAGGCACTCAAGGCAGTGAAGGCCATGGCGGCTGGCAGCGCCCCTGGCCCCAACGGGGTGGGGCCGAGTTTCTACAAGGCTGCATGGAGCTCAGTGAAGGGGGACATCATGCGCCTCATTGATGCCTTCCATGACAGCACAGTAGACCTCCAGTGCATCAGCAGAGCACACGTCGTGCTCATCCCCAAGAAGGAGGCGTCGGTGGCTCCGGGCGACTACAGGCCGGTCTCCCTCCAAAACTACCCCGTGAAGATCATAACCAAGATGCTCATGACGAGACTCCAAGCCCAGATTGCGAAGCTCATCGACACTGACCAGACAGGCTTCATCAAGGGCGGTCGATTTTGGAGAACTTCATGTTGGCCATCGAGCTCGTGCAGCTGTGCCACAAGCGAAAAGCCGGGACGCTCATGCTCAAGCTTGATTTTGCCAAGGAATTTGATTCGGTTAGCTGGGGCAGCCTGATCAAGATTCTAGCGCGTGGCTTCCCTGACAAGTGGATAGACTGGATGCTCCAGCTCCTACGCACTTCACGCTCCGCGGTCCTCGTCAACGGCTTGCCGGGGCCATGGATTGCTTGTAGGAAGGGGCTCCGGCAAGGGGACGCCCTGTCCCCCTACCTCTTCCTGCTGGTGGCTGATGTTCTCCAGAGAGCGATCAAGAGCGAGCCCGGGATCAAATACCCACTGACGGATCATGGTGCCCCAGTGCTGCAGTATGCAGACGACACCATCATCCTAGTCCGTGCGGACCAAGACAGCGTGATGCGCCTCAAGTGCGCCCTGGATAGCTTCGCCGATTGCACCGGGCTCAAGATAAACTTTGGGAAAAGGACCGCGACGCCGATGCACGTACCCCCATCGGAGCTCCAAGACCTCTTGTCCATCCTTCAGTGCAGCGAGGGCGTGTTCCAATAGACCTACTTGGGGCTGCCCCTGTCAAATGTGAAGCTGCAGCTGTCGGCCTTCGCCCCCTGATCGCCCGGGCAGACAGGTACCTTGCCACCTGGAAGGCCATGTTGCTGAGCACAGCCGGCCGCGTGGTACTAATCAACGCGGTGCTGGATGGGCTACTGACCTACGCGATGGGTGCCATGGAGTTGCCACCGGGCGTGGTGGCGGCCCTGGATGCTCGCCATCGGGCTTTCTTATCGACAGGTACAGGGGAGGCCAGTGGTGCGCAATGCTTGGTCACCTGGGGAAAAGTCTGCCAGGACAAGGAAGACGGTGGCCTGGGCATCAAGCGCATCGACACAAGAAATGCCTGCCTGCTCCTCAAGCTACTGCATCGCCTGCACCACCATGAAGGGTCGGCGTGGGCTGAGTGGGCACGTGGGTTGGTGGACATGTCATCCCTGGCCGGGCAGGCAAGTGGCACTCACTACGCTGCCCTCCGCGACCTGCTCCCGGTGTACAGGCAAATCACGACCATGACCGTCGACGACGGGATAGCGACGGCATTTTGGCTGGACCGCTGGCTCATGGACGCCCCCTAGCGGAGACGATGCCGGCGCTCTATAGCCACTACGCTGGCAGGGCGACCTTGGTGTGCGACGTCGTGGCCGGGGACCTCCGGCGCCAATTCCAAAGGCGGCTGTCCCCAGCGGCGGCCGAGGAGCTTGCCTAGCTTGGGACCATACTACGGCAGGTGGAGCTCACTGATGAGGTGGATGAACGCTGGAGCTACTTCGAGGATGGCAATCACCGGCTGCTCGCGGGGCTCATATACAGAACGTCCACCCGCGGCGACCGCCAGAGCGCCTCATACAAGTTTGTATGGTGCAACTTCGCCCAGTCCAGGGTGAGTTTCTTTGGCTGGCTCCTCACGCAAAACAGGATCAACTGCCGATTGGCCCTCGCAAAGAAGAACATCGCCGACAATCCTTTGTGCGAGCTCTGCGGTTTGGTGGAGGAGACTGCGGACCATATCATCTCTAAGTGCTCCTTTGGCCAAATGTTCTGGGCTCACATCGGATGGGACCCCCGTGGTGTGGCCAAGGTGCATGAACTGTGGAACACTCAACCACCCCCCTTTGTCCACAAACAGGTGCTTAACCCCCTGCTACTCCTTATTTGCTAGGAGATTTGGAAACATCGAAACGATGTTGTCTTCCGAGGGAGACCGCCGGACGTCCGACGCCTCAAAGCGCTCTGTAAAGAGGCAGTGAGAGACTGGAGTTGCCGAATTCCGTCCAAGAAGCAAGACCTAGCTCGACAATGGAGGAGCTCTTTTCCTGATGTAACTTAGAACCCCCCCCCCTCCTCCCTCCCTCTTCTCTCATTTTGGGATGTAATCAAGCTTGTAAAACTGCAAAGTTCCTTAACCTTCCACCCACTGGTTTCCGGCATCTGTGGAATGAAAAAGTAGGTGAGGATCAATTGATCCCCCGAATCTCCTCATAAAAAAAGATGTATAATAATTATTGAAAAAAGTTCTAAACTCCTCCATAGGATGAAAACAGAGCAAGTGAGCAAACAAGAAAAATGGAAGAGCAAGTAATGAGAGATTGCTTGCAAGAGAACAAATAGGTAAATCAAATTGTAGGAGATATGCATGGACTGACCCCTTATTTTGACCGAAACGGCAGGGAACCTTCCCTACCTCTTTTTTTTTTTTTTTTAATTAAATTAAATGAAAGAATGTTTATGTACAAAGAGCTAAAGACAAAACAACAGAATTGAAAAAGGAAAATTACAAGGCATCTAAGCCCAAACAAAAAGAAAGAAAGAAAAATTAAGTGAAAGTGCTATCTCTAAAGTTACTAAGTAGCAGCCCCTTTTCTCTTTTGGCCTTGACGCATGCAAGTCCAAACTCCTGCTGGAATCTGCTTTTCCAAGCATTGATGGAAGCCTGACCATGATTGAGATGTATAGACAGAACATATGAAAATATGACAGGTCACAGGTAGGATCTGCTTCAACAAAGGAGGTTGACAGAAGACAGAAGGGGATGAATCCATTCCTGTCCTCTGAAAATCCTTTTTGCTAATGAGTAGGTATACGCCTCAGCAATCCAAACAACCCCATCTACAAATTAATAATAACAACCAAAGCAGTGCAATGGTTAAAGCAGAGAATACTTGGCGGCCTTTAACAGAAAAAGAAAGTAATAACTGTAAAATAGCAAACAAATACAACACGATGGGATCATATGACTGATGCTTGGTTACATCTTGGTATTTGATTACCTTTTTGTGTGCCTGATCATGTCAACCAAGTGCTGTCTCCGAAAAGTGATGCAGGTGAGTAGCAGATCTGATTCATGATTTGGTAGGAGGGCATGCTCAAGTGTGGTTTAATTTGTTGGGAGAAAAAATCAGAAAACTAGTAAAGATGTAAGGAAAGTGGAAATGCCAAAGCAAGAAAGTTGTCAACTTACTGGCTCAATCCCGGAGATCTACACATGTTACTTCAATGGTTCTCCACGTCTACAACATTTCCTGTGAGCTTCTATGCACCTGCTTCTTACAAAAAGGAAATGCCTAAGCGAGAGAAGGGAGAAAGAGATGAGAGAGGAGCCAGTGCACGCTCACCTGTACGCGGCTTGTTGCGAGAAAAACCAGATAGCTAGTAAAGAGGAAATCAAAGTGAAAAAGCTGAACCGAAATTTGTGGGTTTACAGGCTCGATTGGGGTGGTGGACATGTTAGGTCCTGCGACAACATTCCCTGCCAGCTTCCAAAAAATCATCCGATGCTCACAAAAATTATAATAAGGCAAAAGAAGAGGAAAACAGAGAGGCTTAGTGGCTATATCGATTTGTGTCCGAACTTTATCTTGAGGCTTTATGTAAAGCTTCCTGGAAGTGTATCCTTTCCATTTCCACTCATTTAATTAAGTTGAGGATAAAGAAGCTGCTACTGTCATCCATGGAGCCAAGTTGCAACTATGCGAGTATTGGATTGGACCTCACTACCCACTAGAAAAGATGCAGAAGAAGAAACCATTTTTTACTCATTATAAAAGGGATAACCAAATCTGCGCTTGATTCGCAATTAGGTATAGAAATAAACAAACCTGCAACTATGAGTGAGGATTAGTGGATAGTGGATCGTTTTGTGTGTGAACTCTATCCGGAGGCTTTATGGAAAGCTTTCAGGAAGTGCGGTCTTCCGTGTATCCTTTAATTTCCAGCGAATTAGTCTACTTTCAGGCTAACGAAATTGCCATCTTGCAGCTTTGCGACTTGCGAGCATTGGATAGGATCCCATTTCCCACTAGAAAAGATGCGGAAGCACTTTAAAAAAAAATGCGGAAGCAGAAACCATTATTTACTCGTCATCAAAGGGGATAACCAAATCTGCACCTGATTCGCAATTAGGTACAGGAATAAACAAACCTGCAGCTATGAGTGAGGTTGACGCTGAATCTAACGGCACCGACGACGTCGCCGCCCCCGAAGCGGTCGCCTCCCCTCCAGGACGTCCTTGGAGGGAGGTGCAGAACCCACACTGCGCCCATGCCGTAGAGCGCTGAGAAACACACATCGGCAGGCCGGATGCCGTAGATCCGGGGTCCACACAATCTCCAGCGCCGCCGGGGCCGGGGACGGGGAGGCACCGGACCAGGATAGCTTGGCGCCGCGGCGGATAATCCCCTGTTTCGCCAGGGAGTTTAATTTAATTAATTAATTGATTGTAAAATAGATCCTGAAATTAAAAGAAAGATAATAACCTTTTTTTTTTTTTTTTTTGCTATCGGGCCGAAACAATCTCAGTTTGGGCCGGGCCGCATGGCCCATGCGAGAAAGTCGCCGGGACGGGCAATGGCCCAGACCCTCCGGCTAGCCGCCGCCGTCGCCGCTGCCGCTGACGCGGTGCTGCCACTGCACTGGCCGCTGTATCGGCCGCTGCGCTGATGGGCGCGGCCTCGATCAGCCGGGCTCCCATCCTCAGCTGGAGGCAATGCCAGCGGGGTAGTTGCTGAGGACTGTCGCGGCTGCCGAGACGGCCTCCCGTGACAGCAGGGGATGCAGCCTTGCAGCGTGGATGCCGGCGGCGAGCTCCAGAGAAGGCCACTGCGAGGAGGTTGAGGAGGGCACGGTGACCTCTTCCTTCGTCGTGGGGGAAGGAGGATCGCGATTGAAGTGCAGTCGGCGATGGCAGCGGACTCATCAGGGTAACAACTGTGTGATTTCACTTCAGTTTGTTGCTGTTGGGGAATGCCATTGACATGGATGCAGACCTTGGCATCGACGAATCGCTGTTGCTTCCCTTCTTATTGCAGTGTTTTCTAATGCCTCTGTATACTCGAATGCGGAAATCAGGTAGTTGTAGACGCATATAAGATCGGCCCCTTTGTCCATGCACGCGCGTGTTAGTGATGCCTGCGTTTGATTTGGTATGTAGCTTGTATAAGTTGCATTGTTGTTTTCAATTGTATGCTACATGTCCTTTTCATGATTGCTACATACTTACATGGGAGGACAATGAGTGGATGCATTTGCATGCGTACCATTTTGTGGTTTTCCTACATGCTCCTTAGGTGCTTCCTGCTAAACTGATCCCAGTTGGTTAATTGTTGATTTTGTTGTACTGCCAAGCAGTTAATTGATATGAATAATACCATGCTGCGGTTCATCTGTTTCTTGTTTGGGCACTAATTTTGATTGGGCAATGTTGAGGATGATGATATATGGTTTTGTCGCCCCAGTCTTACGATCCGATGTGCGGACCTCTGTGCTGATTGACATGCTATTCAATCTGACTCTGTTGTCCACTTTGTGTTCTCTTTGCATACATCTTGTTTTCCTCTTTTGATTTAAGGGCTGCTAATAACATTTAGTTATTTACCCTTTTATATTTGGACCCTGTTATCACATATTTATCATGCCACATTGGCAATTTTGTACAAAATATGATGATTCGGACCTTATATATATATAGCATAATTAACAACTTTAGAGTGCCAAAACTTTATTAACCACCTATGAAATTTAGTGGTGGTGTACCAACGCTTGTCCACATATGAATGTGATTGTAATATAGTGCATTAGGTCACATTATTGACATGAAAAAGAGCTTCACCGATGGTAAAATTATGTTTTTGTGTTGTCCCATTTATTGCACACAGAAAACATGAGTTGCAAAAAGATAGGGATAACACACTAGGCATACGACAAAAGCACGATCTATGAATGGTTGATTTTTCTATCGTGTCATCTTGCAGCGAAGGGAGAAGTGATATATGTTTTGTTTGTTCTCATTGGGTCTTCGAGCTCTGCACTGCACACCGGCGGCAGCTGAAGCCTTCTACAACTACCAGCATAGGTGGCTGCCATGACCACTTGCTCGGGACCATACCTCCTTGGGCGCCCAGCCATTAACCCATGGCAGAACGACGGAATCGGTTGGAACTCTGCCTGCGTCCTGCTGCGTCTGTCGGTCGAGGGCGGCAACGACGATAGATGAGGCAGTGGTAGGAAAGGTGCTGCAGACAGATGGTTGTAGACCCCCACTGACTCCTGCGACACTGCAGCCAACTATGGTGAGACTGTCGGCACCGCTACAGCGCATGAATCACTGTTGTAGCCGACTTTTCTACCCAGGAGGGTCATGGTGAGCCCACTAGCCCGGTATAGAGCCTTTCTAAGCTCGATGGAAAGGGCTCCCAGACATTGGAAAGGGCTCGTCTAGGCAGCCGTGAAGACGCAAGGCCACCTAGGTCCCACCGCTGCATCGGTATTATTAGTTGTTTTCTTTATGTAATATTGAAACTAGAAGTCTTTTACTAGGACTGTCCAACTACGGTTGTTTTAGATCAACCTCCTTCGGTGCTTGGTACAAATGCGTGTTAGAAATAATAAAAATTCTGCACTATGTCCCGACTGACATATGCTCGACAATCTAGCTCAGAAGTCTTCCGCACACTCAATTTGGTGGGCGGTGCAGAGGCTCTTCGACCAGATAAGACCTACGTCACAGGCGTAGGATGATCTGCTTTTTCTATTAAAGAACTTATTTATTTTTGATATATATGACAACATATGATACTCCTTTGTGAAAAAAAAACAAAAAAGATCACGAAACAGAAACATCGCAGGTGAGCCTATATCTATACCTAATAATAAATTGACAAAATTTCAGTCTACCTTTTTTCCACTTTTTTCTGCCCGCCATGTAACCTCCTAACTCCTTTTCCAATCAGATTCTAATTCAAATTTCTTTTTCAGTTTGAATTCTAATTTGCCTAACTGAAGTACCCGGTCCACCAGTTCAGGCCTATTCTAGCAGCCTTTGATCGCGTCCGGCCCACCACGGCCCATATAAGTTTCCATCCAGCCCACTAGTAAAAGACAAAAAAAAAAACATGCCACAATAGGGATTTGAACCATGGTTTCCTCACTACAAGTGGTGAAGGCTTACCAGCACAGCAAACAAACTCGTGGTTGTTGTGGGAGTTTGATCCATTTTATCGGTGATAACAACTTCAAACTTTTTTACATGGACACAATCTTATGGTTAGGCAGCGAAAACAATAAATAAATAAAAGTATATAGAGTTTCGGTATTAAATAAAAATACTCTTACGGTAATAAAAAGAAGATGAAAAATGTGGTATTGCATAATAGTAATATTGAAATGTGTATTTATAGCTAAAAAAGTATCAATCATAATGTTTTGACATCACGATCCTTGTTCTATAGCTATGTTGCAAAGATATCGTTCCATTTATATAGGAATAATAATGTTCTCTTTCTAATCATCTTCAATAGGTATACATCTTACATGTTTCCATTACCCTTCGTAACAGGAACTTGAATACATAAATAAATGAAATTGTTGTATCTTAATAGCAGCGGCTATAAAGAGCCAAAATTTCAGCCAATTTTTTGGTTCACCAAATTTTTGTCCAGCCTTTTTCGTCCAGCCCTATCCCGTGCCTGATTCGGTCTTGCACCGTCTCCGTTAGCAAGATGTAGATACTACTTCGTCATATAACCATGTGTGTATATATATGCACTTCGTATGTACTACTACATCATGCATTACCGTTGTATATACCGAAAGGTTCCTTGCTTCTTGATTAGCACAGATGACCTGGCAATCGAACACTTCAAGTATATATATCTATACCCTAATAATAAAACGTGAAAAATTCAGTCCGTCACTTTTTTTACGTCGTTCGTGTCAGGTTCTAGGTAGATTAGAAGTATGGAAGAGAAAATAAAAAAATACAGGGTTCCATATTTAAGGATGCTAAAGAAAAAAAAGGTGGAAGGACATCATAAACCAAATTCGAAAGTCGAGGATTCCTAATGTAAAAGCTTAGCCTACGTTGGGCCTTCCAACTCAAGGGCCTACAGTTTGACGATCATGCCTCCGTCGAGAAGAAACGTGTGGCTATTGTTGGAGAGCAAATCTACTTTATGCTCAGCCCAGGTGCCGGAATTCTCAGGTATGATCTGGGAAAAGGATGCTTGACTGTGATTGGGTCACCATGCACGTACAACACCCTGCCTGGTATGTTAATGGCTATGGAGGATGGTTCGCAGCTGGGGTTTGCCGCCGTTACACTTGATTTTTCAACCCTCCACTTGTGGGCGACAAAGATTAATCCAGATGGATCTATGCAATGGGTACAGGATAGAGTCATCTTGCTTAACAATCTTGTACCTATTATTGGGACTAACACATCTGACAAAGTAATCGATATTGTTGGATTTGCTGAGAGCGTGGATGTTCTATTACTAGCCGTCGAAGATGGTAGAGGGTTCATGGTTGAGCTAAAATCAGGGCAGTTCAGGAAACTAAGCAAGCCTGAGCACTACTACTATGATGACTTCTCCCCCTACTTGAGTTTTTACATTCCAGGTAAATAAACTATGGCCTTACTATTTACTTATATGATTCGGCGTGCACTTTACAGATTCTATATAGCTAGACATTTTAGTTCAATGGAAAACTTAATATCTTCTAACAATACAGCGTCACATCTGATTAATTTCTGTCCATTGGGCTTCTGTTCGTAGTAGGCAGCATTCATGGAAGTCACTTGTGCATCCTGGAAATATACTTGATTTTGTTTCTATCTATAAACCACAGGTTTTTTATCTAATATTTTATATATCAATGCTGGCTAGCTTAATTCTGAAGCACGGACCTTTGGAACTTCAGTGATAAATAAATGGCTTATATGGCCATTTTGTTTGCACTCCTTGTAAATGTTTTACATTAGGCATGCAAGCTCTATTGTTCATGTTAGAAAGCTATTTGTGTTAGTTGTTTAATAACAATTCTAATACCTCTGGCTGCTATTTTTTCAGATTTTTCTATCCACAAATAGCCACTGTCAGCAGAGTTTCTTGTACACACTGCCTACCTATATCAGGACCTGTTGTGCTTGAAAAGTGAAGTATTGTGTTTGGTAGTTCAATTTATGCAAGTGTTGGGTAAACAAGTTTACACAATCATCTGAGAAGAGAACGAAATTCACTGAATCGCGAATTCATTCAACTTGATCCAAAATACAGACTGGAGGGGGTATTTATAGGCCCCCACCTTCGACCAAAGTTTAGACTTTACAACTTTGAACTTTTCCGATAAAAATTACTAAGACTCTTGAGCGAAGTTGTGCCATCAACTTCGCCCAAATCTTCCTCTCCTGATCTTCTGTTTGAACTTTTGTCGATTTTTCTCCCGAAGTTTGGCTTTCTTGGAAAGTTGATCACCAAAAATGAAGTTTGGCTCTTTGGGATCTTCAGGTTCTCCTCTTCCCAAAGTTGATCCTGGAGCTTCGCATCAACCTTATTGCAGAGTTCCTGAAACTTAAAATTTCATAGATAAAAATTGACTTGTGAAACTTTGTTAGAAAACATTGCAAAACCAACTTCGCTGGGTTCTTTGAACCTTGATCTTTTAGGCGAAGGTCTTTTGAAGTTCTGATTCGATAAAAGTGTTATTCTCCAAAGTTTAGTCAAAAAGTTTTCCTGGGTAAAGTTGTCCCCAACAGCAGCCCCTCACGGGCGAAGGCCTACTCCAAAGGTCTGAATCCCGTGAAAAGTTTTATAAACTTTGCCCAGGAAAACGCCGTCCGAACTTTGGAGTTGGCCGACGAATTTTAATTGCAAAAAGTTTGTTATTTTGACCGTGCAACCGTCATTTGACCGAAGGTGCCTATAAATAGCGGAGCCTACCCCGTAAGTTTTCCATACTGCACGCAGTGGGGAAACTTTGCCGAAATTTTCTACTGCCACAAAGTTGCACTTTTGCGCCCGAAGCAAAAACTTTTTCGAAAGAAACTTTGTTTGTGGTGAAAAATTTCAGTTTTAGGTAATCAACTTTGCCTGTATTTATTCTTCTTTCTTGTTACAGCGAAGTTATTTATACTTTTGTTGAAATTTTCTTTCAGATGGATTCTCAAGAGTCCCAAATTTCTACTCAGCCTTCTCAGCCAGTTTCCGAGCCAGCTTCACAGCCACTATCTCAAGATGAGAATGAAGAATCTTTAAGTGATGTTGAAGTTTCGGTTGATGATTTGGTGGAGGATGACAAGGGGCGAACGAACTATTTCGGCCGCTCTCTTTTACTGAGTCTATTCGTGATGAGTTGGTTGCCAAAAACATTCTTGTTAAAGAGGATGTTCGAGTTCCTGGGAAAGATGAGATTATCCCAAAGCCGAAGCCGAACGAATGTGTTGTCTTCAGAGATCTTTTTGAAGCAGGGTTGAGGTTTCCCCGTGATGATTTTATGATCGATGTTTTTCGAAAGTTCAACATTGAAATGCACCATCTTACTCCCAATGGAATAATTCGACTTTCCTTGTTTGTCTGGGTAGTTAAGAGTTTGGATGCTAGAGTGGACATTGATGCTTTCTGCGGTATATTTGAGATGCATACTCAATTCAAGTCTTTTAGGGATGAAGGGAAAAAACTTAAGAAATATTCTGCTCGCTGCAACTTTCGAATCTCTCGAGATCTTGATCTTGTTGTTTCTGCTAATCGGAAGAAGTGGGATGATGATTGGCCTCGTTATTGGTTTTATCATGCGGTGCCTTCTGTTGATGAATTGAATTCTGTTAGTGGAGAATTTGAGAAGAAGTTTCCTTTGGCTTCTACGATGAAGATTGAGGATTTTGTTTGCAGACCTGATTCAGGTTCTGCTATTTCTATTATCTCCAAGAAAGCTTTCAAATCAGCTTTGAGTATTCAAACTGCTAGAGACCTTGTTGAAGAGTACTTGGCTGCCAGAATTTGGCCTTTGAGGAAAGGCTGGAATTTTACTAGATTTAGTGATAAAAAGATCAGGAATGTGGATTATAAGTATCCGATCTGCCCAAGTGCAAAGCCTGACTCTGTTAATGATGAAGAATATGTTGCTGCTGTGATGGAGAAGGCTGTTATATTGCTTGGAAAATATATAAAGTGTGAGAAAGATTTGGAAATTAAGCTTGTTGGTAGAGATTATGCTCGCCTCAATAGAATTTTTGAGGTTTGTAACATTGCTTATGCTGAAAGGCCCCCCTGCTTATATCAGGGATGGGAAGAAAATGAAAAAGAAGGATGACAAGCCAACTCCTTCTAAAGCTGGCAAAAAGAAAGTTGAGAAGAAAAGCAAAAGAAAACTTGAAGACATTGCTCCTGATGCTTGTCTTACTGCTAGGGTTGCAAAACTTCCAAGAAATACTTTTGAAGTCAAGGAAAATGTTGGTTTGGATATTGATGCTCGGGAAATGTAACTTTCCCAATTATTGGTGAGGGTTCCAAAGTTTCTTCCCAACCAGGTAATTTTTAACTTTTTTCTTGACTTTGTTTTAGTCTTATTGTTACTTTTTGCCTATAGACTTATTTGAATTTCTTGTTGTTTTTTATAGTCGCGAAGATGTTTTACGAAAAGGGGCGAGAAAATGTTGTGAGAGAAGTTCATGGAACAACACACTTTTAGCCCGACTTTGATTCTTTTGATGATGAAGAAGTTGTTGATGTTGCTAAGAATGCTGCCTGTAATAAGAGGTTGGATGAGTCTACTTGTTGATGTCAGTTCCTTGTCAAAGATTCGACATGAATTTGGTGGTGAAGGTTCTGCTAAGGATCTTTTCCACCGATGCTCGATGTTGTTCAAAAAGAGATTGATATTGGGGAAAAGGAAAGGTGCTCTTCTGGATCCACCTACTCCTAAAGATGCTGAAGCCATTTGTCCTAACCCAACTAAAATTGAGAGTGCTTGTGAAGCGTTGTCTTAATTTTTGCCAAGAGAAAGGGGTTGGTTTGGACAGCTTTAAATTTGTTAGAACAGATGCTGATAAACTTTGCCTTTTCCCCAAAGAAGTGGAACTTGAGTTTGGCAGGTGTATAGATCAGTGTTTCACTGTTCCAGACGCTGAATCTCAAATGGAGAAGAAATCACCACTTTATCTTGCTGACTGTGGTTTTAGCATTGTAACATCCTGGATGTTAATCATTCATTAACTCTACAAATTATGAGCATAATCATATCATTTGCATCTAATCAACATCTTGACATGATTGCTGGATGCTTGTCTGCACTCTGTTTGACTTAGTCTATAAGTGTGATTGTTGGCTTGAACTGGAAGTAGTAGCTACGCCGCTTATCTCGAGTCAGACCTTTAATAAAGAGCGAAGAGGAGAGTATTTCGAGAAAACTTTATGTTTTGACTTTTTCATGAAAATGCCTAGAAGGTGCTCAAAACGAGTGACGAAGGTGTTACGATTAATGACGTCGGACGATTGGCATGCCGCGTTCTCTGAATTCCGCTAAACAACTCGAGTTGGCCCCATTAGAAGAATTGTAGTTAACCTATTAGGGCACAGCATGCCAAAAGTTGGGATCGGTTCGATCGAGTTTGGCCATCCGTTTCGAGGAAAACCTAGCCTTGGGTCAAGCATTATTGGCGCGTTGATATTGCCATATTGGCAACTAATTATCTCCTAATCCGTAGCTCGAATGACCAAAAGGCCTTAATAGAAAATGGAGAGTGACGTCTGGGCTTCAATCTTCCTTTTGGGCCCATGTCAAAATTCGGCCCTGAAGGGGCCCATAACGGCCTCCCACCGAGTCTACCTCGACGCACGCCACGTGCTCGACATAATGCCGACGTGGAGCGACGCATGGCCGCCAGCAACAGGGACACGCGCCTGCGCTCGTCCTGCCACCGCCGCACGCGTCCTTGCCTACCGGACTGAAGGGGGGGGACAGCGCAGGCCTCCCATTCACTCCACTTCCTTCTCCCTCACTCTTTGGCCTCTCGCTCACCTTCCTCCGCCCTCCGACGCCGTCACCGCCGCCATGGCCGCCCTTGGAGCGCACCACCACCACCACACAGCGCCACTCCTCCGTGCCTTGGGCTAGCCAGCGCTGCGCCGTGCTCATCATTGCGCCTCGTGCGCTACATCTCTCACCACCGGAGCGCCGCCGTCAAGTCTCATAGCGCCAACGGCGACGCACTCGCGGCCGCGTCATCGGCGTGCACGGGCACGGCCCATAGCGGGCCTCTGCGGGGCGCGATTCGAGCACCAGAGGGTGCGCTTCACCATCTTGAAGGGCGCCCGCCACTCCTTGGTCGGCCGATGAGCCCGACGCGCCGCTTTGCCCTGCCGTCCGCCGCCGGTCACCTTGGCTCACGGGGCCAGACCGCCTCGGGCCACCGCGGGGCAAGCCGCGACCGCCAGCGCGTGAGCGACACCGCTGGGGCGCTCCGCCGCCTCCTGGGGGGCCGCCTGTTGGCGGCACTTAAACTCATTTCTAACCCCGCCAACTCTAGTCTAGGCAACACTAATTTTCACCTAGAATAGGCCTCTACTCTAACTATTTCCACAGTGTGGTGCAGAATCTTTGCTTTGCAGGACATACTTAATTTTCACCTAAAATGGACCAAGACATGAAGAAAAATACATGGGTGAAAACATCTTTTATTTTGGTCTAAGCAAAACAAGAGAAAAAGAAGGGAAATCCAATTTCGAGGCCAGCCCAACCCAGAATAACCGGCATGGGCCGACCGGGGCCCAACAAGGAGGCAACCGACCAAAGCTGAATGCCGGCGGGGCCCAGGCCCGCGCGGCGCGCGCGAGGCGCGTGCGCGCCCGTCTGAGCGGCCGGGCCCAGCCGGTTGGTCGGTTTGTTTGCCGCCTCGATGGTCGGTTCGGGGTGTTTTCGACATTTGCCCTACGGAAACCGACCATCCCACTCCTATATAAGCATGGGCAAGCCTCCCCTTCAACAACAATTCATTATTCATTTTAGTTCTCACTCTTCACCATACCTCCATTCCACAAGTGTACAATAGAGAGAGTAGAGCCACTCTACCTAGCCTAGCTAGAATAGAAGTAAGGAGTGAGAGAGGAGCAAGAGTAGAGCATCTCTTCAAGAGAGCTCTCGGGAAGCTAGTCTTCCACGGGCGGAGTGCTTGGACTTGTCGGCTCCTCCTCGCTTGTACCTCTACGGCGTCTTGCTACTTGAAGTAAGACATCGTGTTTATCTTTGGTAATACCTTTGAGTAAGTTATTCTTGCTTGTTATCTTCTTGCGGGTTCGTCGTTCGTCCCCGTGACGGAAGCTCTAGTAAGAGGACCCCGATAGAGACGGAGCTCCGGCCACCGCTAGAGTTGTAGCAACGGCATAGACGTGGTGTCTAGGCTAGGACCTACCTTCATTTGCCTCGTAGTCCACGGTTGAGGTGGTAGGCGGCGGTGGTGACAGCCCTGTCCGTCCCTTGTAATCCCCCACGTCCGGCTACGGCGTAGAGCTCAGAGCCGGCATCACTTGGCGGACCAGTGCGATCCGGTGCCCGAAGTAAGAAGTTTAGCAACGAGTCTAGCCATCTCCTAGGCCCATTACCCTAGAAAACCTCATTACTTAAGCTATCCTACTCCATCTCTGGGCAACCTCTGGTTAAAATTAACTCACAAGCCGTTCTTCGTGAAAGAAATACGATACCCGATTACTCACCGGGTGAAGTGCTATAACGGTGATTTCCGTGCGCTTGCGGATTTGGCTGCACACGCTAAGAAACGCCAACAAGCATTTCTCGGCGCCGTTGCCGGGAACGGTTGTCGCAGGTTAGCTCGAACCTAGATTGCCCGTGTACCTTGACCTACCTTTGCTCCACTTCTTTTGTTTTATTTTAGAAAACAAAAATATCCATGGAGCAACCAACCATTTACAACCTATCCGCTCCGAAGGGCGAGCTCATTCAAACACCCCAATCCTCGAAGCCTATCACAGCTTCCGAGTATGAGCTCCGCCCTGGCTTTATAGCCATGGTTCGGGACCAAGCCTTCTCAGGCTTGGAATATGAAAACCCATATGATCACCTACGGGAGTTTGAGCAACTCTGTGCGTGCCTGACCATTGCGGGCATGTCACAAGATACATTGCGGTGGAAACTGTTTCCCTTTTCTCTCCATGAAAAGGCGAAGCAATGGTACACCCAAAATGTGGGGAAAGTAAATGGAGATTGGGAAGAATTGCGTAAGCATTTTTGCTTCACATTCTACCCTATTTCTCGTGTCGCTTCTCTACGACAGGAGGTGCTCAACTTCCAACAAAAAGAGAACGAAACCATAGGTGCAGCCTGGGAACGCTTTTTGATCCTAACACGATCAGGCCCAGACCTGTCTATTCCTAACCATGTACTCTTACAACACTTTTGGTTAGGATTAGACAGAAATTCTGCCCTATTATTCGATGTAGCTGCCGGAGGGTCGTTCCAGACAAAAACCACCGAAGAGGGGCAAGCTCTCTTGGATCGTATCCAAGAGAATGCTCCTCCCTTAGAACCCATCCGTGTAGAACCCGAGCCAATAAAAGAGGATGTCTCTTCGGCATCAGCTGAACCTTCCCAATCCATAGAGAGACCCTCTCCCGAACCAGAACCCAAGACGGAAGAACCCATGGATCTTCCGGCTTTCGAGGATGAGCTTTTCGAAAGTTTAGGAAATACCTCGAAATATGAGTGTCGCGCAAAGCCACCAATTCCCGTTGCTCCTAGCGAACCCCTCGATGAATTTTTTCTCAAGGAGTCCGTTAGAGAATTAACTTCTGTTATGAGCTCAGAGTGGTTGGCAGAAGGTGAGCTCGCGTCTGAAGTAATTCAGATTCGTGCCCCATCTTCTACCCGCCGCTGCAAAATCCAACGGGAATGGGTAGATGTTTTGTACAATCCTACCGTTGGGGCGAATGTAATGTCCTACTCCTATGCACTTACATGTCTAGGAGTAACGTCGTTTACCCCAACGACATGATCCTTAAGAACACCAGATTCCATTCAAGAAGGACTAGGGATTGTGCATAACGTGACACTCCACCATGGAGATGTCGAAATGGCCCTGGACTTCATTGTCTTTGACATCCAGGAATTCGACATACTTATAGGGCATCCCCTGGAAACACTCTTTGACAATCCGTCAAAAACAGGGGAAATTAACATGAAACTAGGGCGAGAAACATTCCCGATTCAAGTCACTAGAGCCAGGAACTCAGTGACCGAGCCTCCCCTTAGTATGCCCATAGAGGTTCTAGCGGTTGACATGTTTGAGTCACCCGAATCGTCTTTAGATAAGGATGCAGAATTCTTTGTAGAAGAAGAAGACGAGTTCGGGGAGACAGTTGATCTTCCTATAGGGGAGAAACCACCTAGACCTCCAGTTGAGCTTAAGCCCTTACCCAAAGGCTTATGTTATGTTTTCCTGAACGGCGACACCCAAACTCCTGTCATCATAAGTGACCAACTTAGTGATGAGGAGGCGACCAAACTCATAGCCGTCCTAGAAAAACATAAGTCAGTCTTCGGGTATTGCTTAGACGATCTTAAAGGGATAAGTCCAACGCTCTGTACCCATCGCATTCCCATAGAGCCATCTAGCATACCTTCACAAGAACCTCAGCGTAGGCTGAACAATGCGATGCGGGAAGTCGTGAAAAAGGAAGTCCTGAAACTTTTTCACGCCGGGATAATCTATCCCGTACCACACAGTGATTGGGTTAGCCCGGTCAAGTGGTTCCCAAAAGGGAGGAATGACAGTCATTGAGAACGCTAAAAACGAACTCATACCTCAACGAACCGTCACGGGATGGCGAATGTGCATTGATTACCGAAAACTTAACAAGGCAACAAAGAAGGATCACTTTCCGCTCCCCTTCATTGATGAAATGTTGGAACGGTTAGCGAAACACTCCTTCTTTTGTTTCCTTGATGGGTATTCGGGATATCATCGATTCCCATCCATCCGGATGATCAAAGCAAAACGACCTTCACATGCCCCTACGGAACGTACGCATACCGTAGGATGTCGTTCGGGTTGTGTAATGCACCCGTCATTTCAACGGTGCATGATGTCTATCTTTTCGGACATGATCGAAGAAATCATGGAAGTTTTCATGGATGATTTCACCGTCTATGGAAAAACTTTTGATCATTGTCTGAACAACTTAGACAGGGTCTTGCAAAGGTGTCAGGACAAAGATTTGGTACTTAATTGGGAAAAGTGCCATTTCATGGTCCGAGAGGGCATTGTCTGGGGCACTTAGTGTCCGAGAGGGGAATCGAGGTAGATAAGGCTAAGATAGAGGTTATCGAGCAACTACCTCCCCCGGTAAACGTAAAGGGAATCCGTAGCTTCTTAGGTCATGCGGGGTTCTATCGAAGATTCATCAAGGATTTTTCACAAATCTCTAGACCCCTCACGAACCTATTAGCTAAAGATGCTCCTTTTGAGTTTACCGATGAGTGCTTGAAAGCATTTAACACTCTCAAGCAAGCACTCATCTCTGCACCTATCATCCAACCTCCCGATTGGTCTCTACCTTTTGAGATCATGTGTGATGCAAGCGATTATCTTTGTTGGTGCGGTCTTAGGCCAAACCAAAGATAAAAAGCATCACGCGATAGCTTATGCCGACAAGACTCTAACGGTAGCTCGGCTCAATTATGCCACGACGTAAAAAGAGCTTCTTGCTGTAGTATTCGCTATCGACAAGTTTCGATCTTACTTAGTGGGCGCGAAAGTGATCGTTTACACGATCACGCGCCCGAAATTCTTGCTCACTAAGAAAGATGCGAAACCACGCTTGATCCGTTTGGATTCTTTTACTCCAAGAGTTCGATCTAGAAATAAAAGATAAGAAAGGAGTAGAGAATACCGTAGTAGATCATTTGTCGCGTTTGCAAGTCACTAACATGCGGGATCTGCCCATCAATGACTTCCTTCGCGACGACATGCTATTGGCGATAAACGGACTCCAACCCCGGTATGCAAACATTGTGAATTACATGGTTGCGGGTCATGTACCACCCGGCGAAAGGGAAAAAGCCGGAGGTTGAGAGCCGTCATCATCGTGGGATGACCCGTGCACTGTATCGAGTATGCTCGGACGGCATACTAAGAAGATGTGTGCCGACGGCGAAGGGATGCAGATCATTGAAAGCCGTCACTCGGCACCATACGGAGGCCACTATGGAGTATTTCGCACTCAAGCAAAAATCGCGGTCGGATTCTTCGGCCGACGATGTATCTTGACACCAATGAATTCATTCGGAGGTGTCGGAAGTGCCGATTCCAAGGTGGCATCACGGCTCGCAATGCAATGCCCCTCCACTTCAACCTTCAAATAGAAATATTTGATGTGTGGGGCATTGATTTCATGGGGCCCTTCCGAAGTCCCAAGACTGCGAGTACATCCTTGTTGCTTGTCGACTACGTCTCCAAATGGGTGGAGGCCATGCCATGCCGAGCGGTGACGCAAAGCATGCTCGAAGGATGTTCCACGAAATAATCTTCCTCGCTTTGGTACACCACGCATGGTGATCGGCGATGGAGGATCACATATCGTTGATCGAACCTTGAGCATTCCCGAGAGAGCCGGGGCCAAACACAACATCGCCACACCTTACCACCCACAAACCAGTGGCCAAGCTGAGACCTCGAACAAGCAGATCAAGAACATCCTATAGAAGACCGTCGATGACATGGGGAAAGGATGGAAAAGTAAGCTTCCTGATGCACTCTGGGCATACAGGACTGCTTACAAAACCCCCATTGGCATGTCACCGTTCCAGCTCGTGTATGGGAAGAGCTGCCACTTGCCAGTAGAACTCGAACATCGAGCCTACTAGGCAATTAAGAGCTGGAACATGGACCTCAAGCTAGCCGGAAGAAACCGCCAAAGGCAAATCTCCGAGCTTGAGGAATGGCGAGAGAAGGCATACCACAGTGCCAAGCTCTACAAAGAACGAACAAAGAGGTGGCACGACAACCGGATAAAGCCCAAGGAGTTTCAACAAGGTGACAAGGTGCTACTATTCAACTCCAAGGTAAAATTGTTCGGTGAAGGAAAGCTTAGAAGCAAATGGAAGGGGCCATATACCGTCGTCAACACATCATCTCATGGCGCAATCACGATCCAGGACGACAACGGTAACATCTCAAAGGTAAATGGCCACCGCTTAAAACCTTTCCTTGAGCCTTCTTATCGTGCAAGGTTAGATCAAGAAATTGATAGAATAGATTTAGTCATGCCAGATAATTCCTTGATTTAGTTCAAGGCATGACTTTCATTTATTCTATCTTAAAAAAAATGTGTTTATATATTCTTATGTTTATGTTTTGTGTGGGAACCCTCTAGTTTCTCTCTCGAAATTTTTGTAGGATTTTTTTCCACACAAAAATAATTTTATGTCCAAAATATCCAAAATCCTCTAGATTTTCATTCACAATCGAATTTTCGCTCCGAGGATCAAAATCACCAACAAATTCGAGAATCAAACGGCATCGGCCGAGATGGAAGAAAACACAGGCCGAGCGGCGCCCGGGGCCCAAGCCTTTCGCGCCTCGCGCGCGCGGCGCGCCTCGGTGCCCGATTTTCTCCCATCTCTTTCTGTGGCTTCATGGCGATCTTGATGATCATGGTGATTCGATCCCGATGCGCAAGAGATGCGGGGATGGCTCATTCTCTCCTATAAATACCACCCTCCTCCTCTCATTCTCTTCACACCAACACAAGCCTTGTCTTCTACCTCTCTCTCCCTCTCCACACCAGCAAGGGTGCCAATGGCGAGCCATATTCTAGCCCTCTACAACTCCGCTCGCACTCCCAATAGTGAGGCTCCTTCCTTCACTCAAGAGGACCTAGAGAGAGAGGCCATGGCTGTCGAACCTGTAATACCCGGTTCTAAGAACAAAACCAGATATGCACTATATGTGAGCCTCAAAGGTCAAATCTCACATATAGCTACAAATAGGGGTAGTATCAATTCAAAATGCTTAACGTACTTAGGAAAAAGAGATAACCTTAGGAAGCAAACAGCGGAAGACAACTCTTAAACTTCGGGTATTAACTTGACTCCTCTGGATCCAACTGACTGGTTGATCACAAGCCTAAACTTCTCCTGTGGTGGTAGGGTTTGCAAGGGGTGAGTCCAAGAAGAACTCAGCAAGCATAACAAGTATACTTCTCATATCCACATGATCAAGTGAAACTAAATAAATGAATTTGCACATAAACAATATAAATGAACACATTCCCTCAAGTTTTCCGGGCCACCCGTAACCGTGGGCACGGACGATCAATCGATTTAACTCTGCGCAAAGGTGTACCCTTTCCCGTGAGTCGTGAATTGCCCTTTTGCCCGAGGTAGCTAGTCTCTTGACCCTCTTCCAAGGAAAGTCGGCGGGTTTCACTATGAAGCCTTTCAAAGGTTCGTCTAACAAGTTAGGGCCGCTACGGTTTCCTCAATAAAAGCATGAACCCTACCCGGGATCATACAAGGCGAGCCCCTTTTGCCCTTTCGGGTAACCACTAACAAGCTAGAAAAGGTCCTCATACTGAGCTAAAGCCAGAGCCATATAGCCCTCACAGCGGCACGTCAAGTCCCAGCTTTTGCCAAAGGATAATATTCATCTTTTATGTTTACCACATATTCACTATTCAAGCTTACTGGATCATGGTCACAAAAAGATAATACAAGCTATACTTGCCTTGAAACTTGCTTTACCCCCAAAGCAATGTGCTTAGAGAAACATCATCTTTATCTTCTATTCTGCAGCTTCTAATCTTCAACTTCTAGATCATCCACTTCTTGTAGACCACCAACGTAAAGCTCATCGATGAGACATAGTCGAGAGAGCACCACTCAATCAATCTATGCAATCATACACGAAGCAAACAATAGGTCTAAATTAGAGCAGTACACCAATCATAGAAAAACAGTTTTGAAAAGCTTTTAGAAATAATCTACACGTCACCACAATCACACGGACGTAAAGATCACTGAAAACGGAGCTAGAACGAAGAAGTTATGGATTTTATAAGATTTCCTATTATAAAATAATTGAATTAAATTCAAACTCGAAATTCAAAAGTTTCAAACAAATCTAAAAGTGTTATTAAATTAAAGTTCACATCGAGACGATTCTAACGCATCTTGAACGACCTAATTTGGAGTTAAAACGAAGAAGTTATAAGTATTTGAAAATCAATGGCAAAACTGTAAATAGTTGAAAGCGTATTTTGAAACTGAACGAGGAAAATACGTTTTCCGAAGGAGAAAGTTTAGGATCTGTTAAAACAAAAAATACGTTTTCCCGTGGAGAAAACGTACTTTAAACTGAATAGGAAGGAATATACGCCTTCCAAGAGAGAAGACGTATCTGGCTAAAGTCGCCAAGGACTCTTTAAAGGAACCAGGGAAACTTGGGGGGTTTTGCAAATTGTTCGGCTCTTCTATTCTGTGCCGTTGGATCTGGGACTGACGGCCCAGATCAGATCGGGGGGGATCCCCCTCTCGGGCTCCGGCCGGGAGGGACGGCGCGTGCGGCGGCGCCATCGCCGGCGACGAGCCGAGCTTGCCGGCGAACTTCGGGACGGTGACTCCGACCACTAGAAGCCACGGGACCGGGCGCGTTCGAACGAGGGGCTCGACCCCAACTCACCTGGGTAGAAGATGAAGGCCGAGGAGCACGGAATCGGGTCGGACGTCGAGGAACGGCGGTGATCGAGGTTCGGCGAGGCGGGGAGCTTTGCTCGGTCTCGGAATCGAGCAGACTAGGGTTTGGCGAGCTCGTTGTGGCGAGGAGAAAGCTGGCGGCTATCCCAATTGGAGAAGTGTGGAGGCAATCGCGATCTCGACGGCGGCGGTGGGCGGCGGAGCTTGCGGAGCTAGGGTTTGGCTGCGGGGCGAGCTAGGGCTGGGTGCTGGCGCGAGAGTTTGGCGGAAGACGCGAGGCGGCTGCGGTGCTGCGCTATTTATGGGGTGGAAACCTTGGGCGGCACGCAGAGCTTCGGTCGGGGTTGGGAGGGACTCGAGCTCGGTAGAGTTCGTGTCGAACCCGGCGAGAGGAGGAAGGTGGAGCTGACGAGTGGGGTCGGGACGTCAGCGATGGAGAGGGAAGGAAAGGAGAGCGGCGCGCGGCGGCTGACTCGGTCGGATTGGGCCGTGTCCACCCCGCGAGCTCGGCCCAGGATGGAGGGAGGAGCGCGCGCGCGGTTTGCTGGAGCGGGCCGGGGAGAACAGAACCGGCCCAAGCGAGGGAGCGCTCGCGGCTGGAGGCCGGGATGGACCGGACTGAGCGGCCAAGGGCCCAAGGCGGGAAGGAGAAGAGGAGAAAACTGGCTGGGCCAGAAGGGAGGGCGCCAGGCTTGGGCCTTCCCGGGCCAGAATGGAGGGAGAGGGTAGGAGGGAAAAAGAAAAAAAAAGGTTTTTCTTTTATTGTAAAGAGTTTTCAAATGAGATTTTGAAAATATTTTGAAATCCAAATCAATTTTGGTCAAAACCACACAAGTCAATAAATCAAATGCACCAGCATGAATGCATCAACATGTTGCTAACTCTAAGATGAATTTTATTTTGGTGAAAAATATTATTTTTCCTAAGTTTTCATGAGCACAAAAAATTCACCAAAAATCATTTTAACTCTAATTTGAGAAAAACAAATTTTAGGGTGTTACAACTCTACCCCTTAAGATGAATCTCGTCCCGAGATTCGGAAGATGGTGGTCGAAGAGATTGGAATACTCTGCCACTGAACCTTTCTTCACTGCCTTGAGTAGTACCAATAATTGATTCCACTTTGATATGCATAATTTTGTCCATACTCCAAATAACATGCTTGCTGATTTCAAGTCTTCGATAACACTCCAAACAACACGCACGTAGCTCCAAACCAATCCTCAATTAATTTCCAACTGTTAAACCATTATTCTTTTCCTTAAATATGCTATTGCATACCGGTGCTAACTTCTCTTCATACCATCATGCACATTGCACTTTATGAAGATCATTATCGGATGGTTGTGTGAACTTGACTTATGGCATACCCTTGACACTCTATCTCCAAATCATAGCACAATTGTTTTTAGCATGTACCACTATGCCCCCTTTAACCTCATAATTGTACCATTGTAGTGTAATGCTAAATTTTACCCTTAGCACAAACACTCTTCATCACTCAAAAAGACCTCTTATTGTCAATTGTATGGCCAACTCTTGTCCTCATAGATTCCACATCATATCTTGACATGTTCTGCTATTTTCTTTTTCCAATCTATACTTTGAACTCTCCTATTTCAAATCTTCAATGGATGATTGACTTTTGGGTCAAGTTCTTCAAACCTCAAATAAATCCTTAACCCATGGTGTTGTCCAACACTCCTTAACATAACCTTTCTTTGCTAATGACAATTCCCTAGTTCCAACTTTTTCTAATTAACTGTTGTGGTTCCCCTTGTTCAAAGATGAACATTGTTAACTAGCAACCATATAGTACTAGTGACATCACTTGATTGCTGCACTCAACTTGATCTTGGTGTCACTCAAACTTTTATAGCATCCTTTATATACTAAGAACACTGACAACAACTTTTTCCTCTCCAAATGATTGCATCCTCCAAACAAAAGTCACTTATCTTGATTGGTGTAGACATTGAGGCTTCCATGGAATCAATCCTAGAGAAATCTGACATCTTTTATCAACTCGTCATTGAGGCATATGCAACTACTCTACCTTCTTGCATACGAACATACCCCAAACCTTGATGAGATGCATCACAAAGCTTCTTACTATGACCTGGTGACACCAACACTAGAGCTGTAGTTGACTTCTTCTTTATTCTTCAATGATCCTGCCGTAGTAACTTAGCCAGACAAAGGATACATCTGTGACAGCTTCTACTTCAACACTCTCTTTCCTTATTCGATTTCACCTTGATACCTCTGTTGAAGACAATATGACCAAAAAGAAACTCCCTTTAACCATAACCCATACTTTTCTCTGCGTAACACACATCTTATGTTTTCCCAGCGTTTGTAGGACCGGCCTCAAAAGCCTAACACGTTCCCCTATAGCCTTAGAGAACACTAGGTTGTCATCCATAAAAACCCATTATGAACTTATCCAGATACTCCATGTCTCGCTTCTTATAGATCACCCAACAAGTCACTAATACTAACTCATGAGTAGACCTCTCAACAACGGAGATAGTTGCTCCTTTCCAGTGAGAGTGCTTGAATGCATAAAACTTCCACCTTGCATCATCTTCGTGGTGGCTACCCCCCTTAAGAAAAGATCTACTAGGGGCACCAAAAAGTAACTTGTACATTCAAGTGAGTTGATGGATCATGTCCTTCTATGATCCCAAAGGAAATCATATAAGTGGGTAGAAACTTGTAACATGCAATCCTCCGCGAGCAGGAAAACAGTAGTCCAGAAAAAACAGTCATAACTCTAGCTCTGTTGATCCAATACAGTCATACTATACACCGTTGGAAAGCTTATGTAATCCTCTGTAACTTTCGTGTAGAACATGTTTCCCGATTCTGCAGTTAAATTGGTCGAATATGCTCCACAACAGAAACTATTCCAGATTCCAGACAGCACATATACACCACCTTGTGAATTTCATAGCTCCCAAACTAGAGTTGATATGAAGGTGATTCTGATGGAGTTGGAAAGGTACAGAAGTCTAGTTTCTCCCAGAAAAATGTCATGACCATTGCCCAAACAGAGAAAACGCTGTGATCAGATCTTTACAGACTGCTCCAGATTTCTGACAGCATGAACTCTTCGTCTTGTGATTTTTGTAACTCCCAAAACCAGAATAGTTTTCATGTTGATTCTTGTGCTCTGAGAAAGTTGCCGAAGTCTACTTATGTCCAGAATTTTCTCAAGATTTTTGGTTGCACGAGGACAGAGGTAGAATCCAAAGAATACAGATTACTTCGGGAGGACAGGATAGGAAGAACAGGAAGGAACAAAAACCCAACCCTCTATTCAACATTCTAAACCCTATAAACTAAATGAAATTGTGGAAAAAAAACCACAAGATCATTACACTCATTACAAAGATCCAAAACATTCATGAGCATAAAGACAACTCAACAAAGCACTAAAGGATCACCACTCACACAATGACTCAACTTACGAAACTATCGTTTCTCTTCATGTTAAGGGCAAAGATTCTAACCTCTTCTTCTAACAACGCAAGAATGGGGTAAGAGAAGATTCTAATAGCATATCAAAGCAAGGATTAGATGAGAACAAAGGTTTTAAAATAAGCATCAAGGAGGAGATGAATATCAAGGATAGAGATATAATAGAGAAGAAAATATCAACGTATATAGAACAAGGTTGTTCTAGTAATGTCAAAACCTTAAGACGGCCAATTTCTACCTAGGCTTGCGTCCTACAGTCAGCATTGAGCTGATACCACTTGTAATACCCGGTTCTAAGAAACAAAACCAGATATGCACTATATGTGAGCCTCAAAGGTCAAATCTCACATATAGCTACAAATAGAGGTAGTATCAATTCAAAATGCTTAACGTACTTAGGAAAAAGAGATAACCTTAGGAAGCAAACAGCGGAAGACAACTCTTAAACTTCGGGTATTAACTTGACTCCTCTGGATCCAACTGACTGGTTGATCACAAGCCTAAACTTCTCCTGAGGTGGTAGGGTTTGCAAGGGGTGAGTCCAAGAAGAACTCCGCAAGCATAACAAGTACACTTCTCATATCCACATGATCAAGTGAAACTAAATAAATGAATTTGCACATAAACAATATAAATGAACACATTCCCTCAAGTTTTCCGGCCACCCGTAACCATGGGCACGGACGATCAATCGATTTAAACTCTGCGCAAAGGTGTACCCTTTCCCCGTGAGTCGTGATTGCCCTTTTGCCGAGGTAGCTAGTCTCTTGACCCTCTTCCAAGGAAGGTCGGCGGGGTTCACTATGAAGCCTTTCAAAGGTTCGTCTAACAAGTTAGGGCCGCTCATCGGATTCCTCAATAAAAGCATGAACCCTACCCGGGATCATACAAGGAGAGCCCCTTTTGCCCCTTTCGGGTAACCACTAACAAGCTAGAAAAGGTCCTATGAACAACTAAAGCCGAGCCATATAGCCCTCACAGCGGCACGTCAAGTCCCATTTGCACAAAGGATAATATTCATCTTTTATGTTTACCACATATTCACTATTCAATCATGTCAAGAGATCATGGTCATAAAAAGATAATACAAGCTATACTTGCCTTGAAACTTGCTTTACCCCCAAAGCAATGCGCTTAGAGAAACATCATCTTTATCTTCTATTCTGCAGCTTCTAATCTTCAACTTCTAGATCATCCACTTCTTGTAGACCACCAACGTAAAGCTCATCGATGAGACATAGTCAGAGAGGCACCACTCAATCAATCTATGCAATCATACACGAAGCAAACAATAGGACTAAATTAGAGCAGTACACCAATCATAGAAAAACAGTTTTGAAAAGCTTTTAGAAATAATCTACACGTCACCACAATCACACAGACGTAAAGATCACTGAAAACGGAGCTAGAACGAAGAAGTTATGGATTTTATAAGATTTCCTATTATAAAATAATTGAATTAAATTCAAACTCGAAATTCAAAAGTTTCAAACAAATCTAAAAGTGTTATTAAATTAAAGTTCACATCGAGACGATTCTAACGCATCTTGAACGACCTAATTTGGAGTTAAAACGAAGAAGTTATAAGTATTTGAAAATCAATGGCAAAACAAATAGTTGAAAGCGTATTTTGAAACTGAACTGAGGAAAATACGTTTTCCGAAGGAGAAAGCGTACTTAGGATCTGTTAAAACAAAAAATACGTTTTCCCGTGGAGAAAACGTACTTTAAACTGAATAGGAAGGAAAATACGCCTTCCAAGAAGAAAACGTATTTCGACTAAAGTCGCCAAGGACTCTTTAAAGGAACCGGAAACTTGGGGGGTTTTGCAAATTGTTCGGCTCTTCTATTCGCAAATGGTATCCGTTGGATCTGGGACCGAATGGCCGATCGGGCGGGGATCCCCCTCTCGGGCTCCGGCCGGGAGGGGCGGCGAGACGCCGGAGAAGAAGCTCCCGCGGCGGACCTCCATGGTCGGCGGCGACCGGAACTCGCCGGTGAGCTCCAATCTCGGGACGGTGACTCGACCACTAGAAGCCACGGGATACCACGCAAACGAACGATCAGGGCTCGACCCCAACTCACCTAGGTAGAAGATGAAGGCCGAGGGGCACGGAATCGGGACGGACGAGCGAGGCGACAAGCGGTGATCGAAAGGTTCGGCGAGCGGGGAGCTTTGCTCGGTCTCACAAAAAATCGAGAGGAAAGGGTTTGGAGAGCTCGTTGTGGCGTGGAGAAGGCCGGCGGCTATCCCAATTGGAAAAGTGTGGAGGCAATCGCGATCTCGACGGCGGCGGGGGCGGCGGAGCTTGCTGGAGCTAGGGTTTGGGTTTTTCGGGCGCGAGCTAAAGGGACGCGCAAGAGTTTGGCGGAAGACGCGAGGCGGCTGCGGTGCTGCGCTATTTATGGGGTGGAAACCTTGGGCGGCACGCAGAGCTTCGGTCGGGGTTGGGAGGGACTCGAGCTCGGTAGAGTTCGTGTCGAACCCGGCGAGAGGAGGAAGGTGGAGCTGACGAGTGGGGTCGGGACGTCAGCGATGGAGAGGGAAGGAAAGGAGAGCGGCGCGCGGCGGCTGACTCGGTCGGATTGGGCCGTGTCCACCCCGCGAGCTCGGCCCAGGATGGAGGGAGGCGCGGCGCTGCGGAGCGGAGCGGGGGAGCGCCAGCGGCCCAAGCGAGGGAGCGCTCGCGGCTGGAGGCCGGGATGGACCGGACTGAGCGGCCAAGGGCCCAAGGCGGGAAGGAGAAGAGGAGAAAAGCTCGGGCCAAAGAGAGGGAGGCGCCGGTTGGTTGGGCCTTCCGGAGAAAGAATGGAGGGAGAGGGTAGGAGGGAAAAAGAAAAAAAAAAAGGTTTTTCTTTTATTGTAAAGAGTTTTCAAATGAGATTTTGAAAATATTTTGAAATCCAAATCAATTTTGGTCAAAACCACACAAGTCAATAAATCAAATGCACCAGCATGAATGCATCAACATGTTGCTAACTCTAGAATAAATTTTATTTGACAAAAAATATTATTTTTCCTAGGTTTTTATGAGCACCAAAAATTCACCAAAAATCATTTTAAACTCTATTTTGAGAAAAACAAATTTTAGGGTGTTACGTAACCTATAGCCACGCTAGCACCATGGAGCGGCGGGTCCAAATGCCATGGGGACGGCATGAGGTCAACCGCAAGATCAAGACCTTCGCCGTGCCAAGGTGAAGGCCGCACCAACAAGAAGGCCGACCATGGGGGCAATCCGCCTCAAGTCCAACCTCTCCAAAATGGGAGCATCAAGCAAACCTTCATCAGCACCACTCTCCAATGGCACTTCATCCTACCGTACGGCCGCTAGCAGCCCTTCAAAAATTGTTTGTAGGAATAGACCCGCCTAACGGTGGCCGTGGGAAAGGGGTCATTCCAAACCCCGCAAAAAGAACCACACCTAGGCCAAGAGGAGCATCCTCGGTCCCTCTCCACGAATCCCTAGGAAAAACCGTGGAAAAGCTCCTACTGAGGACAAGAGTGGCGAACCTCAGCCAAGAATTCCCACTATAGCTTTCCTCAATAGTCGCCTAAACGGGCTCTATGACATTGCGGCTGAGATGCAATCAGAAATAGAAACTAGGGACCTCAGGCACCTTGACTTAGTCAAAGAAGTGAGGGACTTGCGCCATAGTTTCTCCACTAAGCTCGATAGGGTAGTTCGCGCACTCCAGAACAAATATGCGCGCAACCCACCGCAGTAGAGTTCCCACTTGCAACTAGGCACACACACGCTGTTTCCCTTTCAATCATTTTCCTTTCCAAAGTTTTTAATTCCCTAAAGTGTGCCTCTTGTATCAAGTCTTGATTATCAATGAAATATTTCTTTGTTATATATCTATATATTGTGTCTTGTCTCCACTTGTTTTTGTGTGCATATTATAAAAAGACAGGTACAAAAACAAGTGTGGGGAGGCACCACGCTCCTTGGTGCACAAAAATATTCGACACGGCAAAAACACAAGTTTGTGCACTCTCACTCCCTGCTAACTCCCTTTATTGCTGAAAATAAAATAAATAAAACTAAAAATGTTGCAAACTCCATCTCTTATTTTCACCAATTGAGAACGACTTGCATACTTTTTATTCCTTGCTATCTTGATTATGTGAACAACCCGTGCAATAGGGACCCCATGTTCTATCTAAGTTATTGGCGGGTGAGATATAGTAGAATGACATGATACTTACCAACTCGGGCAATGGACTTGGGTATTTTTATGCAAAAATTCAAAAAAAAAACTTTTTAGCAAATGCTCCTCATGTGATAAGTGCTATGTCCTACCAGAGCCAAATATCTACGCTTACGCTTACAAAACCTGTTAGCCACTTATAGCGATGTCAAGCCTTGAGATTCTTGCTAGAGATGGCCTTATCCCCAAGATCATTGCATTCACCCACCAAATAAATATGCCGACTCTCACATTGAGAGCCGCGCACGATTCGCCCGCCAAATAAATATGCCGACTCTCACGGTGAAAGTCGCGCACTCATTTCATCCACCATTCCACCAAAAACGCTCAAATTCTTACACCGAGAATTGAGCACATATTTTCCACATTTTCTCCCTCTTCCACCAAAATACTCCCGTCAACAAGTCATGCATCTCTCTCTCTCCATCATTCATTCAAGAAAGGTATGGACCGTTATTAGAAAATCCTACAAAGAGAAGCGTGGTTCGTGAATAAGGAAGAGTTCTTTTTCTCCAAGGTCTTGAGATAGAAAAAAAAAAAAAAAAAAGAGAGAGAAAAGAAAAAAAGGAGCGAGAAAAAAAAAGAGAAATAATGCAAGTCTTAGAATTGTTCTTCAAAGTCCATACCTTCTTGCATTTTCATTCAATCAAGAGAGAAACATGATCAGGAGTCCACAAATATTTTCTACACTTGCACTTGCACTTGCATCATCTAGGGATATGGCCTTCTCTTCATGACATCCAGCTGGCTTGACATTGAGACTCTGTTTATCATCCATACCCAAAACTCCACAAATCAGCCTGTAGTGGTAGGATGATCAAGAACACCTGGATAGGACTAGCCACCTGAAAAACAGAGACTTGAGAGTATCACATGAGGAGCTAAGGCTAACTTTTGCGAAAATTCTAAAACCCCAAGTCTCAAAGCATGGGTAGTGTGAGTTGACTTGATTTCAAGCTATTCCTCCTTCAATAGCAATAAGATAACTTGGTAGCCACCATGAATGTTCACAAATACAGGAAAAGCTTGGAATAATTTGTATGCAGGTCAACTCTTGGGAGAATACAACCACCTAGTTCTTCATCCTTTACTCGAGGACGAGCAAAGAGCTAAGTGTGGGGGAGTTGTTGGCGGCACTTAAACTCATTTCTAACCCCGCCAACTCTAGTCTAGGCAACACTAATTTACACCTAGAATAGGCCTCTACTCTAACTATTTCCACAGTGTGGTGCAGAATCTTTGCTTTGCAGGACATTCTTAATTTTCACCTAAAATGGACCAAGACATGAAGAAAAATACATGGGTGAAAACATCTTTTATTTTGGTCCAAGCAAAACAAGAGAAAAAGAAGGGAAATCCAATTTCGAGGCCAGCCCAACCAGAATAACCAGCATGGGCCGACCAGGGGCCCAACAAGGAGGCAACCGACCAAAGCTGAAGGCCGGCGGGGCCCAGCCAGGCGCGGGCGCGCCTGAGGCGCGCGCGCGCCCGTCTGAGCGCGGCCCGGGCCCAGCTTCGGTTGGTCGGTTTGTTTGCCGCCTCTGATGGTCGGTTTGGGGGTGTTTTCGACATTTGCCCTACGGAAACCGACCATCCCACTCCTATATAAGCATGGGCAAGCCTCCCCCCTTCAACAACAATTCATTATTCATTTTAGTTCTCACTCTTCACCATACCTCCATTCCACAAGTGTACAATAGAGAGAGTAGAGCCACTCTACCTAGCCTAGCTAGAATAGAAGTAAGGAGTGAGAGAGGAGCAAGAGTAGAGCATCTCTTCAAGAGAGCTCTCGGGAAGCTAGTCTTCCACGGGCGGAGTGCCGGACTTGTCGGCTCCTCCTCGCTTGTACCTCTACGGCGTCTTGCTACTTGAAGTAAGACATCGTGTTTATCTTTGGTAATACCTTTGAGTAAGTTATTCTTGCTTGTTATCTTCTTGCGGGTTCGTCGTTCGTCCCCGTGATGGAAGCTCTAGTAAGAGGACCCCTGATAGAGACGGGAGCTCCCGGCCACCGCTAGAGTTGTAGCAACCGGCATAGACGTGGTGTCTAGGCTAGGACCTACCTTCGTTTGCCTCGTAGTCCACGGTTGAGGTGGTAGGCGGCGGTGGTGACAGCCACGTCCGTCCTTGTAATCCCCCATGTCCGGCTACGGCGTAGAGCTACGAGCCGGCATCACTTGGCAGACCAGGTGCGATCCGGTGCCCGAAGTAAGAAGTTTAGCAACGAGTCTAGCCATCTCCTAGGCCCATTACCCTAGAAAACCTCATTACTTAAGCTATCCTACTCCATCTCTGGGCAACCTCTGGTTAGAATTAACTCACAAGCCGTTCTTCGTGAAAGAAATACGATACCCGATTACTCACCGGTTGAAGTGCTATAATGGTGATTTCCGTGCGCTTGCGGATTTGGCTGCACACGCTAAGAAACGCCAACACCGCCGTCGAGCCGCCAGCCGGCCGGCGCGGCGAGCCCAGGGGGCTCCTCTTTTCTCACTCCGAGGAGGACCTCCCTCTTAGAATAGAAAGAAGGTAAGGGGCCCTAGTGCTAAGTAGCCAGACACAGCGCTTTGCGAAACAGGGCCTAGATAATTTCCAGGAAACACGGGGCCTAATCAAAAAGTGCTTGTCCTATTCAGAATAATGAAATAGTTTTCCAGAAATTCACTTATACCTTGCAAAATTCATAGAGGGAGCTAGGGTTGTCCAAATCCGACGATTCAAGTTCCTAGATTTATCTTACGAGATGTCCTGTGCATAGAAAATATGGCATGCTCTGTTTGTGATACTTTTGTATTGAGTTTAGAATTAATTATTGAAATGCCTTTAATCTTTGGAAATGCCTAGTAAATCATAGGATGCTCTGAAAAATGTGGTTCTTGCTTTATTAGTCTTGTATTGCCATGCTCTGTCCATGATAAATGTATCATGCATGCTTTTTGTGGGAAAAATTGGAGTTGTAGTTCAAGTGCATGCATGGCTAGTTTCATAGAATAATTCATAAAGCAATTAAAGAGGCTGAGTTTGGGATTGATACTTTTTGTGGGCTACTTATATGCCCTAATGTAGCTCTGTGCATGGTTGGATTCATGGTAGGGGCAAGTTGGTAGAACAAAGTATTTTTAGGTCCTCCTATCGGTGCTGCCATGTCATTTTTGTGTAGGACAGTAGGATCATTCAAATAGGGTGAAATTTGGATGATGGGCTGGAATTGCCATGTGTCTTCCACTGTAATTTTTATAGGATTTTAGGATGTGTGTAGATATGGATTGCTGTTCAACCCATAGTTGGTTAATTTAGAGTTGATTCAAAGGTGCCAAGTGTAACCCCATAATAGGTTGGGTTTTTGGGGAACTTGTCTTTATATGATTGGGTTGTAATTAGTATATGGTTCTACTGTTGAAATTTGGTGGTCAATGGATCAATAATGTAGGAGTTATAGCTGTCGCAATTTGGTTGGCAGATTTGTTGAGTTGCTGTTTGGTCAAGACCCAGCCCTGATGTTATCTGTTTTAGGTTTAGTTAACTTGAGAATCAGGTCTTGAGGTCTTGAGATGATTGATGGGAAATTTAATAAGTTTTCTAGATTGTCCTCTTTTATATTCATTAGGTTTATAGATCTTCAGTTATGATTTTATTACTAGACTACCAATTGTAGGTCTATGGTTGATAGTGAAGTTCGATCGTGTGATGTTGTGTGTAGAGCATAATGATGATGACTCATAGTGATTGGACTATGTATGATTGATTGTTATTTAGTGTGCCATGATGATTGAGCTAAGAGGATTATGACTAAGTGTAGGTCTTTGGCTTTACTGGCTTGTTTGCTAGTGATAGTTGTAGAAGGTTAAATAAGCCATTTATACATGAGCAACTATCATCCATGAGCATGCATACACCTCGACAATTACGTATTCATACATTTGCACATGAATCATTCCAGGATCACGTGTAGAACATCCGTCATGAAGTCAAGGATCCAGAAGGACAAGTCGCGAACGGAGATCCGCACGAGAAGAGATCGAGAACCACGAACTCGACGTGGAGTAGCCGAGTACTGAGCTACACCGATCTCGCTAACTAAGGCAAGCCCCGTAGCATTTCTCGTATGGTTTGCAAATGATTTACTTTGTGTCCTTTTATTCTTTATGATGCATTAAGTTATAGGCGTTGTTTGGAACCGTAGTTGCATCAGAACTACCTTGCCACCAGAAATATCCTACTTTTACGTACAGGATCGACTACATGCTTAGGCCTGCTCTATTAATCGGTAGAAGCCGGATGATCGACCATCATCTGTGAGTATAGGTGGTTATTACCCCTTTTGGATTGAGAATAGTGAGATGATGGATATGAACATAACCATGTGGCCTTCTAAATCATCTCTAAAGAAATATGGCTTTGTACGTCCTCGATCATGTTGAACAATGCCTCACAGATAGCTGGATAGGGCCTGAGCGCCCGACCGCGAAGCCTAGAATCTACTTGGGCCGGGTTTCAACTTCTTGGTATCCATGCCGGCGATGGGGGAGGGGTAAACAAGGGCCCGGAGAGTAAGTCCTGAAGATGGGGCGGTGTCATTTGAGGGGCACGCTTACCTGTTGGCAGCCGGGAGTTTCCTTGGTCATGGTGGAGTGTAAGTTGATCCCGCGTCTCTACCCGAGTAGATCAAGGTGACCTAATCGACTCCGACGGGAGTTGTGTGGTTTGTGTGAGGAATACCCCGCCAGCTGGTTTGCAATCGATTATAATCGCCATCGTTCCTGGACAGTGAACACTTGATCGAGACAGCGGCATGGTCGCCAATAATATCTTTTGTGCGAGTTGGTTATGTTCACTCATGTTGGTTTAATGATTACTCAATCAATGCGGATACTTAATGTTGATTGCTTCTACCTTAAAAATGTGAGTAGTTGCAGGTGCTAATGTAGTAATGGCAGGTTCCAACTTAATTGGATAAGCTAGAGAGTCCTTTTATCACTAAATGATTATTAATAAGCTCATCTTTTGGCAAACAAAGGAGTCGGCTAACCCACTATAAAGCCTGGCATCCACCAAAGTGTCTTTATTTTCTTTTAGTCGGGTAAGTCTTGCTGAGTACAACGTACTCAGGGTGCAATTCCCAATGTTGTTTGTTGTAGGTTGGAGATTACCGCTGTGGCGACATGGTGGACTTGTATCCCACTACGGGAGAAATAGACTTCGGGCAAGTCAACTCTTATATCTCATCTACATGCTTTTGACGGAGTCGACCACGAGTTGGCACTATATTTTAATACATAGGTGTGAGAGTATTTACAAAGAATATTCTCTTCTGCTGTTTATTTGAGTTGTAATATAGAATATTTGCAACCTGTGGTGTAATTTTAATGTTTGTGAAAAGTAACTTAAATGAATGGGAACTGCTGAACTTTATGATTCAGGTGTGACGTTGAGGAAGTTCGAGATCTTTCGGGATTTTACGGACTACCGGACTGATATGATTGCAACATACTAATTAAGCTGCCACGGTGGCATGATTAGTGCATGGTAATCATATTAGTTGGTCGGTTCCTTTACAGATGGTATCAGCTCTATGGTTCAGCACTTACTGTTCACTTGAGTGTTTAAAATCAAAAGGATTTTGTTTTACAAAACTATTTGCCAACTTATAGTTATATAGGTGTTTGAAAAACTATGAGTTCAAACTAAGAGTGTGCCAGTGGTCGTGTCCTATATGCCCAGTTAAGGACTACTAGGTGGCTATCTAACAGGCTAACCATGGGTATTGCATCATATTTTCTTTTGTCGCGCTCATACATGACGGATATGTATGGGGGCCATTCACTTGAATGGTTATGTTTGGTTTCATACTCCTCTACGCTCTGGTAAGTCGGTTCAACGCCAAGGTAAGTGTGAGTTGTGAGAGAATGATCGGATACACTGCCGATCTAGGGGAGTGCTTATATGACACCGGATTATTTACATGTTCCACACATGTTTATAAGAAAGTGTCCCATGTGTGGGATGTCGTCTTCTGACGATGATTTGGTTAGCGTCCGCCTACATGCAGGGATATTGGGGATATTCCTGTGTGGAGAGGGGTGTGGAATAGGAGTTGTTTGTATTAGAAGCTTTGACCTTATTCCTAAGGTGCCAAGTTTTTACGTCGATTGCATTCATGGGGAAAGGGCTGAAATGGAATCTTCTGCAGGTACACTAACCACGCAAGTTCGTGTAGCTCGACTAGTTTCCGTAATATGAGGGTCGTATGTATGCCACCGCCTAAAACGCTAGAATCTATTGTTTTCCAGGTTTGTGAGGACGTACGGAACGTGCATGCATCATGTCACATGATCATTTCATGGGTACAACACTATTTCTTTCCTTATAAATGAATACTTCTCTTTCGATAAAAATTGACCAATATAACCCCCGTCTCATGAGAGTTGTAATTCAGTTGTACCAATGGCACGAATGAAGCACATCAAATCCAAGACAACCAAAGCAGAAGTTCTACAACATTAGCTAGCCACTTGACAGCCATATGAAAGCAAGAAGTTGCTGACAGAATTTGGAATGCCGTCTCTCTTATGGCGAGTTCTGCACTCTGTGGGTTATACCACGAGTAAAGAGCCTCACTATCAGTGGAGTAAGGAGTCGGAAGGTCAACGCCTGAGTTTACTTCTTGTTGAAGTTGTACTTCCCGTCAAGAGCAAGGGTGAGTCACCTTGGTGTGGCCACCGCTTTATCGCTCGAGGCAGGAACCCTCAGGAAGGCGCGGATATAGTTGCTTACAAAGCCCTGAGGAATTTGCCTAAGAGATGTCCAGATGGAGTTGCTCGTGCCACTGTGAGTGTGTTTCCCAAGGGTGATCCATACCATGCCGTGTGGCACCCGATTGGTGAGGCTACACTTGTTGGTGGTACGGATGAGGCTGAGAATAGCAACGGTATTGCTAGCAGTGCAATACTTGCCATGATGAAGAGCTACTCTTGTTTTGAGAGTGCATTGGGGTCTTTTAATAATGAGTCCGTTTATGTCACCTTGAGGAGCAGTAAGTGATGAAGGTATACGAAGAAAACGCAAAGAGGGTGACTATGTTGCTTGCGCAAATAACGCTTCCCAAGGAATAGGCTATGCAACGAAAGATGTTGCCATGCATGAAGCTTTAGTTGCGCAAAGTCAGTTTTGGGTCTACCTGCCCTACTTGGTTAGTGTCAACATGCCTTGGTACAGTTATGCAGCAACGGAATGAAATTCGGACAAGAATTATCGTTGGGGAACCAGGTGATCGTGTTGGAGGTCATCAATGGCGCTGTACAAGGAGATTCGTAGTGGGTCTACAATCAGCTTCAACCCAATCCTCCTAGAGTGGCTGATCTAAAAGAAGCCAGGGTGTGCCCAACATCAACGACACTAATGATGGAAAAGAGAATGGTGCTGAGAACATGGTCCATGACCATGTGGAATAGGCCTAGTGGTAAAACTTTCGTAGGAATAATACTTTGCTTTATTAGTCCATGCGTAATAGCAAGTAATCCTAAGTAGCTAGTGCACTGATATGTCGGTCAGTGAGCTTGTCTGTAGTGGCTTATTGGGTTGATGTACCCGTTCCGAGTAGTGAGCCGGAACAAGTACAAGATATCGCTAGCACAATAACCTAGAACATCGATGTCGCTTTAATATTGACATGATCTCGACCATGTAGATTCACTTTATGTCTCATCGGTTTATGATGACAAGCTTGGTTTATGGAATGTACCTATCCCTAGTAATAGTTCGGAACCGACGTTGGTCCGCTAGCCTTTTGGGTTTGGATTTCTAACATCGTTTTAATGTTAATACGATCTCGTTTTTGCAAGAATTTGATTTATACCTCCCCGGCCGATGATGACATGTCGATGTTGATTTCTTGCTATCACGTGTCTAGACCAACTCTTTTTATGTGTGAATTTTTGGCATTCGTCGTCATTTTTGCGAAATAACACGCTGTGTTCGTTTCGGCGATATCCCTTTGCTATCCCTGATTTAAAAAAAAAACCTCAACTGTCCCTGATCTTGTCCTGCGCGCACCATTCAGCTGCGCAAGATGTTCATTTTAAACTCTGATTCATTTGGTGGAGTTATTTTATCTTTTGTATTTGTATTATCGTCTCGATTAAGGCCTTTATAGTGCTGCGATGGAACCTAGAACCACCCTGATGACCGGCCGGCACCTGGTTGGATCTCTAGGAGAAAGCGCTGGTATTATAATTCTTGATCGTGACCATTATCCCGATTTTGCCAATGCAACACTTGTGAAAACCCTCCCTAGAAAATTGCTTATTCCTAACCCCTCAATTTGACTCTCTAGCATTTAATCATGTTATCAAAAGCTTGCTAGTGTTGTGTTTCTTTACTGGTGAATTCTTGCCCTCTTCTCAATGTGGGATTGATGCTTCGTAGTCTTTATCTGATGATGGGACTTAAGTAGATAGAAATGCTTCCTTGAATGTCATTAGCAAGTTGCCTTAGGTTAGTCCTCCAGATCGCAACTATGTTGTCAGGAGCCTGATGACCTTGTATTCCATCGACACGATTGATTCGTCACTCCTTCAGCAATAGGATATGTCTCGCTAGCCGTCCTGTGATTATAGGTATATAATACGCCTATCCCTTGGGTGTGCTATCGGAGTGGCGCAGCGAAAACGTGGTAGAGACTGCCAACTGTTGTTATGGTTAGTCCGTATATCTCCTCGTGAGGGTTAGTAGATAAACGGTATGGAAGTTTTGCCTAGGTTGACCCGTGAATAGAACCTGACATGGATGGTACCCTAACCCTGTGTGGGAATGTATCATGCATTATTTCCACCAGGATAGGTGTTGTAGAGTGACTTCGATTTGAGGAGAATTACCCCTGTTGACACTAATTCCTCCTGGTCCAGCCTCGTACCAGGGGAGTTGATACGTTAGATATGAGACGTATCCGAGTATGCGATGTGTTGAACCTATCCAGTTCTCCTTCCTTGCTATCCTTTAACCTTACAATTAGCCTTGTTTACTTCGCTATTGTCTTGCACGTAATATCTATTCGTGCGTGAACCTGTCCTGTTGCGTGAATTTGCATCTCGATTGGAAAATCTGTAGTGGTGTCATGACTAATAACTCGTGGTGCCGCGACGAAACAGAGAACACCCTGTGGGCGTGCACACATGGTAGTGTTGCTCGGCACGCGTTGGTATCATGGTTGTTGATCTTAATCCATTATAGAGATTACCTCGATATGCTATTTTGCGTGACCCTACTTAGGGTCCATATGATCCTTTGTCATCTAGTCAACGATGTCATGAACTCGGTGAGGTTTTCTCACCTGTAGTACGACAAAAGGTGGCTCGACTAGAGCAAACCGCTAACTATCACTTGTTAGGCCATGAAGGATAGTAACATGGGGACTCAATTGAGAGATTCTTCGAAGAGTCGTACTAACTCATGTAGAACATGTGTTCCTCTCTTTGTGGTATTTGTAGGGATACCTTGTTTGTGTTGGATGAGTTCGGATAAACCTCGAGCTAAATGAGGTCTCTATTTCCTTAGTGTCTGTTTGTCCCTTCTTATACTTCACGAATAATGCTTATATCAGCGTTAATTGTGACCATTGTGAAGCTTTTAATGCTGAAAGGCAACCTATCGGTGAAACTATGAGAGGTCGCTCTCCAGCCCGAACGTAGAATGATAACTAACCAAATTGGTTGCTTGATTGACTTGTATGTGTTGGAAAGAGTCGTAGCAGATTTGTCTTTCGAGTAGATGATAATATGAAACCTGCTTTTCTACCCTTCGGGTCGAATATAGCTATCAGGTAAATGATAAGTTTTGCAATAGGTTTGTTATTCACCGAATCGTAATGTTGGAATGTTGGCTCTTGGCGATCCTTCGTAAGATGAATAACCACGCGTCCAAGCTGAGAGCTTTGAGAGCGAAGTACAAGTAATATTGGTTGAGCTTTTGATTGTGTCTAGCTATTCCTTTGCTCATAATGGAATCACTTTTGCCGACACAAGAGTCAGAGTAGTCGGAGCAGTCAACATGGGTTTAATTGGATACAAGATTTTGCCCGATCAGCGAAATGAATCTTTACTCCATGGTACCCTTATCATGAAGTTGGAATTCTTTTAAGGGGGTTAGACCTTTTAATGTCCTATAAGGTACTCTTGCCTTATGGGAATCAAGGGAGAAAATTCATCGGGTGAAAAGCCTTTATTGAGTCAGTCTCGAGAGATAATCTGACAAATGCCAAGTCTTTGGGCATTCATCTTGTGGTGCTCAACTATCAACCCGTCCATCTGCTAGGAGCTAATGCGTCCTGCTGATAAGGTGAAGTCTCTACGTAGAATTGGATGTTTGTAGTACTAGTGGATTTGCACCTGAATGAGGATCAGGTAGTCAGTACGCCCGAATCCATCATGCAATGGATATGCGTGACATGAGTGAATTGATACGACCTTGGTTTCATGAAATATTAGCCTTACGTATCGGCCAAGTATTGTCGGAACTTGGAGTTTGGTCCAGTATTGGTGGCTTTCTGAGTAAGACCTGACACGGCTATTGTTGGGAAAAGTGCTTTTGGTATAACAAGGATAGGGAACCCTAACCCGAAAACATGAGTCGTATGCAAGAAAATGGTACCTGTGAATGCTTGCTACAGGATTCGCTTGGCTTGACAGATCTACTTAGTGGAAAGAGAAATTTGGTGGTTTCCGACGAGTTAAGGAGTCCTTGACCTCGGAACTTTGACTTCTACATGAGAAGATTTGGATATCTATGACCTAAAAACTTTGACTTCTACATGTAAAGGTTAAATTTTCCTGGTCCAAATGATTCGTATTGGCATTTTAATAGCCAGTGTTCCTATGAAGGGCTGTGCCAATATTGAACTGGTGAGGACAAAGTCCTATGTTGCCACCTCGGGAGTGAGTCACATGGTTTCCGTTTTGCGGAATCTACGCTCTGCCTCTTAGTGGTAAACACTATGGATTTTTGAAGCACCTTTTGATGTATTTGATGATGCGAATAGCAGATTCCCTCTCAAGTAACCCTCGACAATTTCCAATTGGGTAGCTGATTGGTCATACTATATGATGATCAACCCTAAAGGGACGTAGTCTCAGGTTTTGTGAGAATGCCTATCATGCTATTCTTTGTCATCTTCATACTTTAGATTGACATAGTAATGGTAGTATCACCGAAGAAGAGGGCATGTCGGTTGCAAGTTATGCTTGAAGATACTCGCTAGGAAGTAAATATGGTGTAACCGACAAGTCAGAACGGAAAATAGATTGCTTCTCTCACTCGGCATTGCCTGCCCATGGAGCTTCGACACCACCATCTGGACCGAATGATCTGTAAGTTGCAAGGAGTGGGTCAGTTGGTGTAGTAATTGGGATTCTCTCGAGGTTACCAGTGTATGGTATGCCTCCTGAGCGGATTGTGACCTTGTCAAGTCTCCAACGTCATAACTTGAGTATAACAGGATTGTCTTGGACGAAACGGTAACATATCTGAGGAACACGACGTAGTGGCAGTCAGGGTATCCTCGGCAATGCATTGGGTTCTGGACATTGAGGTCGTGTAACCTGGAACTGAGTTGCTTGACTGTGACAAGTAAGGAGAAGTTTCTGGATAAACGTGATGGCAGAGGTAAAGCATGAGCTATCGCTATGAGAGTTATCGCTTTTCGAAAACTAATCTACTTCCACCAAATCTCGGGACGAGATTTCTTTAAGGGGGTTAGATCTGTAACATCCTGGATGTTAATCATTCATTAACTCTGCAAATCATGAGCATAATCATATCATTAGCATCTAATCAACATCTTGACATGATTGCTGGATGCTTGTCTGCACTCTGTTTGACTTAGTCTATAAGTGTGATTGTTGGCTTGAACTGGAAGTAGTAGCTACGCCGCTTATCTCGAGTCAGACCTTTAATAAAGAGCAAAGAGGAGAGTATTTTGAGAAAACATTATGTTTTGACTTTTTCATGAAAATGCCTAGAAGGTGCTCAAAACGAGTGACGAAGGTGTTACGATTAATGACGTCGGACGATTGGCATGCCGCGTTCTCCGAATTCCGCTAAACAACTCGAGTTGGCCCCATTAGGAGAATTGTAGTTAACCTATTAGGGCACAGCATGCCAAAAGTTGGGATCGATTCGATCGAGTTTGGCCATCCGTTTCGAGGAAAACCGAGCCTTGGGTCAAGCATTATCGGTGCGTTGATATTGCCATATTGGCAACTAATTATCTCCTAATCCGTAGCTCGAATGACCAAAAGGCCTTAATAGAAAATGGAGAGTGACGTCTGGGCTTCAATCTTCCTTTTGGGCCCATGTCAAAATTTGGCCCTGAAGGGGCCCATAACGGCCTCCCACCGAGTCTACCTCGACGCACGCCACGTGCTCGACATAATGCCGACGTGGAACGACGCATGGCCGCCAGCAACGGGGACACGCGCCCGTGCTCGTCCTGCCGCCGCCGCACGCGTCCTTGCCTACCGAACCGAAGGGGGGGGGGGACAGTGCAGGCCTCCCATTCACTCCACTTCCTTCTCCCTCACTCTTTGGCCTCTCGCTCACCTTCCTCCGCCCTCCGACGCCGTCACCGCCGCCATGGCCGCCCTTGGAGCGCACCACCACCACCACACTGCGCCACTCCTCCATGCCTTGGGCTAGCCAGCGCTGCGCCGCGCTCATCATTGCGCCTCGCGCGCTACATCTCTCACCACCGGAGCGCCGCCGTCAAGTCTCATAGCGCCAACGGCGACGCACTCGCGGCCGCGTCATCGGCGTGCACGGGCACGGCCCGTAGCGGGCCTCTGCGGGGTGCGATTCGAGCACCAGAGGGTGCGCTTCGCCATCTTGAAGGGCGCCCGCCACTCCTTGGTCGGCCGACGAGCCCGACGCGCCGCTTTGCCCTGCCGTCCGCCGCCGGTCGCCTTGGCTCACGGGGCCAGACCGCCTCGGGCCACCGTGGGGCAAGCCGCGACCATCAGCGCGTGCGCGACACCGCTGGGGCGCTCCGCCGCCTCCTGGGGGGCTGCCGTCGAGCCGCCAGCCGGCCGGCGCGGCGAGCCCAGAGGGCTCCTCTGTTCTCACTCCGAGGAGGACCTCCCTCTTAGAATAGAAAGAAGGTAAGGGGCCCTAGTGCTAAGTAGCCAGACACAGCACTTTGCGAAACAGGGCCCAGATAATTTCCAGGAAACACAGGGGCCTAATCGAAAAGTGCTTGTCCTATTCGGAATAATGAAATAGTTTTCCAGAAATTCACTTATACCTTGCAAAATTCATAGAGGAGCTAGGGTTGTCCAAATCCGACGATTCAAGTTCCTAGATTTATCTTACGAGATGTCCTGTGCATAGAAAATATGGCATGCTCTGTTTGTGATACTTTTGTATTGAGTTTAGAATTAATTATTGAAATGCCTTTAATCTTTGGAAATGCCTAGTAAATCATAGGATGCTCGAAAAATGTGGTTCTTGCTTTATTAGTCTTGTATTGCCATGCTCTGTCCATGATAAATGTATCATGCATGCTTTTTGTGGGAAAAATTGGAGTTGTAGTTCAAGTGCATGCATGGCTAGTTTCATAGAATAATTCATAAAGCAATTAAAGAGGCTGAGTTTGGGATTGATACTTTTTGTGGGCTACTTATATGCCCTAATGTAGCTCTGTGCATGGTTGGATTCATGGTAGGGGCAAGTTGGTAGTACAAAGTATTTTTAGGTCCTCCTATCGGTGCTGCCATGTCATTTTTGTGTAGGACAGTAGGATCATTCAAATAGGGTGAAATTTGGATGATGGGCTGGAATAGCCATGTGTCTTCCACTATAATTTTTATAGGATTTTAGGATGTGTGTAGATATGAATTGCTGTTCAACCCATAGTTGGTTAATTTAGAGTTGATTCAAAGGTGCCAAGTGTAACCCCATGATAGGTTGGGTTTTTGGGGAACTTGTCTTTATATGATTGGGTTGTAATTAGTATATGGTTCTACTGTTGAAATTTGGTGGTCAATGGATCAATAATGTAGGAGTTATAGCTGTCGCAATTTGGTTGGCAGATTTGTTGAGTTGCTGTTTGGTCAAGACCCAGCCCTGATGTTATCTGTTTTAGGTTTAGTTAACTTGAGAATCAGGTCTTGAGGTCTTGAGATGATTGATGGGAAATTTAATAAGTTTTCTAGATTGTCCTCTTTTATATTCATTAGGTTTATAGATCTTCAGTTATGATTTTATTACTAGACTACCAATTGTAGGTCTATGGTTGATAGTGAAGTTCGATCGTGTGATGTTGTGTGTAGAGCATAATGATGAAGACTCATAGTGATTGGACTATGTATGATTGATTGTTATTTAGTGTGCCATGATGATTGAGCTAAGAGGATTATGACTAAGTGTAGGTCTTTGGCTTTACTGGCTTGTTTGCTAGTGATAGTTGTAGAAGGTTAAATAAGCCATTTATACATGAGCAACTATCATCCATGAGCATGCATACACCTCGACAATTACGTATTCATACATATGCACATGCATCATTCCAGGATCACGTGTAGAACATCCGTCGTGAAGTCAAGGATCCAGAAGGACAAGTCGCGAACGGAGATCCGCACGAGAAGAGATCGAGAACCAGGAACTCGACGTGGAGTAGCCGAGTACCTGGAGCTACACCCTGATCTGCTAACTAAGGCAAGCCCCGGAGCATTTCTCGTACGGTTTGCAAATGATTTACTTTGCGTCCTTTTATTCTTTATGATGCATTAAGTTATAGGCGTTGTTTGGAACCGTAGTTGCATCAGAACTACCTTGCCACCAGAAATATCCTACTTTTACGTACAGGATCGACTACATGCTTAGGCCTGCTCTATTAATCGGTAGAAGCCGGATGATCGACCATCATCTGCGAGTATAGGTGGTTATTACCCCTTTTGGATTGAGAATAGTGAGATGATGGATATGAACATAACCATGTGGCCTTCTAAATCATCTCTAAAGAAATATGGCTTTGTACGTCCTCGATCATGTTGAACAATGCCTCACAGATAGCTGGATAGGGCCTGAGCGCCCGACCGCGAAGCCTAGAATCTACTTGGGCCGGGTTTCAACTTCTTGGTATCCATGCCGGCGATGGGGAGGGGTAAACAAGGGCCCGGAGAGTAAGTCCCTAAGATGGGGCGGTGTCATTTGAGGGGCACGCTTACCTCCGTTGGCAGCGGGAGTTTCCTTGGTCATGGTGGAGTGTAAGTTGATCCCGCGTCTCTACCCGAGTAGATCAAGGTGACCTAATCGACTCCGACGGGAGTTGTGTGGTTTGTGTGAGGAATACCCCGCCACCGGTTTGCAATCGATTATAATCACCATCGTTCCCGGACAAAGGAACACTTGATCGAGACAATGGCATGGTCGCCAATAATATCTTTTGTGCGAGTTGGTTATGTTCACTCATGTTGGTTTAATGATTACTCAATCAATGCGATACTTAATGTTGATTGCTTCTACCTTAAAAATGTGAGTAGTTGCAGGTGCTAATGTAGTAATGGCAGGTTCCAACTTAATTGGATAAGCTAGAGAGTCCTTTTATCACTAAATGATTATTAATAAGCTCATCTTTTGGCAAACAAAGGAGTCGCTAACCCACTATAAAGCCTGGCATCCACCAAAGTGTCTTTATTTTCTTTTAGTCGGGTAAGTCTTGCCGAGTACAACGTACTCGGGGTGCAATTCCCAATGTTGTTTGTTGTAGGTTGGAGATTACCGCCGTGGCGACATGGTGGACTTGTATCCCACTACTCAGGAGAAATAGACTTCGGGCAAGTCAACTCTTATATCTCATCTACATGCTTTTGACAGTCGACCCCGAGTTGGCACTATATTTTAATACATAGGTGTGAGAGTATTTACAAAGAATATTCTCTTCTCATTGCTTTATTTGAAAATCCCGAGTTCTAATATAGAATATTTGCAACCTGTGGTGTAATTTTAATGTTTGTGAAAAGTAACTTAAATGAATGGGAACTCGCTGAACTTTATGATTCGGTGTGACGTTGAGGAAGTTCGAGATCTTTCGGATTTCACGGACTACGGACCGATATGATTGCAACATACTAATTAAGCTACCACGGTGGCATGATTAGTGCGTGGTAATCATATTAGTTGGTCGGTTCCTTTACAAGCATGATGATGAAGGTTTGTCTCTTTTTACTTTTGCTTATAATTCCTTTTGAGTTATTTTTCCTTTTGTTTTCTAACTTTTTCTTGTTTTTCAGGGTGTCTTTGTTGTTATGAGAAGTATGAAGACTTCTTTTGTTGAAAACGAACAAGAATGTGAAGTTCTTAAAGAGGATGCTAGAAATTATGTCTTAAGGGAACAAAAACTGATGGATGAAATTGAGAGCTTAAAGAAGCAAGTTGAGAGTGCTGAAAAACTTAATGCTGATTTGATTGCTTTGGGTGAAGAGCAGGATAGTTTATTGTTGAAAAAAGATGAGGAGATAAAAGCTTTGACGATGACAAGAAAGTTTTATCTGGAAAACTTAAACTGGCAGAAGAAAGTTTGAGTGAGAAAGATAAGAAGTTTCTTGAAAATTGTGATAGAATTTGGCAAGAATGCTTTGACTGTTATGATAGGTTTGGGCCAGGCCAGGTGATAAATGCTGGAGCTTGGAGAATGCTGATGGTTTCTTTGAATGGTTGAGCAAGCAATATGAAAGTTTGCCCGCTGTGCTTGAAACAAATGCTGATCTTGGAGCTTTTTTCTTCGCACGAGCACTTCTTCGCATTTTGGAAGAAAGTGGTGATCCTTTGTTTGCTCAACTTACGATCGAGCCTACAAGTTTCCTCCAAATTAAGGTGAAAAGGTTCGGTTTCCAAAACTACTCAAGATTTGGCAAAGAAGTATGTTTCGGAGTATTGGAGACATGGTGGTGGTAGGGATCGCTGTTTTATCAAGGCCATGGAAGGTTTGCAGAAGGTATGTTTCCTAGATTAAGTTTTCTTCATTAGTTTTATTATTCTTATTCTTGATTGTTCTTGATTTTGCCTTTGTAGCAACTTGCTGAAAAAGAGAAGAAGGATGCTGAAAAGGAGAAGAAAGATGCTGATGCGGCTGGTGGTTCTAGCGCTCCTCCTCCAACTTCAGATGTTAGTAGATGATTTAGCTTTTTCTAGAAGCCTTACTTTGTGAGAGAGAGTTGGATTTTGGGCTTGAGAGCCTTGTAAATACACTTAATCTAAGTTAACAATTTGGTCATCCTGCAGGTTCCTCATGTTGGACCTGTGCGGGATGATGAGGAGGTATTTTGTGCTACTAACTTCGATAGTTTGGTTGCGTGATGTAATGAATGTTTATATGTGCTAATATTAACTTGTTTCTTGTCTAGTCGACTTCATCGAGTGCCTTACCATTTTTGATGATTGATGAAAACATGTTGCGTGAAGAGGCTGTTAGGATTATAGACGAAGTTGTTGAGAGCATTTTTTGTGAAACTTTTGATTCTATTGATTCTTGAATGTTTTTAAACTGTTTGCTGTTATGTAACTTGTACAATGGTTTGTAAAAATACGATGTGTGTAAAGATGTTGTATGATGTGGGAAAATTTTCCTTGTAAAGAGATTGTAAAAAACTTACTTTGGTGAATTGAGAATGTTGATCTGTCTCCTTTATGGCGAAGTGTGTGTCCAACTATGTTTGTGTAGAATTTTTCTCCTTAGTGAATCTTTTCTTCTTGGATAAATTTTGTGAAAAATTCTCCTTAGTGAATTGAAAACGCCGTCCCATCTTCTTTTTGGCGAAGTGGCGCGCAACTTTGCTTTCGCGTAAAATTTTTCACCTTAGTGAAACTTTTCTCCTTGGAGAAATTTTGTGAAAAATTCACCTTAGTGAATTGAAAACGCCGTCCCATCTTCTTTTTTGGTGAAGTGGGCGCGCAACTTTGCTCGCGTAAAATTTTTCACCTTAGTGAAACTTTTCTCCTTGGAGAAATTTTGTGAAAAATTCACCTTAGTGAATTGAAAACACCGTCCCATCTTCTTTTTTGGCGAAGTGGGCGCGCAACTTTGCTCGCGTAAAATTTTTCACCTTAGCGAAACTTTTCTCCTTGGAAAATTTTGTGAAAAATTCACCTTAGTGAATTGAAAACACCGTCCCATCTTCTTTTTGGGCGAAGCGGGCGCGCAACTTTGCTCGCGTAAAATTTTTCACCTTAGCGAAACTTTTCTCCTTGGAGAAATTTTGTGAAAAATTCACCTTAGTGAATTGAAAACGCCGTCCCATCTTCTTTTTGGCGAAGTGGGCGCGCAACTTTGCTCACGTAAAATTTTTCACCTTAGTGAAACGTTTCTCCTTGGAGAAATTTTGTGAAAAATTCACCTTAGTGAATTGAAAACGCCGTCCCATCTTCTTTTTGGCGAAGTGGGCACGCAACTTTGCTCGCGTAAAATTTTTCACCTTAGTGAAACTTTTGTCCTTGGAGAAATTTTGTGAAAAATTCACCTTAGTGAATTGAAAACGCTCGTCCCATCTTCTTTTGGCGAAGTGGCGCGCAACTTTGCTTTTATATTTTTTGCCTTGATGTTTGCAAAGTTAACATTGTTAAAAGTTAATGTTAACTTGCTTGTTTGATTGTTGCCGAATTGGAGTATATTTTTCAATATACTTTTTTGGCTTAGAAACTAAGTAATTGAGTTGTTATAACAGGACTTGTACTTGGGGAAACTACTTTCTCATTTATAGATCATGAGATTACAAATAGAGTCTCGCCTCGTTAAAAACCACTCGCCTTGCGAAAGGCTTCCCCGAGTGGAAAAAGAGTGCAGCTCGTTTACAAATGAAATTTTGCTGAAAAAACATAAAGCATCTATCTTACAGAGTTTTGGTGTAAGGGTTTTTGGTGTAGTCTTTTCTTATAGGTAATACTTTCTCGGAGAATCAATGTTCCATGTGTGCTTGAGTTCTTTGCCATCTAATGTTGAAATGTGGTATGCTCCATCCTTGTTTGTTCTTGTTATGATGAATGGCCCTTCCCACTTTTGTTGGAATTTTCCCACCGTGTCTTCATTCCTCTTCCTTTTTAAGACAAAATCTCCAGGGCTAGTCAGTCTTTGTTTTACTTTCTTGTTGTACCACTTTTGAGTCTCTTTCGATATTTCCTTAGGTTTTCAAGTGCTTCATTTCTTTCTTCTTCCAAAAATCTTTGCTTGTGTTTTGGTCTTCTTCTCGTTATAATTTGAACATTTGTTCTTGGTCCTTCAAACTTGATTTCTTCTCGGCATCATTGCTTCTTCCCCATAGAGTAACTTGAATGGCGAGAAATCAGTTGGTCTTGGCTTTGAAGTATTGTGTGACCATACTACTTTGGTTAGTTCTTCGACCCATTTTCCTTTTTTGAGTCCGGTCAAACCTTTGTTTATTCCAGTACAAATTATTCCATTTGCTCTTTCGACAGCTCCATTTGATTGTGGATGTCTTACCGATGCAAAGCATAGTTGAATTCCCATTGAGTTGCAAGATTCTCTTCGAAATCTTCACTATCGAATTGTGTTCCATTGTCAACAGTGATGTGTCTTGGGACTCCAAATCGGCAAATTATGTTTTGCCGTAGAAATTTTTTCATTGTCTCGAGAAGACATGTTTGTGATTGGTTTTGCCTCTATCCATTTTGTGAAATATTCTACCGCAACTACCGCGTATTGATAGTTGCCTTGTGCCGGTGGTAACTTTCCAATGATGTCTATTCCCCATCTTGCTAGTGGCCAAGTTGGTTCAATTGACTCAAGTGTTGTCCCCGGTGACTTTTCTTTGCTTGCGGCAAGTTGACAATTATGGCAAGTTTTGATAATCTCTTTGCTATCATGTTGTGCTCATTGGCCAATAGAATACTTGTCTGAATGCTTTCCCAACTATTGCTCTAGCCCCTGCGTGGCTTCCACATATTCCATCATGTATTTCTTTGAGTAGTTCTTTTCCTTGTTCTTTGGATATGCACTTAAGTAATGGTTGACATAGTCCTTGCTTGTAAAGTTCATCATTGATAATCTTGTAGTTTCTTGTTTTCTGCTTCATTCTTATCTCGTCTGTTTCGTTTTCTCGTTCATAAAATCCTTTGATGAATGCGGTTATTGGTGCCCTCCAATCTTCACTTTCTATAATGTGAATTTCCTTGGGACTTTCTTGTTTGATCTTGATTGAGGCTTCGGTTAGAGTTTGAAAGAACACTTCTCAAGGTAATTCGTCTTTTGTGCGGCGCTTTAGCAATTTCATCTCGCATCTAAGTTGTCGTTTCTTGAGATACTTTTCACCGTGAATCCTTCAAAGTATTTTTCTTGGTCCCTTAGGTATTGCAAATATTTTGCTAATTCTGGATCTCTTGCTTTATATTGTTTCTCAATGTGTCCAGCAGCAACTTGTGAGTCTGTTTTGATGATTAATCTTTGAATTCCTAGAGCTTTTGCCTTGCGAAGCCCCAGGAGTATTGCTTCATATTCTGCAATGTTGTTTGTGCATTGAAAGTCAAGTCTTGCTGCATACTTTAACTTGATCCCCGAGGGCGAGGTTATTATTGCTGCAGCCCCGCCCCGCATAGCCCCAAGCTCCATCGCAATGTATTATCCATTCGGATGTTTAACTTCTTCATTTTGTTTAGTTGTGGTTGGTGTCCAATCTACTATGAAATCTGCTTGTACTTGAGACTTGATTGCTGTTCTTTTCTCGAACCGGATGAAATATTGAGATAATTCTGCTGCCCACTTTCCCAATCTCCCCGATGATTTGCATCCTTGCAATACTTCTTTCAAAGGATAACTTGTTGGTATTCTTATTTTGTGAGCTTGGAAATAGTGCTTCAACTTTCTAGATGCCATTAGTACGGCATAAGAAATTTTCTCCATTTCTCGAATAATAGAGTTTTGATCCCGACAATGCTTCGAGGTGTAATAAACTCGGTATTTGTCTTCTAGAGTGATCATTTTCTTCTTCTTGTATCAAGACGGCGTTGATCGTGTTTTCATTTGCCGAGATGTAAAGTAGTAAATCTGAACCTGACTTTGGAGTTGTTAATGTTGCCGGGTTTGAGAGGTATCTCTTTATTTCTTCAAATGCTTCTTGTTGAGCTTGTCCCCATTGGAAGTTGTCTCTTTGCTTTTTGAGACATTGGAAGATTGGCAAACTTTTTTCTCGCCGACTTTGAGATGAATCTGTTGAGTGATGCTAATCTTTCTCGTTAACTTTTGTACGTCTTTGATGTTTCTTGGAACTTTCATGTTGACAACCGCTTTCACTTTCTTCGGGTTTGGGTCAATTCCTTTTGCCGATACAATGCAACCTAATATTTTTCCTTTCTGGACACCAAAAGTACATTTTTCTGGATTTAGCTTTAAGTTTGCTCTTCTTAAATTTGAGAATGTTTCTTGAAGATCTTGAATATGGTCTTCTCTTTTCTTGCTGTTGACAACTAGGTCGTCCACATATGCGAGTAGGTTTCTTCCGAATTGATCTTTGACAGCTGAGGATGTTGCTCTTACAAATGTTGCTCCTGCATTTCTTAGGCCTTCGGCCATTCTTTGGAAACAAAAAGTTCCAAATGGTGTAATGAAACTTGTAAATTCCTCATCTTCTTTTTTCATCCAAATTTGATGATAGCCAGAGAAACAATCAAGGAAACTTAACATTTCGTTCCACCGCTTGATCGACTAGTGTGTCGATTCTGGTAATGGAAAATTGTCTTTTGGGCAGGCTTTGTTTAGATCTCAGGAAATCAATGCACATTCTCCATTTTCCATTCTTTTTCTTGACCATGACAACATTGGCGAGCCAAGTTGTGAATTGAATTTCTCTAATGACTTTTGCATCTCGTCGCTTTTGACTTCGCTTTTTGCCGCTCGATCTTTTCTTCCGACATTTTTCGCAACTTTTGCTTCTTTGGTCTTATTGATGGATCGATGTTTAACTTGTATTCAATGATGTCACGGCTAACTCCTGTTAGGTCGTTTTGCCGACCAAGCAAAAACATCTTTGTTGCTTCTTAAAAATTGCATCAGCTTTTTCTTCTTCTTGAGGTGCTAAGTTTGCTCCGATTGTTACTTTCCTTTCTCGGCATGGATGGATCAAGAGGTATTGTTTTTGTTTCTTCTGCTGATTCTGCTTTTTCTTGAGGTTTTGCATTTTCTGTTTCTTCTTCTTCTTCCTCTTCTTCTTCTTCTTTGATTGTGTTGACCTTCTTTTCTATTGGTATTGAATTCTTTTCAATTTTCCTTGCTTCTTCTTGATCACCAAAGACTGTTATAACTCCATTCACTACCGGCATTTTCATGCAGAGGTAACAATAGTTGATGATTGCCTCGAATGCATTTAAACTTGGTCTTTCGAGGATTGCATTGTATTGGTCATCCTTTGTTACGACATCAAATGTAACTTTTTCTCGTTCTTGCGTTGTTGATCGTGCCGAATGATACTAGTAATGTAATTTTTCCCCGCTGAGTTTATTTTGTTTCCCGCAAAATCCACCGGGGGGAATCTCGCTTCTTTCTAGCAAATTCATGTCAATTTTCATGGCTTGTAGAGTTTTGGTGAAGATTATGTCTCGCTGAACTTCCTCCATCTATTAGTATTTTTGATACTGTCCATCCTTCAATGTTGGCTTCAATCACCATTGCATCCATGTGAGGGTAATCCTTTAGTTGCATATCTTTTTCTGAAAATGTGATTGGAGGGTGAAACCATTTTGACTCTTCTTCCATTGATGTGGTCATGGGTGTACTCGATCACACAAACGGACGGCGCTAAGATGTTGGGTAAACAAGTTTACACAATCATCTGAGAAGAGAACGAAATTCACTGAATCGCGAATTCATTCAACTTGATCCAAAATACAGACCGGAGGGGGTATTTATCGGCCCCCACCTTCGGCCAAAGTTTAGACTTTACAACTTTGAACTTTTCTGATACAAATTACTAAGACTCTTGAGCGAAGTTGTGCCATCAACTTCGCCCTAATCTTCCTCTCCCGATCTTCTCGTTTGAACTTTAGTCGATTTTTCTCCCAAAGTTTGGCTTTCTTGGAAAGTTGATCACCAAAAATGAAGTTTGGCTCTTTGGGATCTTCGTGTTCTCCTCTTCCCAAATGGGTTGATCCCGGAGCTTCGCATCAACCTTATTGCAGAGTTCCCGAAACTTAAACTTTCATAGATAAAAATTGACTTGTGAAACTTTGTTAGAAAACATTGCAAAACCAACTTCGCTGGGTTCTTTGAACCTTGATCTTTTAGGCGAAGGTCTTTTGAAGTTCTGATTCGATAAAAGTGTTATGCTCCAAAGTTTAGTCAAAAAGTTTTCCTGGGTAAAGTTGTCCCCAACAGCAAGACACCGTGAACAATTATGCTTTCTTGTCTAGTTGCTTGCGATATTCCAGCAGCCATGTTAGAAATTCACAGATAATCTTTTTTTTCTTTTTTTTGAAAATGCGCTTATGCACGTGCTGCTTTAAGGGAAAAAGGAGTTCAATACACGGCTCGTCGCATTCGTAGGCGAGATGCTTTAGAGCTCGGCAAGTAAGCACACTACATGAATCACCGGCTCAAATGGTGGAGCGAGTGGGTTGTACTAGCTAAGTAAACTATTGTGCGGTGGAAAGAGCAAGTCCTACAGGTCCGTTCGCGGCGCCTTAGCCCGCCGTGGTGCGGAGCGCACCGCACGACCCCTAAGCTGCGGAAACAACTGCCTCATGGACTCCCTGCGAGAAGAAGGTACGTTGTCGCCGAATGCCTCGTGAAATCTCGCAGCAATCGTGGGGTCCAGAGTGTTGGTGACCTCGTTCGCCAGGCGCCCATTCCACTTGTTCAGGAGAACCCGGTGAGCCTGCTTCACTGGCTGCGGGTCGCGGTAGGCGGATTTAGCCGCGAGGCGGTCATTGCGTCGCACGCGCCAGCTGTCCACTACGTGGGAGGGCCGGAGCCGCGGCGGCTTTGGGGCGAGTGGGGTCTCAACGGGCAGCGTCAGGTTGCTGATGAACGCGGCGACAGATGCTTCCGTGGGCATTGGGTGTCCCACGGTGGCGGGGGATCGTGGGGAGGAGTCCCGGGCGGTCACGTCGGTGATGTCGGTGCCGCCCACCCGCACCACAACCACAGAGCCGGAGAGAGCCGAGTGTAGGTCGTCATCGTTGTTCGCCTTGTCGACCGAGTTGTCAGCAACCGCCGCGCCGCAGACATTTTTGTTCAATAAACTATGGCCTTGCTATTTATTTATATGATTCGGCGTGAGCACTACTACTATGATGACTTCTCCCCCATCTTGAGTTTTTACATTCCAGATAAATAAACTATGGCCTTGCTATTTACTTATATGATTCGGCGTGCACTATACAAATTCTGTATAGCTAGACATTTTAGAATATCTTCTAACAATACAACGTCACATCTTATTAATTTCTGTCCATTGGGGTCCTGTTCGTAGTAGGTACAATTCATGGGAGTCACATGTGTGCAGCGTGGAAATATACTTGGGCCTTGTTTAGATTGTCTCCAAATTCCAAGTTTTTTCACTCTCTCTCCATCACATCAATTTTTGGACTCATGCATAGAGCATTAAATATAGGTAAAAAAATAACTAATTACACAGTTTAATTTGAAATCACGAGATGAACCTTTTGAGCCTAGTTGGTCCGCGATTGGATAATATTTTTCAAATAAGACAAAAAAGTTACTATTCATCGGGTTGAAATTTTTTGCAATCTAAACAAGGCCTTGGATTTTTTCTATCAATAAGCCACAGGCTGTTGAGCTAATATTTTATATATCACTGGCTAGCCTAACTGAATCACGAGACCTTTAGAACTTCAGTGACAAATAACTGTCATATAGCCATTTTGTTTGCACTCCTTGTACATGTTTTACATTAGGCATGCTCTATTGGTCATCTAAATAGGTGAGTTAATTAACAATTCTAATATCCATCCCTGCTACTTTTCAGATTTTGCTAGACACAAATGGCCAGTACCAGCGGAGACAAAATAATAGCTGAGTGAGTTGGAGAATTATAGCACCTGGGCAAATTACAAATCACGTTGTGTTTGCTGTACACTGCCTGCCTATTTTCCGGGCCAGTTGTGCTTTGGAATGTCCAGTATTGTGTTCGTAGTTCAATTTATGGAAGACACCGTGATCAATTATACTTTCTTGTCTAGTTTCTTTGCGATTGTCCAGCAACCTTGTTTTAGATTTGCAGATAATCTTAACTCAATCTGTTATTAGTGTTATATCGATGGACGATGTTATGTTTACAAGTCCACTTAGGAACCGAAGAAAAATTCCATTGTTTTCATTTCACAAAAAATGAATATGATTGTTTTGTTGCATATTCCAGGTGCTCAATGTTTGCTTCCATGTAGTTAGTTCAGTTAACTCATAGAGTTTGTTTCAAAATCTGTTTCAATGTCTCTTTCATTTTCAGTTAGTTTTTTTCCGCGAATACGCAAAAGACTTGTGCATCTTTTTCATTAATTAGAAGAATGCAAATGCAAATGCAATACAAAGAAAACCGGGGTGGAAACAAGATTTTAAACATGCTCTGCCACCTCCGGTAAGAGCAAACACAAAGGAAAGAAAGAAAGGCCACCACCACCACAGTGACAACCCAGTGGCCCAACGGGGCAAGCAGGGGCACGATTAGACGTCGGAGGAGCTCGTGGGTGCGCCAACGGAGCCTTCAGGAAGGAAATGATGTCCGCGGGCACCAACTCCATTGGACCATGCACCCGTGGAACTTTCGTTCCCCGGATGGCTCCGGCAGTGGCGCCTGAGGGACAGCGTAGACGACGCCTTCAAGAAGGTGACGACGACCTTGCCACCGTCGCCAGTCCTAGCCCATGGGCCTGAGGACATGGTTCTCACCAATGCTGTCCCGGGTTGCCGCTGCCGCCAAAGACGTAGCTTGATGTCTTCGAGGAGTCTGCCGCCGATGCCGATCAACTGGTGGTCATGGTGGAGGTTAGCGAAGCGCCGGCGCGAGTGTACTGCCAGGTTGGTCGTGGCTCGACACAAGCTGGTCACTGTCAGAGCACTCACGCCTTCATTTTCAGTTAGTTCAACTTTGAATAAGTGTTTGCATGCACATCTACTTTTTTTTTAAGAATGGAAAAAGGAAAGTACACTGGACAGCTTGGTGGAAACTAGCTCGTGCAAAAAATAGAGGAGGGCTGGGCTTCAGAGATCTCAAGCTTTTCAACCAGGCAATGCTAGCACGTCAAGCATGGAGGCTCTTGGAATTCCCTGATAGCTTATGTGCTAGAGTTCTAAAGGCCAAATACTACCCTAATGGTGACCTTATTGACACAGCCTTCCCTACGGTCATGTCATCAACCTGGAGAGCTATCACTCGTGGCCTAAATCTCCTGAAGAAAGGGCTCATATGGAGAGTTGGTAATGGGGATAAAATCCATATATGGAGGCATAATTGGATACCAAGACAAAGTGGTCTCCAAGTTACAGGAAAAAGACGTCCCTGTCGCCTAAAAAGAGTTAGCCAACTCTTAAATGAATCTAGAACCCAATGGGACTGGACTCGTGTGGATCATTTTTTCTTGCCTCATGACAGAGATACAATTTTGAAGATAAAAGTCCATGGTTCAAATCATGGAGATCTACTTGCTTGGCACTATGAAAAAACAGGTATATTTACAGTCCGCAGTGCTTATCAGCTTGCTGTACAATTGAGGGACAGAGAAAATGATTCCTGTTGTAGTAGCAGCAGCAACCCATCAGGAAATAGATCATTGTGGAATTCAATCTGGAAGCTTGATGTACCACAGAAAATAAAAATTTTTATATGGCGAGCAGTGAACCATGGCCTAGCAACGAGGCTAAATAAATGGAAACGCAATTTGGAAAAGGAGAATTTTTGTGAGTTATGTGGGCTGCAGATTGAGTCAGAATTCCATGCTTTGGTGATGTGTGATCATGCAAGAAACCTGCGCTATGCTATGAGGAGTTTCTGGTCATTGCCAAGTGAGGAGCTGCTATCTCTTACAGGTCCAGATTGGTTACTCCTACTTCTGAACCTTATTCCCAAGCAAATGGCGGAGCTAACAGCTATCATGCTTTGGAGGATATGGTTTCTAAGAAATGAGATGGTCCATGGTTCTAAACCAATACCTGTGTCTGTATCGGTCAACTTCCTATTAAATTATGCTGATTCTTTGCAATTGAGCCATGGCCTGATACTGAAGGAGGATACAAAAGGGAAAAAACCTATCCTCTCTGAATATGAACAAGGCAGGGATGATAAAGAAAGAAGAAAAGCTCAGCGAGTATCTGAAAGATGGAAGCCCCCTGAACAGGGTTGGGTGAAAGTTAATGTTGATGGAGCCTTTAATCAAGAATATGGAAGTGCAGGCATTGAGATTGTGATACGTGATAGCGCAGGTGTGCCTACAATCTGTGCATGGAAAGCCATTGTTGATGGGATAAATGCAGAGGAGGTCGAAGCTCTTGCTTGCCTGGAAGGGGTGCGTCTGGCATTGCAATGGACTAGGGGTAAAATTATCATCGAATCTGATTGTTCTTCAGTTATTCAAGCTCTTCGCCGTTCAGGTGTGGATAAATCACAGTTTGCTTTTATTGTAAATGATATTAAGCATGAGTCTAGTTTGTTAGTATAGGTTAGATTCCAGTTTGTGAGGAGAGAGCAAAATGAAGTCGCTCATGAGCTCGCACAGATGGCGAAACGTACGTCGCACTCAGATGTGTGGCATGCGCAGGTTCCCCAATGTGTGGAGTTCTTGATTGCGAAAGAATGTAACCTGTTTCATGAGTAATCAATAGAAGCTCTCTCCTTTCTCGCAAAAAAAATCTACTTGTTGATCGTGAGATAAGAAGTGTGCAGGAGCAGTGTTGTGTGCCAAACTAGTGGGGATCATGACCTCATGTTTTGCATCTTGTCATCTCTTTATTTATATAGTTATGCAATACAACAAAAACTGCTGCCAAAGTTTGTGAGCACCAAAATACTTCTTTTTTTCTCTTAGATTGAGTTGTTTTTGAGTGCATCTTGAGCTTGCCAACGATAGCATGCTAAAATTGACGCGAGGTTACCCATCATCTCCAACATTTGCCACCAAAGTTGTAGACATTCCTGGACACTATGTGTGTCTACTCGGTGTGCTCCATGCTGGTCCTTGGTGGTGGCCACTTGCCATTGCCACCACTACGTTGTTGGAAGTTGAGACAGAGTGGTCATCGAGCGCGTCATCAAGGAGGCGAGCGACTATGTCAGTTCACGATGTTCATGTGGACAAACTACTAGGTGTGGGCCTTGCTGATGAAGGTCAACCTTAAGGTGGCCGGACTCTAGGACTCTGTGGAGACGGAGGTGAGGATAGGGTTGCAACGGCAGTAATTCTACACTCTACCCCGAGTTCTTGATGAACATGCTCGGCTTTCTAGCTCAGAAGCACATTGCACACTCAGGTTGGAGGGTGATGCAGACTGTGCAGATGTGCATCGAGCACGTGCATGAGGCAAACGCTCACTAGCTACTAACGGAGTTCGGCAAGATCACGTTCAGGGAGGTGGAGTCAGTGGACGGCAACTCGCTTAACATTGTTGTCCTCGCTAACCACATGTGCAAACACAGCCAGGATGTCACCAACATGGAGATAGTGAAGAAGATGGCTCACATTGATGAAGTTAGTTATGGGAAGACAGACCAAAAAAAAATAGGAAGAAACTTTGGCTCTTTAATACAATATATATTAGATACAAATACATAAACATAGATAATAGTATAGATATAGATATAAGTAAAGACAGAGATAATCAAACCGTCTGCGTCACCAAGAAGCATGTGGCGCCACCGCTGCTGCCGCTAGTAGACAATGCCATCACCGAGATCCTCCACTACCTCTAGACGTACGTACCTCATCCACACGTCCTTCCTCTGCACCGGCGATTTCTATTGACAGCAATCTCACCCCCTATTTGTCAAATTTTGGGCCATCGGATGAGCTTCACGATTCATGCTCCCTCTTCTTCTCTGGCAGCGGCAAGGGCAGCGACCGGTGGTGGTAAATCCCGCTGATGCCCTCTCCTCCAACTCTGACGACCTCCTCTTTTTCTTCAGCACCGGCGAGGTGCCAACGCTCAGTGGTGGACGATCCGGTGGCGGGGAGCCACAGGAGATGGGGAAGACGGTGGGACGTGGGTGCCTCACCGTCGCCGTCTTGAGGAGAAAGAGAGGAGGGAAGGGTGAGAGGGGAGGGTGCTCGCCAAGGGTGGGGGAGGTGCTCGCCGGTGCCATAGACGCTTTCTAGCTAGCCGGTGAGGCAGGCGGTAACGCGATTGGGGTGGTGCAATGCATTGGGCCCGATACATCGAGCTCGGTGGGCGTCAGGAACCAGGAGGAGAGTGATTGCTCTGCATGAATATTAATGCTATTGAACAGTTGAAAATGACATCTTGGATGAGATTTCATCAACAGATATAGACAAAAGACCTTCTTTATTTTTATCATTACTAGCAAACCTGCCCGTGCATTGCAACGGGATCCAATACGGATTGAAATTAGACAATGCATCATTGAAGCACATTTTATTATTGTTGGATGTGAGTGAGTTGTTCAACTCATATATTAGCACGGGTCATGAGTCCGAATTACATAGGGAACATGTAATCAAATTAACTTATTGATAAAAATCTTTTTTTGTTCTTATATGGAGTCAATGATTAAAATGGCTATGGTTTCCTATTTATTCTTTTTCTTACAATTTATTATATTTATTAGAACCTGAAAAACAGATCTTCGACTAAGTAATGGTCGCGCTGCCCATCGCACTGGTGCTGCTTCTGCCTTACCCGTTGGTAATGTTCCTCATCATCCTGGCCGTGTTGATCGGGTACATCTGTGGATCATGCTTAGTAGCTTATCGTGTATTCAACGCTCCTGTTTGGGCTCTTTTTCACAGCTCGATCTGCTTGCCGTAACTATCTTTTTGGCCACTTTGGCCTCTATTCAGCCTACACCAACGCGGGCTCTCAGCCACGGCCATCGCCACATACGCTCTTCTTGCATGAACAGGCGCTTCGGTATGTACGTAGCCAAATATTGCCTTTTCAAAAAAAAAAAAATGTAGCCAAATATTGATTAGCTATGCATGATTCATGTTTGCATGTCCTTTAATCGTCTAGCTTTTCTTACTTCTTTTCTATATAGAAAGATCAGCTATGCATGATTCTCTCTGGTCACATGTAAAAAAAAAAAGCTCCGAAATATTCACGTATTGCATACTTCATGCAGTTCCTAGCCAAGTAAAAAAAAAAGATCAGACCGTGACTCGGATACATAGACTTTGGTTCTGCTATTTCAGAGCTTTTTTTTTTTTTTTTTGAGACCAAGCCAGGCTAGGTGATTTATTATTAAGTACAGACGAGAATAAGAAAAATGTAAGATAATCCATGAAGAAAAAAAACAACCCTGTTCACTTGTTAACAATATAATAGTATACAATAGATTTTACCTTCTTACAATAAATAAGTACTTCTCAGCGAAACCATCGGGCGGGTGAGCACTACCGGATCACGGTGTTTGCCGATGGCTTGATGCCATCGGCAAACACCTCGTAAGCCATCGGAAAAGAGGTTGCCGATGGCAAAGTGACGTGGCCATCGGCAACCTCCCATCGGCAATATCGTCATCGGAAAACAATTTTTTGCCGATGGCAAAAGTGGATGCCATCGGAAAACTATTTGCCGATGGCCGTGGCCCCCATCGGCGAACACTCCACGTCAGCCTCCCCGCCGTCAGGCTGACGGCAGGTTTGCCGATGGCTGACGCCACGTGGCCATCGGCAAACAGTCTTGTTTTCCGATGGCCACGGCCGCCGGCTTTTTTTTTTTTTTTTTGTTTTGAAAAAAGAATTCCCTGATTTTTTTTTCCGATGGCCGTGGCCATCGGCAAACTTATGGTCAGTTTGCCGATGGCCGCGGCCATCGGCAAACCTGGGGTACGCTGGGCCAAATTCCCCAGGTTTGCCGACGGCTAGCCATCGGCAAACCTGGGGAAAATTTTTTTTTCCTTTTTTTTCCTGTTTTCTTCCATTTCCAGCACATTTAATCACAAACAATGATATCACAAGCAAGATATACAACATTCATCACATATATTCGCAATAATACGCCATTTCAACCATAATATAGCATCAAATCCATATAAAATGTCCGAAATCATCCATACAAGTCGAAATGGCTCCATACAAGTCCCAATTCATGCATACAACTCCAAATGCATCCATACAAGGCCAACATCGGCCAAACATGTCCGACGTGGCACAATAAGGTCCAAAATCAGAAATAGAAGGTACCTAGCTCGTGGCGCCGTCCCCTTGGGTCCCCGAGCCCCCAGAAGCATCCTCCCACGCAGGCCAACTCCCCTGCGGCTGCGCCGCCGGCCGCCACGAGCACGCCGGGGCCGAGCTGCTGCGGGAGGAACCGAGACGGCCGGGCTGCCCCTCGCGGCGGCCACGAGTACCCCGGCTGCGTGGGGAACCGAGACGGCCCGGCTACCCCTGCGGCGGCCACGAGTACCCCTGCGTCGGTGGAGGACCCGGGACGAACGGCTGCGTGAGGAGGCTCGGAAAGGACCCCAACCGGGCTGTGGAGCAGGAACCTGTGGAGAAGCACACGCTGGAGGGCTAGCACCTGGAGTTGGGTTCGAACCCTCCGACTGTGTCTGCACAAAGACCAACTGAGGTAGTATGTGAGGTAGGAAGACACCAGAAAAAAAATGGGAAGGAAAAAACAAAAAAAAAAGTATTGTTTGCCGATGGCCTTGGAAAGCCATCGGCAATGCCTGTTGCCGATGGCCGGCCATCGGCAAACAAGGTGGGCCCGGGCTCTCCCCGGCTGCCACGTGGCTACAATTTGCCGTTGGCCGTGGCCATCGGCAAACGATGCGCTTTGCCGATGGCCTAACGGCGGCAGCCATCGGCAGACCGGACGGCGTCGGTCGCCGTCAGCTCCTGGCGAAGTTTGCCGATGGTCTCGGTATGCCGATGGCCGGGCCATCGGCAAACAAATTCTTGGCCGATGGCTTTTGTTCGCCGATGGCCTGGCCATCGGCAAATGGAGTGTTGCCGATGGCCGTTGTTCGCCGATGGCCCGGCCATCGGCAACAATGTGTTTGCCGATGGCTTTACTTTGCCATCGGCAACCGGGATGTTTGCCGATGGCAGATTCCTTGGCCATCGGCAAACTCCTGGGCCATCGGCAAACACTCGCTCTCCGGTAGTGGAGGGTCTAGAAAAGAAACAATGGAAGACACTTAACAAACCAAAAAAAAAAAAAGTCACGCAACGTGAAGGAGGGAAAAAAAGAGAGGAGGGCTTACTGTAGTCACGGAACGAGAACACAAATAGCGGGGAACAAACCAAGATATGGAAACAATACGCTGAACACCAGTAGAAGACGGAAACTTAACGTAGGCAACGTCGGACCCGGCCATATATTGCTATAAATAAATGGCGATTCAGACCAAACTAATCAATCAACGACGAATAGATGGACAGATCGCATCGTCTCGCACCGCCACCACCGCCCGACCTAATCGACGACGCCATCGCGGAGATCCTACTCCGCCTCCCGCCCGACCTAATCGACGACGCCATCGCGGAGATCCTACTCCGCCTCCCGCCCGACGACCCGGCGTGCCTCATACGCGCCTCTTTGGTCTGCAAGCTCTGGCACAGGATGCTGTCAAACCCCACGTTCCCCAACTGCTACCGTGAGTTCCATGGAACGACTCCCCTCCTCGGCTTCCTATCTGGCTCCTACACTAAAGGGCACGACGAATCAATAGGCCCCTTCGTCCCCATCACAACGACATGCATCCCCTTCCGTGAACCTGTGTTCAGATGCCGGGCTCTCGACTGCCGCCATGGCCGTGTCCTCCTCGACATGGTGGATGGCATGAGGAAGACCCGGGAGAGTCTCGCTGTGTGGGACCCTGTCACTGGCGACCAGAAGGTGTTCAGCGATCCTAACCAGGCGACGGACCTATCTGGCCAGTATGGAGCAGTTCTTTGTGCGGCAGCCGGCTGCAACCACCATGGCTGCCACGGCGGGCCTTTCCAAGTAGTGTTTGTGACCACCCCATACTACTACTACGATAATGCTGCTAGGGCATGGGTATACTCATCCCAGAATGATGCATGGAGCACGCCGGTTTCTGTAGAGATAAAAAATGACGGTCATGTCTCCATCGACAGGAAACGTGCAACCATCGTTGGAGACCAAATCTACTTCTTGTTCAGCCACCCAGGTGCCGGAATTCTCAAGTATGATTTGGGAAAAGGATGCTTGACTGTGATTGAGTCACCATGCACGTACAACACCCTGCCTGGTATGCTAATGGCTATGGAGGATGGTTCGCAGCTGGGGTTCGCCAGCGTTACAGATGATTTTTCAACCCTCCAGTTGTGGGCGACAAAATTTAATTCGAATGGATCTATGGGATGGGTACAGGATAGAGTCATCTTGCTTAACAATCTGCCGGTTCCTAATACTGGGACTGTGGACACATACGATAAAGTGATAGATGTTGTTGGATTCGCCGAGGGTGTGGGTATTCTATTATTGAGCATCGAAGATGGTAGAGGGTTCATGTTTGAGCTAAAATCAGAGCGGTTCAGGAAACTAAGCAAGCCTGTTGAGTACTACTATGATGACTTCTTACCCTACTTTAGTTTTTACATTCCAGGTGAATAAACTACGGCCTTGCTGTCTACTATATATGAACATATGATTTTGTGCGCACTTTACAAATTCTACTATATATATGGAATACTGAATATCTCCTAACAATACAGCGTCACATTTGATTCTGGTTCATTGTTCATTGTTCCCTAGTCCGTAGTAGGCACCATTCATGGGAGTCACATGTGCATCCTGGAAATATACTTGATTTTCTTTCTATCAATAAGCCACTAGTTGTTATCTAATATTTTATATATCAATGCTGGCCATAATTTGGTTTGCACTCCATATTTTATATGTCAATGTTTTACATTAGGCATGCATGCTCTATTGTTCATCCTATAAAGCTAATAATGGGAGTTAGTTATTTAATAACAATTCTAATCAAATATCGCTGCCTGCCACTTTTCAGATTTTGGCAAAAAATAGCCACTGCCAGCGGAGTTTGCTGCACACTGCCTGCCTATTTCGGGGCATCATGCCAAAATGTTTTGCATCTAGTAATATCTTATATAGTTATATGCAACTCAACAAAAAAAAAAACGTTGTACTTGTGTTCTTTGTGAAATCGAGTTGTTCTTGAGTGCACATCTTTGACATTTGCCATCAAAGCTGTAACCATTCCTGGACGCCATGTCCATCCACTAAGTGCGCTCCATGAGGCTCCTGAAACATTCTCAATTTTTCACGAAGGGAAAATCCACAGAATGATTTATACATCAGTCGATAATAATAATCAAATAATGCAATCTCACAATCAAATAATGCAGTCTGGGGAATCACAGAGTTGTTTTTCTCAACTAGCTAGAAAATCACCCGTACCGCTACTAGCTAGCGTGGTACAACAATATATATAGCAATGTACAGGTGAATAGTACAACTATAGGAACCACCACACACACCCATTGTGAGAGATGCCTTTCATATATATAGCAATGTACAGGTGAACAAACAATAGTGCAACTAGTGTGGTACAACAATATGGCTATAGAATAATCCTAATACAAAAATATCTTTGTTGAGTGTGAAAAGAGGTGATCTTGGTGCTTAAATGATTTGTGAAACCGTGGAATTGCTTTAAGTAAGCCTATTTTCTCAAGCTATATATATCCATTAAGACTATTTACTCTTTAGATGCCCCTTCACAGAAACTACTTAGTGTAAGATGCCACATGTAGGCGATTTACACAAGTTCTGAAGATTTCAATGTCAAACAATTAGAAAGTCTAGTGTGCTAAAAATATATTCGTGATGAAAATGCAAGCCAAGTGTTGACGCTCAAAAATGTCCAAGTAAAAATGGTTATTTTGGTGAGTTGTCAACACATGGAAACGGACTTCACCATTGTGTTGCTCTCGTTGAGATGATCAAAAAACATATATGGAACGTCCAATTTGGAGTTCGGACGAGAAAGTTATGCACCCGAGAAGAGTCACTTGACCTGCCGGAACTTCCGATCCGGGGTGCCGGAACTTCTGATCCGGTGTGCCGGAACTTCCGGTCGGGACCAGAACTTCCGGTCCAACCCCGGAGGTAAATGTTGATGCGCGGTTGCACGCGAGTTGTGACTATCGGAACTTCCGGTGGTCACCCCGGAACTTCCGATTGAAGACCAGAACTTCCGGTCCAACCCCGGAGGTAAATGCTGATGCGCGGTTGCACGCGAGTTGTGACTATCGGAACTTCCGGTGGTCACCCCGGAACTTCCGATTGTTGCGGGAATTTTCCAGATCTCGAACCGACTTGTTTCTAAGTCGGTTTTGGGTCAATTTCGGACGTGGGAAACTTGGAAAATAAGCTTTGGGGATGTTTCCTACTGGGATAAGACCACCCCCCTCTATATATATGAGAGGATCATGGCCGATTGATCCCATCCAATCAATCGTCAACCAAACACAAACAAATCAATCTATCTTCTACCTTTGCTCCATCTTCCAGCTCCGTGCTGTCCCATGGCTTGATCCCGGCGATCAAGGATGGCGTCCTAGGCTCGTCCGCCGACCTAGGGCAACCGGCGACCTCCTTGCCCTGACGAGATCCCTCTCAGGCTAGGGCTTCGACGGCTCCTTTGCTAGTTTGCTCGGAAACTAGCCGGCTCTTCGTTCCCGTAAGCACGTTGATTATCCTTTGCTGGTTTGCCCGTAAACCTCGCCGCTCTTCACCGCGTAAGGTGTTGTTTATCTCCGGCCGTCGACGAGCTCTACATCGGTTTATCGATCTCTAGATCGGTTTACCGGTCACGCTGCGTCGTCGCTGCGTTGCAGGTCGCCTAGGGCTACCTCGAGGGCGTCTAAAGCCCACGTGTGGTGTGTTGACCTATTTTAGCGTCAACACCAAGTTTAAGGGATGCTAATAAAATTTAGTTATATTGACCCAAAATATCTGGGCCCTGTTATCGCATATTTAGCATGCCGCAGTGGCAATTTTGTACATAATATGATGATTTGGACCTTATATAGCATAATTAACAACTTTAGAATGCCAAAAATTTATCAACCACCGATGGAATTTAGTGGACTGGTGGTGTACCAACGCTCGACCTAGCGATGCATCACCGAGGTAGCCTTTCTTCTGCTTCCCCTGATCTTTTTTTTTTAGGCCTCTCATCTAGGTACAGCTGTAGTATTTGTTCGGATACATACACACACCACCACACACACGCACACCTCACTCACACATTCTGTATACAAACAAACCTACAACTACACCTAGATCATCAACGCAGCTAAGAGATACTCGAAGATCACTCCGGACTCCGAGCGTGGCGGGCACGTCACTTGACCATTGTGGCACATCTGCGTGAGAGGCTACCTGCAAATAAAACGGGGGAAAAATCCCCTGGTGAGACACGCAAGAGCGATCCCAGGGATCGAACCTGCGTGGGCTGCCCGAACAACCTCGGTGCTAGCCATCCAAGCTCTGCTCGGTTCTCTGCTTCCCCCGATCTGATTGTATGGACAGACATGACAAATTGTGGCCTGCTTAATTTGAAAGCTCGCATGTGGTAGAAAATTAGACAGAACCTTGGTAGAAAATTAGACAGTACCTGTGTGTTCTCATTTGTCCAACAAAAACTTTTTTGCTCCTTAGACGGGCCTCTAAAATAGACCTGGAAACTCCCCCCATTAGGTGCAGTTTCGAAGCGTAGGAGACACTAGTCTTTTTTTTTTATTCTAGTTCCTCTCCAGTAATAAATAAAATTAGTAAGCAAAACACACCCAACAAAATTAATGGAGCGCACACGAAGATCTCATGTTGCAAACGTATGAATATGATTGTAATATAGTGCATTAAGTAACATTATTGATATGAAAAGAGCTTCACCGAGCACTACGTAGAAATTGAACTTCCGCAGCGAGTCAGTTTTGGCTCTGTGGCAGGCTTTTTTTTTTTTTGGCCCGTCGCGGTAAATTCACACGATTTACCATGATGGACACTTTTTATTTACCGTGACAGGCAATTTGCCGTTGCGGTAAATCAATTTACCGCAGCGGGCATCTTAAAATGTCCGTCACGGAAAATAGGTATTTTCCGTGGCGGGCAAATTAAGATATCCGCTGCGGTAAATTGATTTGCCGCAGTGGGCATTTAATAAGGCCCGCTTCCAAAAAACAAAGCCCAATTCAGAGCCAACCCAAAGCCCAAACCTAGGAATCTAGTGGACTCATATATAACAAAGCACTTAGGTTTTCTTTCACTCCTCTTCCTTTTCCTCCCACGCGTAGACCACCGAGCGAATTCCTCGGCGCCGTCTCTCTCTCCCACCGCAGCCCGCTCTCAATCTCCCTCCCACCGCAAATTCCTCTCCCTCCTTCCCTAGATCCGGCCCTCTCTTACTCTCTCCTCTCCCTCCCCAGATCCGGCCTTCCGACACCGCACCGGCAGTTCTGCGACCGCGCCAAGGTCCGCGTGGACGACCTGCAGGAGTCTCTTCGTCGCCGACGCCGCCGTCCTCGAGTGGCGCACGTCCCATCCCCGGCTTCCTCTCTCTCCGGCGCTCCCCTACCATCTCTTGGCCACCGCGGCGGCGCGAGGCTCTCGGGGCGAGACGCGGCTCGCGGCGCACGGCGCTCGTGGCCGTGGCCGGACGCGGCGGGCGCTGCAGCGCGCTGCTCCTGCGGGCCTTCGCGGCGCCGTCCGCATTGGCGAGCCGCGCCTAGTGAAGAAGTCCGCGGCGGCTGCTGACGAGCTCCACCATGGCGCTGTCCACCAAGGCGCGAGAAGGCCGGATCCCGGCGGATCCGGAGATGGTGGCCCACGAGGAGGCCGGATCCGGCCCCGGCGCGGGCGGATCCGGCGGCGGGCGGGACGCTGGGGCGGCGGCGGCGGCGCCCTGGTTCGGCGGTGCCAGGCCCAGGTCCAGGCCCAAAGTGGTCTGGGCTGCGGGCTTTTGGATTTTTTTTTTGTTTTTTCCTATTGATTTACTGAAGCGGGCAATTGGTGCCCGCTGCGATACTCTCTTGCTTTACTCTGGCCTTTAGTCAGAGGCGGACTTGATTACCCGCTGCGCAAAACCAATAGTGCCCGCTGCGCATGTTCGTTTTTTACGTAGTGGAGGGTACAGTTATGTTTCTGTTCCGTCCCACTTTTCTGTTGATTCTGAACTGATTTGTTTTTAGGCCTAGCTCATACGGTCGTGCCTTAGGATGCCACCCTTTTCACAACAGTTGATATTGCTCAAGTAGAGAGCGTCTCTAGTGAGATCGCTGGGGCCCATCAGTACAAATAAAGGAGCTGAGGGCGCTTGTCGGCTGGGTCATGGTGGTTGTTGAACCCCACGCTCGCGTCGATCTCCGATGAGTAGAGACATGTGGACGTGTCAACGATGTCATGGGTGCCTACGAAGAGTACAAAGAGCATGAAGAAGGGCCTCCTATGGCAATCAAGGTGGTTGCAGCTGCTGCCCGTGGCACAGAGCATCATCATAGCTAAGTGCGTGAACAAGCACTCGGGAAGCAACAACATGCAATGCTGCTTGTGGTGAAAGGACAAGCTATGCACTCAGTGGTGGAAGGACAAGTAGCTGTGAAGGAAGACAGGGGGGTATGCATGGACGAGGAACGTCAGGTCATCCGATAGGAGGTGGTGGAGGATCTCGGAGATGTTGTTGTCTACCAGCAGCGGTGGCGGCGCCATGCTTCTTGGTGAGGTAGACACTTTGGTTATATCTATCTCTACCTATATCTATATCTATTTATATTCTATATCTAATACTAAAGAGCCAAAGTTTCTTCCTGTTTTTTGGTCCGTTTTCCTATAACTTACTTCATGAATGTGAGCCATCTTCTTCACCATCTCCACTTTGATGACAACATGGCCGAGTTTGCAGATGTGGATAGTGAGGACAACAATGTGAAGCAAGAAGTCATCCACCGACTCCACCTCCCTAAATGTGCTCTAATCAAACTCCGTTAACAGCTAGCGATCTTGCCTTGGGCATGCACTCAATGCACATCCGCACGGTCTACACCACCCTCTCCAAGCTAAGTGTGCGATGTGCTTCCGAGCTAGAAAGCCGAGCATGTCGGTCGGGAATCGGGATAATGTGTAGAATTACTGCAATGGCAAGCTTGTTCGGACTTCTGTGTTGACAAAGTCCTAGAGTCTTGCCACCTTAAGGTACCTTCATTAGCAAGGCCCACATCTATTAGTAGTTCATCCACGTGAACATCAGGTACTGGATAGAGATGCTCGCCTCCTTGATGATGTGCCACACTGTCTCAACTTTCGTGACAAGGAGCTGATGATGCTAATTAGCGACAATGCAGTGGTGGCAATGGCGAGTGGCCACGACCAAGGACCAGCACAGAGTGCACTGAGTGGATAAACATGGCGTTCAGGAATGGCCACAATTTTGATGGCAAAGGTTGGAGATGATCAGCTACCTCCAATCGTTGGCAAGCTCAAGATGCACTCAAGAACAACTCAATCTCACAGAGAACACAATTATTTGTTGTGTGTTTTGTTGTATTGCATTAACTATATAACGAGAATAATACAACATGCAATGGTACCCATATGCAACAAAACACTCATATTCATTATTTTTGAAATGAAAAACATGACAATTTATCTTCGGTTCCTGAGTGAACATGTTAACCATACCATCGGCCCATCGATATAACACTAATAACAAACGTGTTAAGATTATCTGCAAATCTGAAACATGGCTGGTGGAAAATCGCAATCAACTAGACAAGAAAGCATAATTGATCAAGGTGTCTTGCATAAATTGAACTACCAACACAATATTTCACTTTTCAAGCACAACAGGCCCTGACATAGGCAGGCAGTGTACAAGAAACTCCACTGACAGTGACTATTTGTGGATAGCAAAATCTGAAAAGTAGCAGCCAGAGGTATTAGAATTGTTATTAAATAACTAACACAATTAGCTTTCTAAGATGAACAATAGAGCATGCATGCCCAATGTAGGGGAAGAAGTCACTGAAAAGTTCCAAAGGTCCCGTGCTTCAGAATTAGGCTAACCAGCGTTGATATATAAAATATTAGATCAACAACCTGTGGTTAACTGGCTTATTGATAGAAACAAAATCAAGTATGTTTCCAGGATGCACATGGGACTCTCCCATGAATGGTGCTTACTACAACGAACAGGAGCCCAATGGATAAAAATCAGATAAGATGTTGTATTGTTAGAAGATATTAAGTTATCCATTGAACTAAAATGTCTAGCTATATAGAGTTTGTAAACTGCACGCCGAATCATATAAGTAGATAGCAAGGCCATAGTTTATTTACATGGAATGTAAAAACTCAAGTAGGGGGAGAAGTCATCATAGTAGTAGTGCTCAGGCTTGCTTAGTTTCCTGAACTGCCCTGATTTTAGCTCAACCATGAACCCTCTACCATCTTCGACGGCTAGTAATAGAATATCCACGCCCTCAGCAAATCCAACAATATCGATTACTTTGTCAGATGTGTCAGTCCCAATAATAGGTACAAGATTGTTAAGCAAGATGACTCTATCCTGTACCCATTCCATAGATCCATTTGGATTAATCTTTGTCACCCACAAGTGGAGGGTTGAAAAATCAAGTGTAACGGCGGCGAACCCCAGCTGCGAACCATCCTCCATAGCCATTAACATACCAGGCAGGGTGTTGTACGTGCATGGTGACCCAATCACAGTCAAGCATCCTTTTCCCAGATCATACCTGAGAATTCCGGCACCTGGGCTGAGCACAAAGTAGATTTGCTCTCCAACAATAGCCGCACGTTTCTTCTCGACGGAGGCATGATCGTCAAACTGTATTTCTACAGAAACCGGTGTGCTCCATGCAACAGTCTCGGAGGAGTATACCCATACACTAGCTGCATTCTTGGTGCCTTCGTTGTAATTGTATGGGGTGCTCACAAACACCACTTGGAAAGGGCCGCCGTGGCAGCCAGCACGGTGGTTGCAGCCGGCCGCCGAACAAAGAACTGCGCCATAGTGGCCCATTGGGCTGGACGTCGGGTCAGGGTTGCTGAGCATTTTGTTGTCGCCGGTCACAGGGTCCCACACAGCGAGACACTCCTGGATCTTATTGCCCATGCCATCCACCATGTCGAGGAGGACACGGCCATGGCGGCAGTCAAGAGCTCGGCGTCTGAACAGAGGCTGCCGGAAGGGGATCCGCGTTGTTGTCACGGGGACGAAGTGGCCTGCTGATTTGACGTATCCGTTGTACGAGCCGGATAGGAAGCCGAGGAGGGGAGGGGTTCGATGGAACTCGCGGTAGCGGTCCGGGAAAGTGGGCTCCGACAGGATACGGTGCCAGAGCTTGCATACCAGGGAGGCGCATACGAGGCACGCGGGGTCGTCTGGCGGGAGGCGCAGGAGGATCTCGGCAATGGCGTCATCCATCAGCTCTGGCAGCGGTGGCTGGCGCCGTTGTGGGAGGCGATGCGATCCCCGCCGGCGCCGTTGCGGGAGGCGACGATGCGATCTCATCATCTATTCCGATCTGTTTGGTCTGAGCGGGCCACTTTTATTTACAGCACTATAAATATGGCCGGGTCCGACGGCCGGGTCCGACGTTGCCTACGTTTCCGTATCCCACTCATGTTTTTTGTCGCGTCTCTGACTCTGTTCTCTTTCCGTGTCCACCGCCATCTCGGTTTTATTCCCTCTATTTGTGTTCTGATCCCCTCTCTCGATGTTCCTGTTGTACGTATGACCTTTTTATTGTGTTCCTTTCTCGTTTTCGAAGTACCTTCTGTTTTCCTTAGTTTTGTTTGTTTTGTGTCTCTGTTCCGTGATCTTTTTGTTTTTTCTTTCTACTAGGAAGTATTTTTTTGAGGAAATTCTAGGAGTATTTTATGTTGTCATATAAATAAATACATCAAAAGTAAATAAGTTCTTTTTAAAGAAGAAGCATTACCCCTGTGATGTATGTCTTCTTTGGTCAAAGAGGCCACCTCTGCACCGCCCTCCAAACTGAGTGTGCGGCAGGTTTTTGAGCCAAATGTTTGAGCATACGCCAGTCAGAACATAGTGCAGAATTTTTATTATTTCGAATACACATTTGTACCAAGCGCCAAAGGAGGTTAACCTAAAACAACCGCAGTTGGACAGTCCTAGTAAAAGACCTCCAGTTTCGACATTCCATAAAGAAAACAACTAGTAATATCGATGCAACGGTGGGGCCTAGGTGGCCTTGCGTCTTCACGGCTGCCTAGGCGAGCCCTTTCCACCATCTAGAAGCGCATCCAACACTTCAACGGGGATGGCACTGATAGACCCTTGGTGTAGCACATACGCTGCATGATCAGCACCTTAACTCACTTGGAAGCAAGTACTAAAGAGAGGTTCTAAGTCACCAACTGTCTGCTCCGCATCGCCAACACCTGCTTAGCGAGAGCCTGCTTGGCAGGCTCGTGAATAAGCGGAGAGTTGACCTTCTTCAGTACAGGCCTAGTGATGCCCTTGGGGCGCGTGCGACAGAGCTGTGACTGATGTCGATCGTGCGGTCCTCCCAAGGCGATGTACCAACATGTAGTATCAACCATGGCCTTTGGTGGACTAAAGCTAGGAGGTTTGCCCTCCTTGTCCTTCATAGGGGCAGCGGCTCCTGAGGCGGTGGACTGCCATCCAAGGAGGTGCGACTTGAGCTTGTCTATGTTCATGTGGCCCTGGAGTGAAGCCCTTGCCGTCTGAGCAGGGATGCCTAGGCGGTCACCTGCGGACGTCCGACAAACCGGGAGTGACATTGCAATCTCCTCCATCATTAGGTCCTCTAAGACGTCACGTGCGGTGAGTGCAGTGGCGGAGCCACCGCCCGGCGACCCAGGGCAGCCGGCTGGGCTCATCACCGATATTCAAAAGGAAAATTTATTTATGTTAAGGTAGAACCCCTATGATTTTCTACCTTAATAGCTTTGCATAATAAGAGATGCCCGGGCTCTTGCAAGCTCCTGGCTCCGCTAATGGGTGAGTGTGTGGCCTCGGAGTACTATGTGAGAAACAGATCGAGCTTGGAAAGGCTCTTACCTGGCTGGTGGGCTCACCATGACACTCCTGGGTAGCAAAGTTGGCTGCAACAGTGATTTCTAGGTGCCGACAGTCTCACCATGGTTGGCTGCAGTGTCGCAGGAGGAATCATTGGGGTCTACCACCATCCGTCTCCAGCACCTCTCCTACCATCGCCTCATTTGTCACCATTGCCGCATCGACTGACGATCAGTGACGCAGGCAGAGTTCCACCCAATTTCGTCGTATCACCATGGGTGAATGGCTGGGTGCCCAAGGAGGTATGGTCCCGAGCAAGTGGTCATTATGGCCGACTACCTATGCTAGTAGCTGTAGAAGGCTTCAATAGTCGTTAGTTGCAATCGTGCGCGGGGTGTTGGAACCCCCGCAACGTATAGGCAATGTGAAGTTACCTTGGAAGTCACCACCCGCTGCGAGACCTGGAGACAATTTTAGCACATCTCATGTAGATCTAGTGAAAAGGAAGGAAAGGGTGGATGTTCTCCCGAATATTCTATGGATGCACAAAGCCTACTTCATTGGAGCCGCTTGGTATTCCCTGAGATAGGACCTCGCGCCAGGCATGCCATCAGCATACGCAGCGGAGATATGCCGTCTGTCGTCGAAGTGTGGTTCGAGCCTCAGATGGGTGGCATGCGCCATGCAACCTGGTTGCCACCGGCATTCGCATACTTGGCATAAACATGAAGCCCAGGTATGATCCTCGGTCATGGTCGACAATGATTGATGCGCTTGCGCCGCACCCAGCAAATGCCTAATTTGCAGCCTCACCGCAAGTGCCACCAATGACGATGGAGGGTTGTCAAGGCTCTCTTAGGCAACATTGACGTCCTCGGTGGCTGTGATTCCCAATGAATCTGAGTCATCGAGGAGGTCATCTTCCACCAATGGATGGAGCATGGAGCACCCCGTTGAGCCCCAGGATGGAAGGGGATGGCGAGGGAGGATATATAGGGTGGACGACGAGCATGGGCAGGGGCATACGAGTGGACACGAAATATGTCTAGTGGGTCAGCAGCAGATGGTGCTAGACAAGCCAGGTGTTGCCGCAAGAGTGGTCATCGACGCATGCATCTGTGCGGCACTAGTGCCCCAGGTGGCGCGGCCCTAGAGGCTGTCAGCATGCCTAGGACGTTGGCATGACTTGTGGCCATAATCTTATCTATCACAACTAAACGTGCAAATGGTTACGATAACACCCCTTGTTGCAACCAAATCATGCCTTTGCGACATAAAGCATGGCATTATGGTTAAAATATAGTAGTGGCAGCAACAGGGGCAATGCTCGACCTACTTGGCTCCCACGCGCTAGGCAGCAGTGGCTACAATATCCTGCCGCAGCTGCTGAAGGGGCCTAGATATGGCAGAACTAGCCTTCTTGCTCGTCTGCACCTAGTGGTGTAAGGGTTGGGTGGGCGTCGGTGGTGAAGGAGGCCTTCAATGCTCGTTGTGGGGATGCTAGTGGCTATGCTAGTACGGACGGCGTGCACCCTGACTATGGGCGGCCGTGTGGCCTCATTGCAAGCAGCCGCAGCGTCGCTTTCCATGCCTCCACCCGGCTGGTCGACAACGGTGGACGATGCCTCTAGCACCTGGATGCTAACTGGTGGTTGTGGCACCAGCGGCGGCGAGGTGGCGGAAGTGGCACCATCGCCAACTCCCACAAGGACAGAGGTGGGGGTGGGGTGGGGTGGGGGTGGGGGTGGGGGGGGGCAGGCTCCGGCAGCGCGAGGAGGCACCCATCAAGGTTGCCTTGGGGTGTTTGCCTACCTAACGAGCCTCAGCGCTAGAGTGCAAAATCACTTCTCTATCGCAAGCCACCTCCGTCTCAATAGAGTCCGCATGCATCTTAAAGTTGACCTTCGTCAGCAAGACCCACTACTAATAGTTCGTTCATGTGAGCATGGGGTACTGGACAGAGCTGCTCACCTCCTTGACAACGCATAGCGTTCCCCACAACAGGGTCTCGCGCATAGCCATCAACATCCGTGAGGGTCTCCACCTAGTGTTGGGGATATCCACCTTGCTCCGGCCTACCTAACGGGCCTCATTGACAGTGCAGAATCACTTCCATGGCAAACCCACCTCCGTCTTAACATAGTCCAAGAGTCCAGCCACCTCAAGGTTGACCTTCATCAGCAAGACCCACTCCTAATAGTTAGTTCATGTGAGCATTAGGTACCTCCATGACAACGTGCTCGATTATTACCAAATTGTCACAACGTCCGCAACTAGGATCGGGAGATGTTGACACCCGGCAACATAGGGGAAGCGATAGCAAGTGCGACGAAGAACATGGTGTCCAAGAGTGGTTACAGCTTCGATGGCAAATGTCAAAGACGACCAGCAACTTCCAAACGTCGGCAAGCTCAAAATGTACTCAAGAACATCTCGGTTTCACATAGAACACAAGTATTTTGGTGCTGACAAACATGGGCAGCGTTTTTTGTTGAGTTGCATAATTATATAACATATTACAAGATGCAAAACATGTGGGCATGATCCCCACTACTTGATTGCACCATCCCACAGATCAGGCACGGAGGCCGCACACCATTAGCCCCAGTGCCCCGGCATACCCTGCTTTTTTTTACGTAACAATGACCATATTATATCTATATCTATATCTATACCTAATAATAATAAATCACCAAAATTTAAGTCTGCCTTTTTTTCTTCCACCTAACCGTATCCGTATCGGTTTCACTCTATACCTAACCGTATCCGTATCAGTTTCACTCTATACCTACCATAGCTAATCTATTACCCCTGATAATAAACAGTGAAAATTTCAATCTGCCAAAAAATTATGTCCGCCAATTGAGTTTAGCCTCCCCGTCTCCGTATAGTATTAGTAATCCAATACGTTTTCTATGTAAACAAGGAATAAATTTTCTTCGTAAACAAGGAAATCAGAGTACGGAAGATAATATAGAAACAAATACATGTAGCTAGACGTATAAAGATGCTAAAGAGGAAGAGAAAAATGGAATGATCTTAATTTTTTTTAATAGATCAGGATTTCTGATGCAAAATATCCAAAGCCGAGTGAGTCTTGAAAATTCAAAAAAAAATGATAGAAAATAAAAAAAATGTCAAAACTCTTTTGTTATTTTTAGAGAAATGTGATCTATCCATATACGTTATGAATTTTGTCATATTGTGTTTTTGTGTATAGGCGTGTTAAATCATCCTTGCATATGTTGTATATATAGGTTGGACGATGACCGAGAATGTAGTAGTAGCAGACCTGGAATACGTGAAGTGGTTGCAGAGTATGAAAATACCATACTTCCTCGGTCCGCACATGGTGGCACCCCCGCTTCTCTAGCTAGCAACAATATGTCATTCTAATTAATTATAAAATATATTAGGCCTACTTTGCCAAAGATTAATGAATTAATTAAATGTTATGTTTTTGTCTATAGGTGTGTTAAATCATCTTTGCATATGTTGCATACATATAGGTCGGACGATGACCAAGAATGTAGTAGTAGCAGACCCGGAATACCTGAAGTGGTTGAGGAGTATGAAAATACCATACTTCCTCGGTCCGCACACGGTGGCACCCCCGCTTCTCTAGCTAGCAACAATATGTCATTATAATTAATTATAAAATATATTAGGCCGACTTTGCCAAAGATTAATGAATTAATTAAAATATATCTAAGATTTTATTACTATCCTCAGACAATAACTAATAATAGACAAGAGTAGTTCTAATTACACTCCTACACCAATTACTGATTTCATATAGGACTATGACTATCGTCTTTGTCCAAATAGGAATTACCGTGGAGAGCATAAAACATCAAAACGAAAAACAAGCATTTACACGACAAGAAAAACACTTCTCCAATTTCCATAGGAACTATAATATCATGAATATATCAGCATTGACAAAGCCAATATTCTACAACATGAAGATGCCAGGAATGATGTGAGTCAGGATGTACATAAAAAAGGTGCATAGAGGCACTTAAAACCATATTAGGCAGACAGTCCACTAAGATCAAAATATCCGATCATGGATGCCAAGGAAAAAAGAAAAAGAGAGAGAATGCACAAATGACACCAAAGTAACATTATTATGCCTAGAGATACAAATTTCTCTCCCATTGCAACGCACGGGCATTTTTGCTAGTAATAATTAATCATTAAAATTTTCAACCAACTTTTTTGTCCGTTTTCTCTCTTTCTTTCTGCCCGCACACAGCCTTAATTCCGTCTCGTCTTCGTTCACAGCTAGAGTAGAGTACGTCCAGATTTTTTTATTTCCGTTTCCGTTTCAACTTGTGCAGGCAAAGAGATAAAAAAATACAAAGCGCTTGCCACCACACCATATAGGCTCACGTGATGCTTAACGAAGGGTTTTTTTACTTTGTATAACAACATCAAATATATACTCACGGCCCCATTGTGCTTGGCCAAAAAAAAGAAACTATAAAAATATACCACAGGGGCTCACGTGATGCTTAACTTAGGGTTTTTTTTTCTTAGTAACAATTTCAAATACTCACATCCCCATTGTGCTTGACTAAAAAAATATAAATATATTGTATTGATATATATAAGAATAATCTAGCAAGACAACAAAATACAAATAATAAATCAATAAAACTATAAAAAATATGGTATTGCATGTATTAAAATAATCTAGCAAGACAAAAAAAAACTTGAAAATGTTACATATTATTAAAATAATATTGCATATATTATATATAATAATATTAAAATATATTTACGGCTAGACTTAGAGCTATTATTTTGCAGCTGGCTATAAAATAACTTCTTGTGGAGCCACGATAATTAGTATACTAATTTACAAATTTATAGTAACTCCTTACTATGTGATTTACTACAACGTCATAATAAATATATCCCCATGTGTTATAGTAACACAACTTATTCTATAGCTAGCTACCGAATATAATCTCACATGCTAGACTTAACGTAAATTATATTATATTATTTTAAATAATGATCGCTATACAATAACTTATTCTATAACTAGCTACGAATATATTCTCACATGCTAGACTTAAATACTGTTCGAAATATACAAAGTACTTCCTTTGTCCCTCAATGAATGTCGCTGGGGAACAACGTCTGAGTGTCTGCATTCATACGAGCTGCTGTGCATCTGGACAGTTGTGTGGTCCATGTTCATAGAATCTTGAATGCATGTGCTGAGAAGCTAAAACATCGATAATAATGGGACAGAGAGAGTAGAATGTAACTCGATTCATAGGTCCCAATTAGTTTAAGTAGTCATCCATTGATATGTCTATGAAGCTACCGTCTTCTATTATGTTTATTAGAGTCGAGAGTGATGATCCATATTGTGAATGGGCCTGTGGTCCAGTGGCAGGGCAGTATAGTGGGACGCTGTAGCACCTTTATTCTCGAATTTTCCAAAAAAATTATAGGGTACGCGCGCATACGTGTTCGGTGGTACCGCATGTTTCCTGCGCACCGGAGACTAAAGAGCCTCCTAATTTCTTCTTTGCATGTGAACAGGCGCGCAAGTGTGTGCGCGTGTGGTGCAAGTGTGGAGTGTATGGATTGTGCGCGTCTAAGTTATACATTATCACCAATTGGCATATAAAAGCTATAAAATATAAATTTTAGTTGGTGTAAACTGTGGCCGCTATCTCCCCCACTTGTGCCTCTTATCCATACGTCTCCACGGATCAACTTGCAAGCCAAGGGCGACCGACCTTATAATTTATTTGATTTATGTAACTTTGGATTAAACCTAATTAATAAATTCAATAAAAAAGTATTTTATTACTAGCAGTACTAGAATTATACAATAGACATGTGTCCCGTTGCAACGCACGGGTATTTTTGCTAGTATTTTACTTAAAAAGAAAAAGGAAAAACATTAAGCGCCAGGCGTCTCAGCCTCTCAGACCGCCGCATGCGGCCCATGCGTGCATGCGGCTTTTTGACGGAAACTATATTGGCAGCGCCGTAAAACGCATGGATTTGACTTCAGACTGAGTCGACTGTCGACACCTGCCCGTGCAGCCATGTGGCGCCGCCACGCCGATCGCCTCGCTGACGGCAACTCCTACGGCCAATGGTCAACACCCGACGCCGTTCGCCATCGCTAATACAACCCTACGCCAGTACGCCATCGCCAATACAGATCAGATCGCAATTGTTCCCTCAATCACTCGTCCTCGTGACCTAGGCTTTAGGTGAGATTTGTGTTCTTCGGATTTTCTTTTAAAATCATTTGTACTTTAATTGTTAATTGCTTAGTGAATTTAAGCCTTATTATCAAATTATCGAATTATTTTTCCATTGAACTTAAATGTCGATATGTATAGAATTTGTGAAGTGTGTGCCCAATCATATAAGTAAATAGCAAGGCCGTAGTTTATTTACCTGGAATGTAAAAACTCAAGTAGGGGATGACTTCATCATAGTACTCAGGCATGCCTAGTTTCCTGAACAGCCCTGATTTTAACTCAAACATGAACCCTCTACCATCTAGGACAGCGAGTAATAGAATATCCACACCCTCGGCGAATCCAGCAACATCGATGGCCTTGTTGTATGTGTCCACAGTCGACAGATTGTTAAGTAGGATGACTCTATCCTGTACCCATCCCATAGACCCATTTGCATTCACCTTTGTCACCCACAAGTGCAGGGCTGTAGAATCATCCATAATGCCGGCGAACCCCAGCGAACCGTCCTCCATAGCGATTAGCATACGTGGCAGCCTGTACTTGTATGTGCATGGCGCAACAATCACAGTCAAGCATCCTTTTCCATGATCATATTTGAGGATCCCGGCACCTGGGTCAAGCAAGAAGTAGATCTGCTCTCCAACAATGGCTGGACGTTTCCTCTCGATGGAGGCAAGACCGTCAAATTGTATCTGTACAGAAACCGGTGCGCTCCATGCAGCAGTCTCGGACGAGTACACCCATGCCCTAGCAGCATTATTAGTACCATGGATGTAGCTGTACGAGGATGTGATGCTCACAAACACCACTTGGAAAGGGCCGCTGTGGCAGCCGCGGTGGTTGCAGCCGGTCGCCGCACAAAGAACTGCTCCAGACTGACCAAATGGGTCCGCCGCCCGGTTAGGATTGCTGAGCACCTTGTGGTGACCAGTGACGGGGTCCCACACAGCGAGGCTTTCCCTGATCGTGCCCGGACCATCCACCATGTCGAGGAGGACACGGCCATGGCGGCAGTCGAGAGCCCGGCATCCGAACACAGGCTGCCGGAAGGGGATGTGCGTTGGTGTGGTGCGGACGAAGTGGCCTGCTAGTTCGTCGTATTCTTTGGTGTAGAAGCCAGGTAGGAAGCCAAGGAGGGGAGGCGTCCGATGGAACTCGCGGTAGCGATCGGGGAACGTGGGCTCGGACAGGATACCGTGCCAGTGCTTGCATACCAGGGAGGCGCGTATGAGGCACGCCGGGTCATCGGGTGGGAGGCGGAGGAGGATCTCGGTGACGGCATCGTCAATCAGCACGGACGGCAGCGGCAGCACGAGACGATGGGATCTCGTCATCTATTCGTCGTTGCCGACGTTTGATTTTGAACGGGCCAAATTTACATAGAGCAATATAATATAGTATGGCCGGGTCCGACCCCGACGTTTCCATATCCCACTCGACGTTGCCGATTGGTATCCCACCCACCGTGTCTTTTTTTCCTTTCCGTGTCCGCCACCGAATTGTTTCTCGTTCCGTGACCAAATCAGGTGACTCCCCCTCTTTTTTTTTTCTCCTTTTCTGGTCCCACTCTAGATGTGATATTTTTTTGGGTTTGTTCCTCCTTTTCGAAGTATCTTCCGTTTTCTTTAGTATTGTTTCTTTTGCCCACCTCCGATATTTGTGTTCCGTGCGAAAGGGCCTCTATGCTAGTGGTTAGAGCACCTGAATAGCACTCAGCAGACCTGGTTTCGACTCCCCGTGAGGGCGAATTTAAACAGGCCTGTATTATCAAAAAATTTAAAAAATAGGTTGGGTTTCCCTTGCTGACTTCGGTAAAAGAAATATTTGTGTTCCGTGGCCCGGTTTATTTCGCTGAAAAGTAATGCTCAATGATTTGCTGTGAGAGAAAAACACTATATTTTGGCGGATAAGTTGAAGCGAACAGGTTGTTTTTTCTTTCATTGAAGATATCATCTTATGTTTTCTTATACTCGTAAAGATCAAAAATAACAAAAGGGTCATTTGTCTATATAATTGTGCACAAAAATCTCACCCTATATAGGTCAAATTTTGGACCATTGGACATACTTTAAATTTGTGAAGAGCAATAACTCTTCTTCTCCTAATTCCCATCGCCCACCGAGCCCGATGCATCACGCAGAACCTGCCGCACCCGATGCACCGCGCAGACCCTGCCGCACCCGATGCACCGCGCATGCCCTGCCGCACCCGATGCACCGTGCCACCCCTACCACGCCACCGCCTGCTTCGCCAGCTATTGGAAGGCATCAATGGCGTTGGCAAGCACCTCCTCCTCCCCCACAACGAGCACCCACCCCTCCCCTACTTCCTGGCGACGGTGAGGTTCTCCCGTCCCACCATCTTCCCCATCTCCGACGGCACCCCACTATTGGATCCGCCACCACCGAGCGCCAACCACCTCACCGTTGCTAGAGAAGAAGAGGAGGACATTAGAGTTGGACAAGAAGGCACCCACTAGATGTGCCACCATTGACCGTGGCCTTTGCCGGTGTTGGAGAAGAACAGGAGATCATCGGAGGTGGAGAAGGAAGCCGCTAAATCTACCACCACCGGTTGCAACCCTTGTTGGTACCAAAGAAGAAGAGGAGCATGCAACACATATCTCATCCGATGGCCCAAAATTTGACAAAAAGGGGGTGAGATTTCTGTAAATAAATATATAGCATAATTCAATCAATAATAGTGTTTATGTACATAGAACACTAGTGGTGCCTAACATAATATAGCTCAGTTGGACCAAAAAGGAACCCCCACCCCTCCTGGATGGTTTTAACTCTCAAAGGACATTGTCCTACGCCTATGTTTTTTTTACAAGAAAAACTGTGGGGGAGATCCCCACAGTACCGGCCAATTTCATTAATTTTTTAAAAGAAAGCAAAGTTCAGGTACATACAAGAGAAATTAGCTTAAAGCATCTAACCATACACAGAAAGATGACCGAAGGTCCTCTTTTATTCTAACCGATAGCAACAGGCACTGATTTTTGAAGTTACTGAACCATCTATCAATACTTGATTCATTCCTTTGAAAAACTTTGTCGTTTCTGATCTTCCATAGCTCCCAGGCCGCTATCATGGTTGCTTCAACAAAGCAGGGAATGTTATGAGCGGTTCTTGCCTCTGTCAGTCTATCATGCAGCTGCAAGGATTCATCCCATTGAATACCAAGCTTGTCCCAGCAGTTCTGGGCGAAAGAACACCTGAAGAATAAATGCTCGATGGATTCTAGCTCTCCACTGTTACACAGCACACATGCAGTTCCATCTTGCACATTAAAGTGTCTCCTTTGTAGCATTTCTTTGGTGTTTAATCGGTCAACTAAGATCAGCCAGATAAAAAATTTTATTCTGGGAATGCATCTTGATCTCCATACCACTTTATAAATTGGATGAGCCTCTATAGCTTGGAAAACATAGTTGTAAAATCTGTGAGAAGTGTACTTGTTACCCCAGATTGGTGTCCATTTGTCCACGGCATCTTGATCATATATGATTTCTGCAAGTTGCCCTTGGAGTGTTTCCAATTCTTCTATAGCTTGAACGGTGAGAGGTAAAATGAACAACTCATCCAAGTCCTGTGCTTCCATGACCTGTAGTACAGAGATATCCTCATTGCGAGCAAAAGACGCTAGCCTCGGAAATTTGTGCAGCAGAACGCCATCTAGCCAAAGATCCCCCCAGAAACTGATACTAGCACCATCTCCAACTGTACATTTATGAACCTGTCTGAACAAGCCAAGCCTCATGACATCCTTCCACCAAAAGGATCCAACTTCTCTGGAAGTGTGAGGGACTTTGTTGGTGTAGTATTTGTGCCATACTAATTGCACCAATGCTGAGCCTATGTTAGTCGGGACAAAGTGCAGAATCATTGCCATGGCAAGCCCACCTCCATCTCGACAGAGTCCCAGAGTCCGGCTACCTAAAGATTGACCTTCATCAACAAGGCCCGTCCTAATAGTTCGTTCATGTGAGCATCTGGTTCTGGACAGAGCTGCTTGCCTCCTTGACGACGCACTCGATTACCACGTAATCTCAATGTCCGTGACTGAAGCAAGTGATGCTGACACGTGGCAACACAGGGGTGTAGAGATGGCATGTGCCACCACCAGGGACCCGCACAGAGCGTGCACCGAGTGGATGAACATGTCGCCCAGGAATGGTTACAGCTTTGATGGCAGATGCCGGTGATGACCGGCAATCTCTGGTCGTGGGCAAGTTCATGATGCACTGAAGAACAACCGATCTCACAAAAGACACAAGTATTTTTTTGTGCTGACAAATTTGGCAGCGTTTTAATTCTATTGTATTGCATAACTATATGAAGACATTATACGATGCAAAACACGTGGGCATGACCCCAGCTTGGTTGCGCCATCCCAACCTGGCATGCTGGCCACACACCACTACTCCTACTTCTTATCCGAAGTTCAACTAACTGAAAATGAAACAGACAATGAAGGCTTTGAAACAAACTCTAACAGCACTGAATTAACTGGATTGAAGGAAACGGTAAGCACCTCGAATATGCAACAAAACACTCATGTTCATTAGTATTTTTGAAATGGAAACATGTCAATTTATCTTGGGTTCCTGAATGAACTTGTCAACCATACAATCGCCCATCTATATATCACTATTAACAGCTCGAGTTAAGATTACGCAATCAACTATACAAGAAAGCATAATTGATAACATAATTGATAACCAGTGTCTTGCATAAATTGAACTACCAACACCATACTGCACATTTAAAAGCACAACAGGCTTCAAAACAGGCAGGCAATGTGCACAGCAAACACAACTTGAATTGAATGAGCTGTAAATTGTCCAGGTGCTATAATTCTTCAACCCACTCTTCATTATTTTGCCTCCGCTGGCAGTGGCTATTTGTGGCAAGCAAAATCTGAAAAGTAGCAGATTTGTTAAATAACTCACCTATTTAGCTTTCTATAAAATAAACAATAGATCATGTATATATACAGAATTTGTAAAGTGTCAAATGATATATAAGTATAAATGGCAAGGCAGTAGTTTATTGACCTGGAATGTAAAAACTCAAGTAGGGGACGTAGTCACCATAGTAGCCGAACACAGGGTTGCTTAGTTTCCTTATCCGCCCTGATTTTATCTCAAACATGATCCCTCTGCGAGCTTCACCTACGCTGAGTAATAGAATATCCACGCCCTCGGCGAATCCAACAACATTGACCACTTGGCAAATCGTAGGAACTAGATTGTTAAGCGAGATAACTCTATCATGTACCCATCCCATATCTCCATTCGGATTCACCTTCCACACGTGCAGAGTTGAATAATCATCATCCATAACATTGACGAACCCCAGCGAGCCGTCCTCCGTGGTCATGAGGATACCAGGCTGGGTGTACGTATACGTGCATGGTGAGCCAATCACATTCAAGCATCGTCTTCCAAGATCATATTTGAGAATTCCGGCACCACAGCTAAGCAAGAAGTAGAGTTGGTCTCCAACAATGGCTGCACGTTTTCTCACGATGGAGGCATTACCACTGTTGTGTATCTGCACAGAAGCCGGCGCGCTCCATGCAGCAGTCTGGGACGAGTATACCCATGCCCTAGCATTAGCATTGGTGCCGAAGTTGTATGAGGTGATGCTGACAAACACCACTTGGAAACTGCCGCCGTTGTAGCTGCAGCCACGGTGATTGCAGCCAGCCACCGTACAAAGAACCGCTCCAGACTGGCAAAGTTGGTCCGTCACCCGGTTAGGATTGCCGAGTACCTTGTGGTCACCGGTGACTGGGTCCCACACAGCGAGACATTGCCTGATCCTCATGTCATCCACCTTTTCGAGGAGGACACAGGCCATGGCGGCAATCGAGAGCCCGGCATCCGAACACAGGCTGCCGGAAGGGGATCCGCGTTTTTGTCATGGAGGCGAATAAGCGGCCTGCTGATTCGTCGTATCCGCTGGTGTAGGAGCTAGATAGGAAGCCGAGGAGGGGAGGCGTTCCATGGAACTCGCGGTAGCGGTGGGGAAATGTGGGGTCAGACAGGATATGGTGCCAGAGCTTGCACACCAGGGAGGCGTGTACGAGACACGCAGGGTCATCAGGCGGGAGGCGCAGGAGGATCTCGGCGATGGCGTCGTCAATCAGCTCGGGTGGCGGCGGCTGGCGACGCCGTAGCGACGGCGGTGCGGGGCAACAAGATCTCGTCATCTATTCGTCGTCGATCAGTTTGGTCTGAACGGGACACTTTTTACAGCAATATATGGCCGACCGGGTCCGACGTCGCCTACGTACGTTTCCGTACGATCCCACTCGTGGTGTTCTTTCCGTGTCCATCTCAGATTTTTCCGTGACTTTTTCCTTTTTCTTTTTCTTGTTTTCTGGTCCCACTATGGATGTTCCTGTTGCGTGACCTTATTTTTGGTTTGTTCTCCTCTTCCGACGTGTCTTCCGTTTTTAGTATAGTGTTTCTTTCCTGCTAGACCCACCTACGATATTTTTGTTCTGTGATCTTTTATTTTTTTTCCTTTAATGGGGTATCTTATGTTTTCTTATTGTTGCAAAGATAAAAAAATAAATAATAATTTCTCTTTAAAAAAGGCAGAAAAATAGAGTGCTTATGTATAGGACACTAGTGGTGCTCATCACAATAGTTGTGAGACCAAAAAGGAACCTGGTGTTAGAAGACATATATTGTACCAAGGTGTATCTAGGGACGTGGCTTGTATATTAGGAAGTTGAGAGATTTGTGGGATTTGTTGTAACAAAATGTAAGCCACGCAGGGGGCTTTTCCCAGCCTATTTTAACACGCATCTGACAGACCCAGAGCTCATCTCGTTCCCCCTAATCTTTACATGGTATCGAGTTTTTTTTTCCAATTGGAATAGATCCTCATGGGCCAAAGTTCAGCCGCCGCCGCCGCCGCGGCATTCTCCTTCAGGTTTCTCCCTCCCGTCCCTGAGAAACTCAATCGCGGAAACTACAACATGTGGCTCGCCCAGGTTTCTTCGAGTCTCAACGGCGCCAAGTTCGCCGGGTACATCAAACCCGACACTGCGCCGCTAGCCGCCTTCCTTGAAGGCGCCGTCGATTGTGCAACCGGCAAGAGGGGGGATTCGGTGCCCAACCCCGACTACGAGACGTTGATGACCCATGATCAGCAGGTCTTGAGTTATCTCTTCTCTTCGCTCTCCAAGGAGATCTTCGCGTAGGTTTCTTCGGCGACCACCGTGTTCGAGCTCTGGGCGGCCATTCAGGATCGCCATGCCTCCCAGTCTCGGGCTCGGATCATCGCTAGGCGCATGGCGCTCGCCACTACGTCCATGGGCTCCTCCACCATATGGCAGAGTACTTCACCAAAATGAAGGGCCTAGTCGACCACATGGCCTCGGCGGGTAACAAGATGGATGACGACGATCTCGTCACCCACATCCTCACCGGCCTGGGTGAGAGATATGAATCCATTGTGACGGCCATCGCGACGCCCGTCGAGCCGATCACGATCCCTGAGCTCTATGCTCGATTGATCGCCACTGAGTAGCGCAAGGGCCTTGGCAGTGGGGACTCTCGGTCTTCCGCCAACACTGTCGTCAAAGGAAATCGCAAAAGCGGCAACTCCTCCAACCAGTCCCATGACCGCGGTGGCAGCCGTGGGGGCTTCACTTGTGGCGGTGGTCCCGGTGGAGGCCGCGGGCATGGAGGCAATGGCAACACCGGGATCGGCAATGGCAAACATAGCAGCAACTTCCTCTCCGGTGTCTTCTGTTAGCTCTGTGGCAAGGAGGGCCACACCATTGTGTGCTGCTTCAAGCGCTTTGATCCAAACTTCACTGACCCACCACAGCAGCAGCAGAAGAGCGCGTCCTCGGCGACTACATCCTTCTATGGGGTGGACACAAATTGGTATATGGATTCCGGCGCCACAGACCACATCACGGGGGAGCTAGAGAAGCTGTCCTTCCGCAACAAGTACCGCGGCGGGGAGCAAGTTCTTGTGGCTGATGGGCAAGGCATGAAGATTGCAAACACTGGCCATAGCACTATTTATTCCCCTACTAGAAATCTGCATCTCACTCATATTCTTCATGTACCTCAGGCCACAAAGAATCTTTGCTCTATAAATCGCCTTGCTAGGGATAACAATGTGTTTCTTGTTTCACCCCGATCGTTTTTTCATCAAGGAACTGGTGACGAAGAACATCCTTCACAGAGGCAGATGTGAAGGGGCCTCTATCCTCTTCGTCCACATCATTACCCACACCGAATAAGCAAGCTCTTGGTGCCATCAAGCCATCCACCTCCTTGTGGCTTCATCGGTTAGGTCATGCGTCATCTCGCGTCGTTCAACAAGTCTTGAGTCATCATAGTCTTCCTATTCTTCATGATTCGAATAAAGCTAGGGTTTGTGATGCTTGCCAACAAGGCAAGAGTCATTAGTTGCCATACCCAAGTCCACTAGTGTGTCAGATGGACCTATGGACCTTATTTTTTTAGATGTATGGGGCCCGCTCGTTCCTCAGTCAGTTGATACACTTATTATGTCAGCTTCATTGATCATCACGGTAAATTTACTTGGGTTTATATGCTGCATCACAAATCCGAAGTATTTCATATTTTTCATGAGTTCCAAAGTCTTGTTCAACAGCTGTTTGATAGAAAAATTTGTTGTGTACAAACGGACCGGGGAGGTGAATATCAGGCTCTCCATTCCTTTTTCAAGCACATTGTAATTAGTCATCAGGTGTCATGCCCTCATGCTCACTAGCAAAACAGCTCTGCTGAGCGAAAGCATCGCCATATTGTAGAGGTAGGACTCACCTTGCTTGCTCATGCCTCCCTACCCTTAAAATTTTGGGATGAAGCCTTCTTGACAGCTGTTTTTCTTATTAATCACTTGCCATTCAGAGTCATCAACAATAAAACACCATTTGAGTGTCTCTTTGGTTAAACTCTAGATTATTCTTTCTTACGAGTTTTTGGGTGTGCGGTTTGGCCCAATCTTCGCCCCTTTACTCTAACAAGCTTCAATTCCGATCTAAACAATGTGTTTTTATAGGGTATAGCACGTTACGTAAAGGATACAAGTGTCTCGACCCTAAAGACGGCTGTGTGTATGTTTCACATAATGTCGTTTTTGATGAGGAGGTTTTTCCGTTCACATCCCTCCACCCCAATGTTGGAGGTCTTCTCCAAAAGGAACTCGAGCTTCTACTCGATATCCTTCTTCCTCCATCATCTAGCTATGGGGAAAAATTGTTGCTGGACCAGGGTATGCCTTCTTCGACTAACAATAACCCTGTCTCGAGCTCTGTTGATAATTGCCAGGAAACAGGAACAACCGTGCCTCCAAACCATGAAGAATCAGCATTGGCACAGCGACATTTTATGTGCTGGCCCAATGGGTGCAGCACGGCTTCCTACCTTGATCCGCCTAATGCGCAGGCGCTGCTGTCTGCAGATGTCAGCGCATCCACCTCTTGGGCTTCGGTGTGCCAGCAACCAACAGCCGCGTGGCGGCCGCACCCACCAACATAACGGATGTGGGGGCTGGGCAGGTGCTTTGGGGTCTTCTGCACCCCTTGGCTCACCGCCGCCTACTGCTCCAAGCTCTCCCACGCCACAGACAGATCCTGCCAGGTCCGCAGGGGCCATGCTGAAGCCGACGGCATCTGATCCGGATGGATCCGCTAGGGCCCATGAAATCCTGTTCGGGGAATCTTCTATGGCTCCCAGATCAGCGCCCTCACCTGCACCATTGCCTCCACCTCCTCCACCACCACCACCACCGCGACCGGCTAACCGCTTGTCTCACGGGATTCGTCAACCCAAACGGTATATTGATGGCACTACAAAATGGTGTATGCATGCACAGACTCCTGCAGGTGAACCGAGCACTCTCAATGAAGCTCTTTCTGATCCAAACTAGGTTGTTGCCATGGACTTCGAGCATCAGGCGCTGCTTCAGAATAAGACCTGGCGTCTGGTTCCTCGTCCTATGGGGGAAAACATTGTTGGGTGCAAATGGGTATACAAGATCAAGTGCAAGGCAGATGGGTCCATTGATCGGTACAAGGCTCACCTCGTCGCTAAGGGTTTCAAACAACAGTATGGCAGTGACTATGAAGAGACATTCAACCCGGTTGTTAAGGCGACCACAATCAAGCTCATCCTCTCCATTGCTGTGTCACGGGTGTGGTCTCTTCATCAGCTAGACAGACAAATTGCTTTTCTTCATGGCCTCCTCGAAGAAGAGGTCTATATGCAGCAACCACCAGGTTATGCAGATTCGGCTCATCCCACCCATGTATGTCGCCTTGACAAAGCACTATATGGTCTAAAGTAGGCTCCTCGAGCGTGGTATGCTCGTCTCTGCCAACGTCTTGAATCCTTGAGGTTTGTGGCTTCCAAGGCTGATACATCCTTTTTCTATTACAATAAAGATAGCTATGTAATGTTTGTCCTTGTTTATGTTGATGATATTATTGTTGCTAGCTCCTCTTCCCAGGTGCTGATGCTCTACTCAAGGATTTACAGAAGGACTTTGCCCTCAAGGACTTGGGTGTCTCGCATTTTTTCTTGGGCATTGAGGTCAAGCACACTCCATCTGGCTTGTTGCTCTCTCAAGAGTGCTATGGTACTGATGTTCTCAAGCGCTCTAGCATGGATAAGGCTCATCCGGTGGATACACCTCTGTCACCATCCGAGAAGCTCAGTTTGGTTGCTGGGGATCCTCTAGGCTCCGAGGATTCCACTCGATATCGCAGTATAGTTGGTGCTCTTTAGTACTTAACCTTGACTCGGCCTGATATTTGCTTTCCTGTTAACAAAGTTTGTCAGTTGCTTCACGCACCCACTACAGTTCATTGGAGCGCCGTCAAGAGGATTCTTCATTATTTTCGTGGGACTCTTACTCTCGGACATCATATTCGCCGCTCTAGTTCCATGATGGTGAGTGCCTTCTCTGATGCCGACTGGGCAGGATGTGTTGATGATCGGCGCTCAACAGGGGGCTTTGTTGTATTCTTGGGTGCAAATCTGGTTTAATGGATGGCCAGAAAATAGTCCATCGTGTCTCGGTCAAGCACAGAGACGGAATACAAGGCGTTAACAAATGCTACTGCTGAGATCATGTGGGTTTAGAAACTTCTGACCGAACTCATGGTACCGCATCCTCCTGCTGCCCGGCTGTGGTGTGACAATTTGGGTGCCACCTACCTTTCTGCTAATCCAGTGTTCCATGCTCGGATGAAACATATTGAAATTTACTTTCACTTTGTACGTGAGAGAGTGGCGCAGAAGCTACTTGATATTCTGTTCATCACCTCTAGTGATCAACTTGCTGATGGTTTCACCAAAGCTATTCCTGCAATGGAGTTGAAGAAATTTAGATTCAATCTTAACCTTATCAGTGGCTAAGATTGAGGGGGAGTGTTAGAGGATGTACTTAGACATATATTGTACCTAGGTGTATCTAGGGACGCGGCTTGTATATTAGGAAGCTATGAGATTTGTGGGATTTGTTGTAACCAAATGTAAGCCACGCAGGGGGCTTTTCCCTGCCTATATTAACACGCATCCGAGAAACCGAGAGGTCATCTCGTTCCCCCTAATCTTTACACCTGGCTCCTGGCAACCTCCGATCGTTGGCAAGCTCAAGATGCAATCAAGAACAACTCGATTTCACAGAGAACACAAGTATGTTGTGCTGGCAAACAAGGCCACCTTTTTGTTGAGTTGCATATAACTATATAAGATATTACAAAGATGCAAAACATGATCCCCACTATTTGGTTGCGCCATCCCCACTACAAAGATGCAAATCAGGCATGCAGGGCACACGCCACTACTCTTACTTAGCTCACGATCAACAAGAACACTTATCCAAAATTCAACTAGCTAAAAAGTAGAGACACTCTGAAGCGGACTTTGAAACAAACTCCAACAGCTAACTGAACCAACTGGACGGAAGCAAACGGTAAGCGCCTGGCATATGCAGCAAAACACTCATATTCATTATTTTCGAAATGAAAACATGGGAATTTCTCTTCTGGTCCTGAGTGACTGAGTGAACATGTCAGGTATACCATTGCCCATCGATATAACATTAATAAAAGACGAGTTAAGATTATCTGCGAATTTCAACATGGCTGCTGGACAATCGCAAGCAACTAGACAACAAAGCATAATTGATCACAATGTCTTCGTAAATTGAATTATCAACACAATACTTCAGTTTTCAAAGCACAACAGGTCCTGAAATAGGCAGGCAGCGTACAATTGACAGTGGCTATCTGTGGATAGCAAAATCTGAAAAGTTAGCAAGCAGAGATATTAGAATTGTTATTAAATATTACTAACACAATTAGCTTTATATGATGAACAATACAAGGAGTGCAAACAAAATGTCCCTAAGCCAGTTATTTGTCACAGAAAACTTCCAAAGGTCCCGTGCTTCAGAATTAGGCTAGCCAGCGTTGATATATATAAAAAATACTAGATCAACAACCTGTGGCTAAGTGGCTTATTGATAGACAAAAATCAAGTATATTACGAGGAGCCCAATGGACAAAAATCATATGTGTCGCTGTATTGTTAGAAGGTATTCAGTTTTCTATTGAACTAAAATGTCCATTTAGAATTTATAAAGTGCGTGCCGAAAGTAAATAGCAAGGCCATAGTTTATTTACTTGGAATGTAAAAACTCAAGTAGGGGACCAAGTAATCATAGTAGTAGTACTCAGGCTTGCTTAGTTTCTTGAACCGCTCTGATTTTAGCTCAAACATGAACCCTCTACCATCTTCGACAGCCAGTAATAGAAGATCCACACCTTCGGCGAATCCAACGACATCGATCACTTTGTTGTATGTGTCCACAGTCCCAATAATAGAAACTGGCAGATTGTTAAGCAAGATAACTCTATGTTGTACCCATCAGATAGATCCATCTGGATTAAACTTTGTCGCCCACAAGTGGAGGGTTGAAAATTCATTTGTAACACCGGCAAAACCCAGCGAACCGTCCTCCATAGCCATTAGCATACCAGGTAGGGTGTACGTGCATGGTGAGCTAATCACAGTCAAGCATCCTTTTCTAAGATCATAGTTGAGAATTCCAGCACCTGGGCTGAGCAAGTAGATTTGCTCCCCAACAATGGCTGCACGTCTCCTCTCGACAGAGGCATCAGGCCAGTCATGATGTATCCGTACAGAAACCGCGTGCTCCATGAAGCAGTCTCGGACGAGTATACCCATGCCCTAGCAGCATTGTTATTGGTGCCTTGGTTGTAATTGTATGAGGTGGTCACAAACACCACTTGGAAAGGGCCGCCATGGCAGCCAGCACGGTGGTTGCAGCCAGCGGCCGCACAGAGAACTGCTCCAGTCTGGTCAAACGGGTACGTCGCCTGGGTAGGATTGCTGAGCACCTTGAGGTCGCAGGTGACAGGGTCCCACACAGCGGGACTTGCTGACGACCTGATCGTGGCCGTGCCATCCACCATGTCGAGGAGGACACGGCCATGGCGGCAGTTGGATTTGTAAAAAATAATATTTTTCTAATGATTAATTGCAAATTCAGCAGATGGATTTGTAAAAATTAAAAAATACAGCACCTGTCGGCAGCTGGAAGACCGACAGGGGGCTTGTCGGCATCCGGAAGACCGACAGGTTCCTATCGCAGTGACCATCGCCGGACGCCTCGTCTGCCGGGACGAACTCGCCCGTCTGCTGGTCGAGCACCCACGCCGCCCAACGCTTCGGCCGCGAGTAGCGTCGCGGACCGGTCCTCCCCTTGGCCACCTCCACGCTCTTGCGGTCGCGGTTCATCGCCGCCTCCACCTGCGCCACGGTGGCCGCCATCACGTCGGCGTCGACGTGGACCTCCCGCTCGGCCGTGCTGCCGCTGGTGCTGTGAGAGAAGCTCTACCCTTTGCGTCCTCCGATATACGGAGTATTTGATATTTTTTATATACAAATTTGTATATATAAAACTCTATAAAGTCTGACTTGTCCCAACCTGCATTCTTGTATTTGAGTTATTTCGAATACAAATTTGTTGAGTTTAGTGAGTTTATTGCGGCGCAGGTGGAGGCGGCGTGGGTGCTCGACCAGCAGACGGGCGAGTTCGTCCCACGGCGATAGGAACCTGTCGGTCTTCCGGATGCCGACAGGCCCCCTGTCGGTTTTCCAGACGCCGACAGGGCTGCGGACAGGTGTTGTATTTTTTAAGTTTTACAAATCCATCTGCTGAATTTGCAATTAATCATTAGAAAATATTAATTTTTTTAAAAATAATATTTACAGCGATCTAAATCATCTATTCGTCGTCGATCAGTTTGGCCTGAACGGGCCGGCACAATTATTTACAGCGGTATTTGGCCGGGTCCGACGTTGCCTACGTTTCCGTATCCCATGTTGGTGTTCCGCGCGTCTTTCACTGTCCGCCTCCGCCTCGGTTCTTTCCCGCTATTTCTTAAAACTAGGAGGAAAGATCATCAAAGATATAATATATCCCTTGCGCTAGTTGTGTCTTGTAGCTTCCCAAACCGTCGCATCTCTCGATTCATGGCGCCGCCACCGGAGCTGAACACCGACGTCGTCTACGAGATCCTGCTCCACCTGCCGCTAGACGACCCTGCGGGCCTCGTGCGCGCCTCCGCTGTCTGCAAGCCCTGGCTCCAGACTCTCACCGACCCTGTCTTCCTCCGCCGCTACCACACCTTCCACGGGACGTCCCGCATGCTCGGCTTCCTCCACAACTCAACCAACAAAGGCTTCGATTGCTTCGTCCCCACCACGGCGTTCCGCCCGCACGCCGCCGCTGCCGCTCACCGCACCTGCCGCGTACTTGACTGCCGCCACGGCCGTGTCCTCCTCCACGACCACTACCCCGGGGAGTTCATCGTCTGGGATCCTGTCACCGGCCGCGAGCACCGTATCCCGACTACACCTACACCAACCACGCGGTGCTCTGCGCCGCGGCAGGCGTCTGCGACCACAGCACCTGCAGCGGGGGGCCGTTCCTTGTAGCCTGCGCTGGCGTGCACAGCAGCGTTGTCACTGTGGGGGAATCCTTGGCACGCTTCTACTCGTCTGAGACCGGTGCATGGAGCGTACAAAGCAGGCTGAGCCATTTTTACCTCTCCTGCCTGGAGGACCAGCCTGCCACGCTCGTGGGGGATGCGCTCTACTTTAACGCCAGATTATTAGGCGATCTCCTGCGGTACGATGTTCTGGGTGGGGGTGGCCTGATGCTGGTGACGCTCCCTCCTTGTAACTATGAAAGTGCCATTGTCATTACAGCAGGCAATGATGAGCTGGGATTAGCCACCATTGATGATGACATGCTAGCTCTGTGGTCGGGTGAGATGCTTCCCAACGGAGATGACAAATGGTCACACATCAAGCTTATCGATCTCCAGAATCTGCTCCCTATTGACATTGACATGAGCTCACCATGGTTGAGTGGATTTGCTGAAGAAGCCAATCTCATTTTCTCGAGCGCAGCTGACAATGGAATCTTCACTATTGATCTCAAGTCACTGCTGGTGAGGAAGGTGTGTGAGATGGGCAATGTCGACCCTGTCTTTCCCTACGTCAGCTTCTACACTCCAGCTGGTACTGCCTCTCGATCTTGTGCTTCTCCATCTTTGTTTGGTTCACATGTGTGACTAATCAGTCATGGCATATATAGTCATATACTCATATAGTTGGCTCTTTGTTAGAGTATGAAGTTAATGTGTATTACCTAGCTAGATAAGTAAATAGTTGATTTTGATTTAGAGAAACAAGAAAAACATTGAGAATGATATATGTGGTTGAGAAAATCTATGTCCTATTAAGATGTTGTGGGAATATCGTCCTATTTAACACTTGCATGGCTTATCAGCTTATGCAGGTTTACCATTGCACTTAAAAATTTAATCGTTTCAAGGACACTCTGGTTTGGCCGTTGGTACAGAAGGAAATATAAAATATTTAATATTTAATATCAGTAATATTGTATTTAGATAGATTAGATAGTACAATTTCCTGATCCATAAACTTCATTTCAAGTTTATCCTTCATAAATTGTCACTGTAGTCAAACTTTATTTACAACAGAAGCAAGTAAAAACGACTAGGCATGTTACATTGTCTGTAAATTATGGGAGGTATGTTTCAGTTTATTATATTGGCTCATGAATCACTTCACTCTCCATGCACTGCTTTCCTATTGAATAGTCACAGAGGTATGTTTTAGTTTGTGTGTTAAATTTTTGAAATGAAACATGGCCATCAGTTTCACTCATGTTGTCCTCTCCACATTGGCCAGTAGCATGAGCTCCCAGGCACCTAGGCCTCCTGGAACAAAACCTCCTTCACTAGCTCAGACCACCATTTTGAGAAATAAAACACACTATAATATATTTCATTTTCATTGGCTTCATCAACAGAAAACGTGTCGAGGAAAATGGGAAGGTCCTAAAGCTCACATAACTATTTTTTCTCTGCAATGATACGACGTTGCCGAGGTGATCGCAGGGGAGAATTGAGGAGTAGGCTGGACTGTGAATTAGAATGCGGAGGATTCTGAGGAACCTTAGTGGTGGGAGCTTCTCCGATGTCGGCGGCTTAAACGCCCGACACCACTGTCGAAGGGTAAAACCCCACCCCAATACTCGGGGAGGTTTATTCCTTCTTCAATAATCTGATTATAAACTATAGGTGCCCCTTTATAGGTTAGGTGAACGTCCTAATAAATCATAATAATTCCATAATTACCATAATAGAATTTCTAGAACTCCTCCCTTCCTTTCCTTACATAATCAGACAAGCCTCTAGCCACGGCTGGGCCTTGGCCAGCGTCTATACTGATGCCCAACGAAAGCGTCTATAACACTTCCCTCCCGAACGAATAGCTCGTCCTCGAGCTAAAATGTTGCATAGCGATCCTTGAAGTCATTGACATCTTCCCATGTAGCATCAGTAGCAGTGCGGCCATCCCAATGATGAACAAGAAGCTGCCAACGTCTGTGGTTCAAACAAGAACGAATAATGGCCACATGAAAGACATCATGAATACGAGCCTTGGGTGGAAGACAAAGACGATAGGCCATGGTACCCAAATGCTTTGTGATCTGATAGGGCCCAAAAAAATTGAGGTAGAATTAGCAACAGGAGTGATGCCAACTATTTTAAGATGATAAAGGCGAAGCATAACCCAATCACCAATAGAGAACTCAACAAAACGATGCTTCTTGTCATGCTCCCTCATAGTATATTGTGCCAACTCCAAACGAGCACGGATGTCCAACAAGAAGGAATCATGGTAACGTAGTTGACAGTCAACAGCTAAAACATGGGCTGAACCAGGAAGATAAGTGACCAAAGATGGTGGAGATCGACCATAAACCACCTCAAACGGTGTTGCACGAAGAGCGAATTGATAGAGGTGTTCAAGCAAAACTCTGCCCATGGCAGCCATTGCAACCAAGAACAAGGTCGGTCCCTAGCCAAATACCGCAGATACATGATAATAATATGATTGTCAAATTTTGGACCATTGGATATGCTTTAAAATTCATGCAAATCAATAACTATTCGTCGCCTGATTCCCATTGCCCACCGAGCCTGATGCATCGCGCCTGCCCCGATGTCGCGCCTGCCTTGCCATGCCAACACCCCTGGATGAGTAACCACCCCTCCCCCCCCCCCCCCCCCCCCCCCCTCTTTCTCCTTAAGGCGTGATGGCAAGGTTCCCTCCTCCGCCATTATCCACCACCACCGAGAGCCGATACCTCGCTGATGGCAGGGAAGAAGAGGAGGACGTCATAGTCCGACAAGAAGGTACCCGCTAGGTCTGCTACCACCGATCATGTCCATTGCCGGTGTCGGAGAAGAATGGGAGATCGTCGAGTTGGAGAAGGCAGTTGCGAGTCTACCACCACCAGTCATAGCCCTTGTTGGTACCGGAGAAGAAGAGGAGCATGCGAAGCTCATCCGATGGCCCAAAATTTGAAAAATAGGGGGTGAGATTTCAGTAAATAAATATGTAGCATAATTCAATAAATAATAGTTTCTTTTATAAAGTAAATGCCAAAGCTCTATCGCTCAATTAAGGAAAATAGAGTTTTTGTACACAGTGGTTCCTAACACAACAGCTCAGTTGTGAGACCAAAAAGGAACCTCCTCCCACCCTTGGATGGTTTTATTTTAACCCTCAAAGGACATCGTCCTATGCCTTTGATCTATGTCTTCCTTGGTCAAAGTGGCCACCTTTGCACCACCCATCAAGCTGACTATGTGACGCGCTTCTGAGCCAAAATGCCAAGCATATCCTTTAAAAATTGTACAGTGCAATAACTCTTCTTCTCCTGATTCACATTGCCCACCAAGCCCGATGCATCACGCCACCTCCGCCACGCCCGATGCACCGTGCCACCCCACTGCGCCACCACCCGCCTCGCCGGCTAGTTGGATGGTGTCCACCTCGGTGCCTCCCCTCGGACCGTGTGCGACGACCTATAAGGCGCGGTCGTGCTGGATTGAAGCCGCATGAATTTTATGTAGGGATCACGTGCATGATATGAAATTGCTACATTTTGATTTCACTATTTACAGTTTATTGGGCCTAGATATTTTTGGAAGGAACAATATGCATGTTTTAGGATTTCATCACAAGCAGGAATGTTGGAGCACATAGAGTCGGAAATCAAGTACGATAATTGAGGAGGTTAGTTCATGTAACAATCCTAACAACGTCCCAGCAGAATTGATGAGAAATTGGGCCAACTCAGGCCTAGAAGAGGAGGAACCGCTGCAACAGATCGCATCTCGCACGCCGAGGGCTGCACGCGCGCGCCGAGAGAGGTGTGGGCGCGCCCGCGCCGCGGCCGCTGCCGTCTACTGGAAAGGCCACATTATCTAGATAAATTAGCAAAATAGAGATAAATAGAATAGGAAGCACCGGATCCGCAGGATCGTAGGTCGCTTAGGGGTCAGGTCTTCTCAGTACTTTAAACAAAGACCCCCTATGTACTCAATTCGATCAAGAAAGGAATAGGGGAAACCCTTTACCTTAGCTCTTTGGCTCTTGGCTCTCTCCTCCCCAACCCTAGCCGCCGCCTTCTCCCCGCGCCGTGCGCCGCAGCCGCCGCCGCCGCCGAGCACTGCAGCCCTAGGTCGCCGCCGCCCGCCCGCCGCCACCTACCTCCGCCTCCTCCGCTCACGGATCACCCTCCATGTGTCAACCGGAAACGAGACCCCTTATAGTTTACAGCTTATGTAAAAGCAAGATATAGAACCTGGAACTTAAAGCTAAAGGCCAACACCAATCCCACTAATAATGAAACAAGTGCAGTCCCACCTTAAATCTCATACGTCATACTACTTGTCATTACAACCCCAGTATTGCCTTAACGATGCAGGACCTCTCTCACATGAGCACCCTAAGCTTTCATGCACTTGAACCACCCACTCTTGGTGCCTCACTGCCTGTACATGTTGCTTTCAATGCTGCACCAATTCAAAGAATTTGATAATAACATCAGCTGGTTGTGGAATCAAATTTCCTCTGGATGAATTTCGCCAATCAAACGGCAGTATAATTTATTATTCACTGGAACAACATTTATTTAACATGAACACTTGCACCAACTCAATAAGAAAAATATGTTCGTAATTTTAGCACCGATGTCTCTATTGGCTGAGAGAAGAGGGCACAGATGAACAAGATTAGAGACAGATAGAAGGTATATTAAGTGTAGAAGTTTATGCAAGTAATTATTATTTTTATTCTCTCTCCTGCCGCTTACTTTCCAGACAATGGCTACGTTGTCTAGACCTTACTTACATCATACAGTGAGCGAATAAAATGCATCATATATAGATCAATAAATTATATATTGAGCATATCTAATAAGTTTAAAAGACTGCCCATATATATTAAAAAGATTTAAGTACGATAAACCCTAAGATAGTGATATTGCCCTTAATCTTGATCTTATCATGCCATGCTAGTAACCAACTTTTTGCTTGTTCTAAATATTGCAATTAAGACCCAAAACTAAGTAAATGGTAAACCCATACCTGGAGTGTAGAAGCTCATGTATGGAACGACGGTGTTGACTTTTCCTTCGTATACCTTCTTCACCTTATATGTCTCCACATCAACTGTATATACCACATCATCTTCCCTCATGAAAATGATACCCGCATCTTCCGCGCAGCAAACCAAATAAAGTTTGGAGGAGGCAGCATCATCAGGGAGCAACGTCTTAAGCTTAATGCCTCTGCTTGGTTTCTTCCATTCCTCACCTACTTCACAAGCATCCTGCTTCCTCAACCAGATGCAGAGTTTGGACCCTTGCTTAGTGGCGAGCCCCAATTCACCATTCTCGGTTCCAAAGAGCACAGATGACTGTCGCCGACCATGGGGTAATAAAGATGGTAGCAGGATACATGATATTTCTTGCAATTCGAAATTGTACTTGAGAACTCTGTTTCCCAAAACTTCCATAAAGTAGAGTGCGTTCCCCACGAGTGCACTTCCCAGGGAAAAGAAAACGTATCCAGGTACCTGCTTACTAGAGATTGGCTCGCTCCAGGCAGCAGTTTTGGATGCGTAGGTGCAGATGAAGGTCCCTGCATCCAGGCCTAGGAAGACAATGGCCACAAAAACCACGATAAAAGGTTGGTGGTGGCAATCAAGGTGGTTGCAGGCGCCAACAGCACAGAGAACGGCCCGTCAGAAAACTGCGGCTGGATGGGCAACATCAGCTCCTCGTCCGTGACGGGGTCCCAGACAACGATGTCGCCACCCTTCCCACGGAGCAGGACACGGCCATGTCGTGCGTCGATCGAGCACGGGCCCGTTCCCGCGGTCGGCCTCCGGGGAACAGAAGGCGGTCGTCGGCACGAAGCGAGCCATGTCAACATCTGTGCTGTTGCAGAGGATCCCCAGCATCGGGGGCCTGCGGTGGAACTCGCGGAAGCGGCGGCAGAAGCCGGCGTCAGTGACAAGGCGGCGCCAACGCCTGCAAACGAGCGCGGCCCGGATGAGGCTCGCCGGATCGTTTGGCGGCAGGCGGAGAAGTACCTCTTCCACGAGGTCATCCACCAGCGGCGCCAGCATGGCGGCCTCGCTCGGGCGGGCTCTCTGAGCCCGGCGGCAGGCGGCGGAGCGAGGGTTTCGTTGCTCGGTTTGGGGAGAAGATCGGAGATCGCACGCATGAAGGACAAAAGAAACGACAAAGGAAATCCAACTCGTCTGAAATTCTCTCGAAAAAAAAAAACTCGTCTGAAGTTGTATCCTCGTCCGAGTCTGTATGGGCCCTGATGGTGGGTGCAGGCCCGTCTACAAACTGACGTCAGCCCAACTCGACTGAGCTCCGTGCAGAGTCGTCCGATGGCAATGAGGTGCAGTTGTTTCAGCAGAATCGTTGAATGGCTCAGTGGTATATCATCTTCTCACGTTATTACTTGTTTTCCCTTTTCGGCCATGCCAACTACCAAATGCCTTTTTTTTCATATAAGATAAGATGAGAAGAAAACAAATGTAAATGAATTGACTAAAATACATACAGGATACTCAAACTATTGGCCTCCTCCCATCTAGGTACCTAAACTATGAAAATGACTATGTGGGTACCTGATCTTTTGACGCTGAACACCAAAGGTGTAAAATCTGCCATGTCAGCACCAATTTTCCAAAAAAAAACATCGCTTTCTCCTCTTCGCAACTAAGTCCTCTTCGAAAAGAGATAGGTTTTTTTTTGAAAAATTGGTGCTGACGTGGCAGATTTTAGACCTTTGGTGTGCGGCGGCAAAAGATGATGTACCTAAATAGACGCTTTGATAGTTTTGGTCCATAGATGGAGGAGGCCAATAGTTTAAGTACCCTGGATGCATTTTACTCAAATGGATTCATTGTTGATCTAGTATGTACATGTATAATTGTGTATTGTGAAATAGTACTCCGAAGGAGTGCCCGCGATTTCGGTGACAAGAATAGGCATACCAGAGTTGTTGCGCTAATACGGTCATGGTTGAACCGTGCCCTAGGAAGAGGTTATAGTCAGAATCGGATTACAAAAATCCATATAAATGTATATTGAATCCAGCTTTGTGATCAATGTACATTGGATACAATACCTAGTGGGAAAAAATGAGAAGAAATATATGTACGTGGATATAATATGAGGTATTGACATATAGTTTCCCGAAACAAGGAAAGACATGCCTTACTGCCAGTTGTAGATATATATAAGAGACGGATTATTAGAGATTCTTAAAACTAGGAGGAAAGATCATCAAAGATATAATATATCCCTTGCGCTAGTTGTGTCTTGTAGCTTCCCAAACCGTCGCATCTCTCGATTCATGGCGCCGCCACCGAAGCTGAACACCGACGTCGTCTACGAGATCCTGCTCCGCCTGCCGCTAGACGACCCTGCGGGCCTCGTGCGCGCCTCCGCCGTCTGCAAGCCCTGGTTCCGGACTCTCACCGACCCTGTCTTCCTCCGCCGCTACCACGCCTTCCACGGGACGTCCCGCATGCTCGGCTTCCTCCACAACTCAACCAACAAAGGCTTCGATTGCTTCGTCCCCACCACGGCGTTCCGCCCGCACGCCGCTGCTGCCGCTCACCGCACCTGCTGCGTACTCGACTGCCGCCACGGTCGTGTCCTCCTCCATGACCACTACCCCGGGGAGTTCATCGTCTGGGACCCTGTCACCGGCCGCGAGCACTGTATCCCCGACGAGGATCCCGACTACACCTACACCAACCACGCGGTGCTCTGCGCCGCGGCGGGCGTCTGCGACCACAGCACCTGCAGCGGGGGGCCGTTCCTTGTAGCCTGCGCTGGCGTGCACAGCAGCGTTGTCACTGTGGGGGAATCCTTGGCACGCTTCTACTCGTCTGAGACCGGTGCATGGAGCGTACAAAGCAGGCTGAGCCATTTTTACCTCTCCTGCCTGGAGGACCAGCCTGCCACGCTCGTGGGGGATGCGCTCTAAGATTATTAGGCGATCTCCTGCGGTACGATGTTCTGGGTGGGGGTGGCCTGATGCTGGTGACGCTCCCTCCTTGTAACTATGAAAGTGCTGTCATTACAGCAGGCAATGATGAGCTGGGATTAGCCACCATTGATGATGACATGCTAGCTCTGTGGTCGGGTGAGATGCTTCCCAACGGAGATGACAAATGGTCACACATCAAGCTTATCGATCTCCAGAATCTGCTCCCTATTGACATTGATATGAGCTCAGCATGGTTGAGTGGATTTGCTGAAGAAGCCAATCTCATTTTCTTGAGCACAGCTGACAATGGAATCTTCACTATTGATCTCAAGTCACTGCTGGTGAGGAAGGTGTGTGAGATGGGCAATGTCGACCCTGTCTATCCCTACGTCAGCTTCTACACTCCAGCTGGTACTGCCTCTCGATTTTGTGCTTCTGCATCTTTGTTTGGTTCACTGCAATGTGTGACTAATCAGTCATGGCATATATAGTCATATACTCATATAGGTGGCTATTTGTTTAGGGTATGAAGTTAATGTGTATTACCTAGCTAGATAATTAATAGTTGATTTTGATTTAGAGAAACAAGAAAAACATCGAGAATGATATATGTGGTTGAGAAAATCTATGTCCTGTTTACCTGTTAGGATGATGTGGGAATATCGTCCTATTTAACACTTGCATGGCTTATCAGCTTATGCACGTTGCACTTAAAAAATTTAATCGTTTCAAGAACAGTCTGGTTGGGCCGTTTTGTACAGAACGAAATATAAAATATTTATATCAGTAATATCGTATTTAGATAGATTAGATAGTTAATACTGCATTTAGATTTAGAGACACCCACAAAACGTTGACAATTATATATGTGGTCAAAACATTCAACACATACCTAGGAGGTTGTTTATCTTTTGTTCTGTATTCTCTTTTGTCTGACCAATCTGAAAATCACACCAAAAAAGATACTGGAAATCCTTAAACTTAGCATGTTGCTCATACAGACTAATGCTTGATTTAGGTCTAAAGAAACAATAAAAAACTTGATAACGATGTATGTGCTCAAGAAAATGAATGCACAGCTAGGAGGCCATTGATCTGTTCTCCTGCATGTTTAACCCTTGTATAGCAATTCTAAAAAATAATCCTGCCATAAAAATAATTCAAGCCTTCATAATTTGTGTATTGTGGTGCCTCAGGGACGGTAAATAAGATTTCCTGATCCATAAGCTGGTTGCAAGCTTTATCCTTCATAAATTGTCATTGTAGTCAAACTTTATTTACAACAGAAGGGAGTAGAAATGTCTAGACATGTTACATTGTTTGTAAATTTAGAGACATAAGAAAACCATTGAAAACTCTATACTTGGGACATTGAATACGTGCCTAGGAGATTATTGATGAATTCTCCTGTTATTCATCCTTGTGGTCTTGTGTGGCGAATCAGAAAATCTCTCCGAAAATACAGTTTTGTAAACCTTGAGGTTCATTATGTTGCTCATTTAGATCGACGTGTTTCATTGCTGACTTTGTTGTTTTATTTCAGCTCTGTCTCGGGGCACACTGCAATCACCTGTGGAGACTCAGTGATCCTCTAAGATCCACCACTTTGCAGTGTTGGTGCTTCTTTATGTTGAACAGTTCAACAAATCTACCGTCTTGCAGAGCGGCTTTATAGTATCCGGTCCTTTGTGTTGTCTTTAGAAAGTTAGTAAAAACAATGCTCATTTTCATATCCAGATAGTACTCTACTTATTGGACTTCAGTGAGACAAAAACTATGTTTTAGTTTATGCCATTATGGAAGGTATGTTTTAGTTTATTATATTGGCTCATGAATCACTTCACTCTCCATGCACTGCTTTCCTATTGAATAGTCACAGAGGTATGTTTTAGTTTGTGTGTTGAATTTTTGAAATGAAACATGGTCCTCAGTTACACTCATGTTGCCCTCTCCACATTGGCCAGTATCTTGAGCTCCCAGGCACCTAGGCCTCCCGGAACAAAACCTCCTTCACTAGCTTAGACCAACATTCTGAGTAATCAAACACACTATAATCTATTTCATTTTCATTGGCTTCATGAACAGAAAACGTGTCGAGGAAAATGGGAAGGTCCTAAAGCTCACATAACTATTTTTTTTTCTCTATGATATGGCGATGTCGAGGTGATCGCAGGGGAGAATGGAGGAGTAAGCTGGATTGTGAATTAGAATGCGGAGGATTCTGAGGAACCTCGGTGGTGTGAGGTTCTCGATGTCGGCAGCTTAAATGCCCGATGCCACTGTCGAAGGGTAAAACCCCACCCCAATACTCAAGGAGGTTTATTCCTTCTTCGATAATCTGATTATAAACTATAGGTGCCCCTTTATAGGTTAGGTGCACGTCCTAATAAATCATAATAATTCCATAATTACCATAACGGAATTTCTAGAACTCCTCCCTTCCTTTCCTTGCATAACCAGCCAAGCCTCTAACCACGGCTAGGCCTTGGACGGCGTATATACTGACGTCCAATAAAAGCATATTTAACACTTCCCTCCCGAACAAATAGCTCGTCAGTGAGCTGAAATGTTGGATAGCGATCCTTGAAGTCGTCGACATCTTCCCATGTAGCATTAGCAGGAGTGCGATCGTCCCAATGAACAAGAAGCTGCCAACGTCCGCGGTTCAAACGAGAACGAATAATGGCCACATGAAATACATCATGAATATGAGCCTTAGGTGGAAGACAAAGACGATACGCCATGGTACCCAAGCACTCTATGATCTAATAGGGCCCAAAAAATCAAGGCAGAATTAGCAACAGGAGTGATGCCAAGTATCGTACGATGACAAAGGTGAAGTGAAACCCAATCACCAACAGAGAACTCAACAAAACGACGCTTCTTGTCATGCTACCTCATAGTATATTGCGCCAACTCCAAACGAGCATGGATGTCCAGCAAGGAGGAATCATGGTCACGTAGTTGACAGTCAACAGCTTAAACATGGGCTGAACCAGGAAGATAAGTGACCAAAGATGGTGGAGGTCGACCATAAACCACCTCAAACAGTGTTGCATGAAGAGCGGACTGATAGGAGGTGTTCAAGCAAAACTCTGCCCAGGGCAGCCATTGCAACCAAGAACAAGGTCGGTCCCTAGCCAAACATCGCAGATATATGATAATAATACGATTGTCAAATTTTGGACCATTGGATATGCTTTAAAATTCATGCAAAGCAATAACTCTTTGTCGCCTAATTCCCATTGCCCACCGAGCCCGATGCATCGCGCTTGCCGCGCCACACCCAGTGCACCGTGTCGCGCCTGCCCCACCACGCCAACACCCCTAGACAAGTAACCACCCCTCCCCTTCCCTCCTCTCTTCTCGTCAAGGCAGTGACGGCGAGGTTCCCTCGTCCGCCGTGATCCACCACCACCGAACGCCGGATACCTCGCTGATGGCAGGGAAGAAGAGGTGGACGTCATAGTCCAACAAGAAGGTACGTACCCACTAGGTCTGCTACCACCGATCATGGCCTTTTCCAGTGTCGGAGAAGAACAGGAGATCGTCAGAGTTGGAGAAGGCAGCTGCGGAGTCTACCACCACCGGTCATAGCCCTTGTTGGTACCGGAGAAGAAAAGGAGCATGAATCGCGAAGCTCATCCGATGGCCCAAAATTTGACAAATAGGGGTGAGATTTCAGTAAATAAATATGTAGCATAATTTAATAAATAATAGTTTCTTTTATAAAGAAAATGCCAAAGCTTTACCGCTCAATTAAGGAAAATAGAGTGTTTATACAGAGTGGTGCCTAACACAATAGCTCAGTTGTGAGACCAAAAAGGAACCTCCTTCCACCCTTGGATGGTTTTATTTTAACCCTCAAAGGACATCGTCCTACGCCTTTGATCTATGTCTTCCTTGGTCAAAGTGGCCCCTTTGCACCAGCCTTCAGGCTGACTGTGTGACACGCGTCTGAGCCAGAATGCCGAGCATACATGCTTCGAGCAATAACTCTTCTTCTCCTGATTCCCATTGCCCACCAAGCCCGATTGATCACGCCACCCCCGCCACGCCTGATGCACCGTGCCACGCCTACCGCGCCACCACCCGCCTCGCAGGCTAGTTGGACTATGTCCACCTGGGTGCCTCCTCTCGGACCGTGCGTGACGACCTCAAGGTGCGGTCGTGCTGGATTGAAAACGCATGAATTTTATGTTGGGATCACGTGCATGATATGAAATTGCAACATTTTGATTTCACTATTTACAGTTTATTGGGCCTAGATATTTTTAGAAGGAACAATATGCACGTTTTAGGATTTCATCACAAGCAGGAATGTTGGAGCACATAGAGTCAGAAATCAAGTATGATAATTTAGGAGGTTAGTTTATGTAACAATCCTAACGGCGGCCAAGCAGAATTGGGGAGAAATTGGGCCAACTCGGCCCAGAAGAGGAGGATCCGCCGCAATAGACCACGTCTCGCGGGCCGAGGGACCGCACGTGCGCGCCGGGTGAGGGGCGGGCGCGCCCATGCCGTCGCCGCCGTCTACGGGAAAGGCCACATCATCTAGATAAATTAGAAAAATAGAGAGAAATAAAATAAGAAGCATCGGATCCGCAGGCTCATATGTCGCTTAGGGGTCAAGTCTTGTCAGGACTGTAAATAAAGACCTCCCCATGTACTCAATTCAATCAAGAAAGGAATAGGACAAACCCTTTACCTTAACTCTTTGGCTTTTGGCTCTCTCCTCCCCAACCCTAGCCGCCGCCCTAGGGGCGCGCGCCCTAGGCTGCCGCCACCGCCCGCCGCAGCCTACCTCCGCCTCCTCCGCTCACAGATCTCCCTCCACGTGTCAATCGGGAACGAGACCCCTTATACCTGGTATCGGAAGACCAGCTACGATCCATGGATGCCACCACCACCATGAACACCGCCATGAACGGCAACATCGAGGAGATTTGCAATGACTTCAAGGCTAGACTTGTAAGTTCCGAGCTCCAACTCCGATCTCTACTGCAGCAACGAGATGACGCCACCAACAAGATCACCATCAACATCGACGATGCAATCGCCGAACTAGATCGGGATCTCAAGAAGGAAGATGAGCCGAATCGCATCACAAAAAATGTCACCATCAATGCCGATAACAAGCAGATTCTTCTCGGCACCACCGATGTCATGGTCCAACCCAGATTGGATCTGAACGTCGTCATTGACATGGCGGCTGTCACCAACGATGCCCACCAACTGCTCGATGAAATGCCCGACCAACCAGATCATCGCCGAACTACAACGACTACACCAGCAACAGCGCCGCAGCAAGCGGCAACGCTGCCGGACATCCTCCCCTTCGACATCACCACCCCGACGACAACACCAACACCATGTCACAACACAATGCCACGTCAACCGACGTCTGCATCCTCGACATTAGCACAGCCGACGATGTCAATCTGGATGCCACTGTCAACAAATTTATGGTGGAAACACAACAGATCAGGATAATCAACGACAAGGCGGATGTCAGGATCGACGCCTACCAAGTGCTCGATGATGTGCCCAACCAAGAGGAGCTTCACCTAACCATCGTGACCACGCCAGCAATAGACCGCAGCACGTTGACAACGCTGTCAGGTGCTTTCGCTGTCATCACCAGCGCCTCTGACTTCAACTCAACACGTCAACTCAACACCATGTACCAACATAAAGCGTGTTCCCAACAAACGCCCTGCCCATCAAGTAATTAACTTGGTAACCATATCGCTGAACGCATATTGGATCACCCCATGCAGCAACATCAGATAAGTAGGTGTAGACCAAGGTCTCCCAACCTCGAGAGCCCACAAAAATCACGAGGAAGGGTAGATGGTGACAGTCAGTGTGGTCGCAGGCGCCGGCAGCGGCGGAGCACAGAACTTCAACATTCCAGAACGTCACCTGCCGCGGAGGAAAGGGAATCTCCTGCTCCTTATCCGTGATAGGGGTCCCAGACCACGAGGACGTCACCTTCCCCACTCCGCCCCAAGAAGAGGACACGGCCATGTCGGGCGTCCAGCACGCTCCAGTTCACGCGGTCGGCCTCCCGGGGGCAGAAGGCGGCTGTGGGCACGCAGCAGGCCACATGGGGGTTGGAACGGTTGCATAGTATCCCCAGCTTCGGCGGCAGGCCGTGGAACTCGCAGAACGAGGGTTTCACTGATCGGCGGGTTTACCAGCGCCGGCGGCCGGCCGCGTAACGAGGGTTTCGCTGATCGTTTTGGCCTCTTGGGGGAAAATTGCATCGCACAGACGACGACAGGGGAGAGGAACTTAGCATTGTTTTGTTGGGCTCTTCATGTCCTGGTGGGCCCCGCGTCCGAATCTATATGAGCCCTGATTCTGGGTGCAGCAGGCCCATCTCCAAACTGAAATCTGCCCAACTTCGTCTCGAGACTGGAGCTCCAAACAGAACCGTCTCAGAAAGAATGGCAATGAAGCGCAGCTGTTCAGCACGGTCGTTAGGAGGGTTGGAACTGGAATCACGCATACGGACGCTAGCAAATGACACTTTTTTATTATATTTCAAGACGAGGGCAAAACAACCCCCATCTCAGCTCCTCGTCTTCTTGCCCCCTCCCCATCCCCGGCCGCGCGCGTGCGGGCGCGCCGCCGCCGCTGCTGCCTACCGCGTCGGCCGTCACGGACGCGCCTCGGCCTTCCAACCCATCCCCCGCAACCACTACCCCTGCGGTATGCGCCGCTCCGGCTCCCGCAGGCACCTCCTCGCCCTGCACGCCTGTTGGCCGGCTACGGGGAGCCGAGACGCCGTCGACCTGGTGGAGCCAGTGCTGGGATCCATGGCCAGCTCCGGGGCTGGGGACTCGCAACCGCCATCGACCCTGGCAGCACCAGACTCCCCCCTCCGCTGGCGAACGGCGCCTTGCCTACCGTGGGTGCCCCCACTGCGGGCTCGCCCAAATCGGCGTTGGGGCAGTCCACCCTGTCGGTCTGAGCGCAGCAGCTGCCTCCCAGGGTGCACGCCAGCACCGACGTCGGGGACGAGCCTAGGACGGTGCCGCTGCTACCTGAGGACGTGGTCATGCTTGAGGACGTCTTTGACGACAACGACGGCGAAGATGGCAATGACGTCGCGGTACTAGCAATGGTGTCCTCCACTGTCAGCCCCCATGATGTGCGCGCGGCTTGGGTGTTACCGTCGGCTATGCGGCCAGCTGGGGCTTCATCCCTCTCCCCTGAAGCTGCCCCCTTCCATCCAGGAGGTACCTCGGTGGGGCGCTCGAAGGCTTTGCGCTGGGCGGACGCTAACCCTGGTGTTGGTTGCGCCGACGATGAGCCTGCCCCTGCATGACTATCGTACCTAGACATTGCTCTCAAGGCTATTCGGGTCACACCTCCGCCATTGGCCGAGGCCATGACGCGGGGTGGGGAGAAGCGGTGGCGTTGACGGCGTCAGCGGCGTAGAACATGTACTCCTCCACAGCCGCAGCCCGCGCGGGTGCCCACTCATCGTCGCCTTGGTCCACAGCAGGTGGCGAGGGTCCTTGTGCGCCTACAGTTGGGTGAAGAGGGCGGGCGACGGTGCCTGACGCGGCTCGGCAGCCTCGTCGTGCGCCCAGCGTCGACGCCGTGGGTTTTCGGACTGTCGTGCGGCGTCGCAACCAGCGCTCGCCAGGGAATGCGGCGCCCAAGCGCCGCCATCCAGTATCACCAGGGCTGGTGGGTTGCTGCTTCAACTGCCTCACTCATGGCCACATCGCCGCCCAGTGCCATTCCCCATTGTGTTACCTACGTTGCAGATGTGCCGGGCATCGGGCCAAGGCGTGCTCGGGCGGCCGCCCGTCGCCCAGCAAGTCTGGGCCACCACCGGCGCGTGGCCACGACCAGGGAGCGTTGGCGTCTTCGTTGAGGCCACTTGGTGATCTTACCCAGCGGCCGGTCGCGTCGTCTTCGTCGTCGCCGCCACCGCAGCTGGCCGCTCCACTTCCTGTGGACATGTCCCGTCCGAGGCTGGAGACTGTCGTCGTCAAGAGGAGCGCTGCCATGGCTGGTGAGACCTCCCGCCTTTTATTCTTTTCGTGCTTGCGGATGATGCTGTGCTAGAGGACTTCCTGGAGCATATCTCTCTGAGGTTCCATGTGTCCATGACGGTGGCCGGAGGTGCTGAGGACCGGCAGAGAGACCATTCTTGTGGTGCCACTTCGGGCACTGCGGATCTTTTCCCACGTAGGGAATTTGATCCCATGGAGGAGGAGATGGAGGCAGACTGGTTAGTGTCGGAGGCGGTTTCGACGGAGGACATGTCTCTCTCTAGCCCAGCTAAGGGCGTCTCCGGCAGATCGTGCCACTTGAGGCTACTACCATGGTGGATGACGACGTGGGCGGCTCCGGCCTGTCCTCACCAGGGCTCCTTGAGCCGCCCATGGCCCAGGCCGACCTCCACGATGGTCTTCCAGACGACGACCACCGTTCGGACGCGGTGGAGCCTGAGAGTGTGGGTCCAGTTGCTTCCACTAATCAGGTCCAGGGCGAGTTGGAGGCATTGGTTTGCATGCCCCTGCAGACACCGGACATCAAGAAGCCACAGTTGCACCGTTCCCAAGACGTCAGTCCCCATACAATCACTGACACGAAGTGCCCGTATCGCTGCCACTCCACGGGCGGCCAACTTCACCAGGCAGGCCCAGCTTGTACCGTTGAAGAAATTAGGTGTGGCTGTCGATGAGGGCGCTATTGACTCGGAGGTCGAAAGCCAGCTCAAGGATGTCTTTCATGACATGACGGACAGGAAGAAGCAGGCCTTACAGGTCTACTTGAATGGGGGCCTCGGCGTAACAGCCATGGATCTGGAATTGGATGGGTTGGAGGATGACTTGATATAGTCCTCTGTTGGTCGTTTAGTCGCAAAATCTTTTTATGTAATCACAATCTTGTGTGAGTTGGTGTCGTCGGGATGTTTTCGGTAACTACGAGTTACGGTTTCCACCCCTTTTTTCCTTTTCATGCTGCTTAATAAAAAACGCGCTTCCGCGCGAGCTCTAAAAAAAGTTTAGTTTATAAGAAATTTTATGACGCATGGAAATAGTGAGAGCCATCCATTTGACTAAATCTAAAGGTTAAAAAATAGGAGGAATTTAAGCTGTGGACTGGAACTAAAATTTACTGGGTCCGGAACTAACTCTAATTATAGAGTAAAATAAACCGGCGGTCCTTAAACTTGTTGCTCTGTGCCACTCAGGTCCCTGACAGCGCCGGCCCTGAGGGCGGGCAACCGGGGCGGCCGCCCTGGGCCTCCGATCCCAAGGGGCCCCCGCCCAGGTAGCAGTAACACCTGTATACATGTATTGGTTGATTCGTTATAAGGCCAATGGCAGATTGGCAGCTTACATAGCTAGCTTTCGCGATTTGCTATACGACTATGACTTTTCGACGCCCACCGTTCGTGAGTCCTCGTCTCGAAACCAACACATGCAAAATCACTCATGGATTCAACGTACTCCTTCGTATGCACCAATGAAGTCCCCAAAAGCACCTCCAACGTCCTTGATTTTTTATTAGATTTTACATTATTGGTGTGATCCTGTATCTGTGGATAATCTCATGGCAGCATGCTTGGAATTGAATTTGATCAGATTTGCATATGTATTCAATTAAGTGTTTATAAATAGGAAAATTTTGCTGTGGGACACTCCACTTGTGTGAAATTAGCTGTCCCACAACAATTTCAGCCTATTTTGAAGGGAGCGACTGCCGATAGAACGTTCTATCGGTAGAACGGCCCATCTAGCAGTTGAGGCCCAAGTCTGAACCCCCACCATCCCCGCAACCGCCCCGCACGCTTTCCCCGGCATCGACCCGAGCTCGCCCCGCGGCCGGGATCTTGGCGCAAAGGACCGAGGTCGCCGTCGCGGCCGCACCTCCGGGCCGCCGCCCGGCTAGCCACCTCCCCCCCCCACCTCCCCGCCCCGGCCCTAACCACCAACCCCGCCGGCCGGGAAAACATCCCGCCGTCGAAACATCCGCGGGAAATCCACCTCGCCGCCGGAAAAATCCACCTCGCCGCCGCGTCACACCTCCGGCCCCCGCCGCCCGGCTAGCCACCTCCCACGCTGCCGGAAACATCCGTCGTCGAAGCCCTCTTGAAACATCCTCGATCTCCCAGCTCTGAAAAAATCACCACAAAAAGCCCCCTTGCTGTCGCCTTGCTGCTGCTAGCCACCCCCCTCACGCCATCTGCAGCACCCCCACCCTGAAAAACACATTGAAACATGTCTAGGCCTCACATACTCCTTGGGATTGAATTCCCACCGAAGAAGCAACCCCGTGCCAACCAGCCGCAACAATTTGTTGGAGCCGATTATGATGAGTTCTTCGGACAGATGCATGGAGGATTGGGATCAATGAATAACCTGTCTGAAGGAGGTGTTTCAAGTGCAAAATTGCCGGATCAACACCTAGGAGGGGATGCCCGAGCCACATTGAACAGCCTGCCCCAATCTGTACATGGCGTGTCTGAGGTGAAATCCCAGCTCCTTGCAACCTAGTTTGTTTCACTTCAATGCTACTGAGAAAAAATAGTGTTGAAAAAAGAATAATAGTGATGTTGGTGTACTTGATTGTTTCTGGATACATATTTGACGATTTCAGTGCCCCAAAAAAGTAACAGTTTACATGCTTAGAAACAAACTGCTTAATGATGCTAGTATACTGGATTGATGTTGAAACACATTGTAAAACTATATATCTTGTTTGCACTTTGTTTGTTTTTGTTATTTCTCATGTGTCAAATTTAAAAAACAGCTAGTATCTTGATGCACTATGTTTGTGTTGTGTGCCTTCTGATAACTTAGTCCAGACAGCCCAAGGGCTTGTTTTCACAAATTCAGACATTCCCAAAAAATGTGTTTCGCATTATCAGAACATCCTGTTTTACTCGTACTGAAACATGTATTTGAAATGCATTTTTATGTTTCAAAGCAAAATGAAAAAGCGTTGGGGGAAAGCATCATAAAAGTCCATGTACTTACCGTTACACATATGTATTTGCAGGCTGTCAGTAGCAGTGACATCGGACAATGGGCGAATGTTGCTGTCCCACAAAGCGCAGCAAGTTCAAGTGCAAACAATTGCAGCCTGCGAGAAGTTGATGCTATGGTGAGAATCTTTTACTAGATGTAGCATTGTATCAGTAAAACAAATGTTTTTGTTCCAAAAAAAACTTTCAGGATGCATATATATGTGATTGGCTAAAAACATACTATTTACTTTATTGAAACGCAGGGCCGGGGTGAAATCAGTCTGAATCACACCCCCTCGGGCAGCACAGCTACTGGGCAAGAATATGTGGATGTTGAAGTGCTATCAGGTGAAACGGCAGCAGCGACCCATGAGGGAAGGGCAGCATACCATGAGGAAGAGGATGTTGTCTGCTCACAGCCGGCTGAGCCGTATGTTGGGATGAAGTTTGAAAGTCCAGATCAAGCAAGAGAGTTCTATAATGATTATGCTTGGAAGATGGGTTTCAGTATTCATAGTGGCCCATCAAGGAGGAGTTTGGTTAATAATGAGCACATTAGGAAACAATTTGACTGCTCGCACGCTGGTACCCCTGAAGATGAAGAGGGTGATGAAACATCTGCTAGTGGGATTGCAATATGTGGCATGACGAAGAGGAAAAGATCAGCAAAGGATGTAGAAGAAGCAAGGGCCTCAAACCAGAAAAGTTCTTCTGCCGTACTGACCATTGGCTCAAGGAAATGCAGCACCCTAATGAAAATGAAGTGCAAAGCACGCATGGCGATCGGGCTGCGAGAAGGGGGGTGGGAATGCATTGTCTTCGACGCAGATCACACACACCCCCTTGTGAAACAGATTGGGAGGAGAAAGCACTTGAGGTCTCATCGGAGAATCACCCGTGCAGATTACGAGATGCTGGAGGCATTGCACAACAGGAACATACCTACAATAAAGATAATGGCAGTGATTTCTGATGTCCACGGTGGGATGCCGAACACGACATGCACTTCCAAGGATGTTTCGAATGCCGAAGTAACCCGAGGAGGGCGAAAGGGTTGCGAGGACTGGAAGCAACGTTGCAATATTTCCGAAACAACAAGCCGAGGACCCCTCGTTCTTCCATGCTTTGTTCAAGCGATAGCAACAATGCAATGAAGGGCGCCTGATTCGGATGGACGGAAGAACAAGAGAGTCTGTGCAAGATGTTTAGGGATTGTATCTTCTTTGACACAACCTTCTGTGTCGATAAGTACAATCTCCCCTTTGCTCCGATAGTTGGAATCAATAACCATATACAATCAATTCTCCTTGGTTGTGCGTTTGTACCAGACCAAACAACAGAGTCCTTCGTGTGGGTGTTTGAAACGCTAAAGCAAGCAATGGGAGGCCTAGAGCCCATGCACATTATGACAGACCAAGACAAAGCGATGAAAGCAGCAATACCTCTGGTGTTTCCTCAAGCTGTGCACAGATGTTGCAAGTTCCATGTCTTAAGCAAGGGGTGTGACAGGCTTGGATGGCTGATCCGGAAGAGCCCAAATTTTGCTAAAGAGTTCGACTACTGCATCAACCACACTGAAACGCCAGCAGAGTTTGAGGAACTGTAGCACAATTTGGAAGAGAAGTACAGCCTGCAAAGAAACGAAGCCTTCCAGAACATGTCAGTCGCTAGGACCATGTGGGCTCCGGCGTACTTCAAGAAGTCGTTCTTTCCGTTCACCAGCACGACAGGAAGGTCGGAGAGCATGAATTCCCTGTTCAAAAAGATGGTCAATCCAAAAGATTCGGTGCTACAGTTCATAAAGGGCTACGAGTTCATCATGGACACTAGGGAGGAAAAGGAGAACGTGGAAGCTTGCGAGCTCGGATTACAAATCCAGACCTCGGTCGAGACATGGCTTTGAAAAGCAAGCATCTCGGTTCTACACAAGGAGTGTGTTCCACAAATTCCGGGAGCTCTGTAGCGACTTGACGTGCAAGAAGGGGCAAGTGCTTGTTGAGGCCGAAGGAATAAAGATGGAGATACTAAAAAGAGTACGCATGTATGGTGGTGAGCTAACCTGGAAAACCTTCTATGTTTCAGTACAAGATGAAGGGACAACATACTGTTGCAGCTGCAACATGTTTGAACAAGATGGGTTGCTGTGTCCCCACATTCTTAAAGTGTTTTGTGACAATAATTTGGATGAGATTCCAGATAAATATCTAAAAAGAAGGTGGTTAGAGCAAGCAACAATAAAGATCAGTGAAGCTTACTTGGAACCTGAGGCTTGTTTCGGTGTGCCACCTACAAACAAGTCAAGATACAACGCGTTATGCAGAAAAGGAAATAGGCTGGCTGCTGATGCATGTTTCAATGATGAAGAGTACAAAATTGCTTCAGCTGGAATTGACAGAGTCTGGCAAGAGGTTAAGGAAGCAAGAAGAAGAGCGACAATGCGGATGGGTCAACACCAGCATGGCCAAGAACAGCAACAACAGCAGGAGGGGAGAGCGGGGCGCATCCCCATGGTGAAGAACCCTCCAGCCTTGGATCGACAAGGAAGGCCAAAGGAGAAAGTTGATCGCCATAAGACCCTTATAGAACAAGAGGCAGAGAAGGGAAAAAAAGAAGAAGGCAGCTGCAGCAAAGAAGCAAAGCAAGAGTGCAAAGCCTCCCCCATGCTCATATTGCCGGGCGAAGACCATGGCGTGAAAGATTGCGACATCATGAAAAAGGCGGAGCAACTTGTGAGAGATTTGAAGGAATTGAACCAAACACAACTGAAACTATAGCATACGTAAAAAAAAGTTACTGATTCCCAATTATGATATAATTTATAGCATTCACACACATATTTTTACATTTTTACATGGTACTTAGCTGCCATGGATGATATGCTTCGAAAAAACTCAGCAAAGATCAATATTGAAAAATGTTTACATGGATGATATGTTATGTTCATATTTCTGGCAATGTAACCTGAGAAAATGGCAGGTTTGCTGCTGTTTTACAAGAGGAAACAGTCAGGCTTGCATACTGTTACACTCATAAGCTTATAAGTGAAACATCATTGTTGATTATTTTGTTACATGAGAAAATAGTCAGGTTTGCATACTGAAGTGATGTTTCTGGCAATGTATAATGGAAGGATAGGGAGGTTGGCTGCTGTTTAAACAACCGAAAAATGCTGTTGAAAATGGTACATGAAAAAACAGCCATGTTAGCAGAAAATGTTACATTATGAAACATATAAGTGAAACATTAAATGTTAGGCATATGTTACATGGTTGAGAGCACTGAAGAAACATATGATTCTGGCACTGTTACATATATGGTGTGTGGTAAAAAAAAAGCTGAAACATTATTGTACACTCTATGTTACACTTGAAAAAATGCCAATGAAACATAAAAAAAAGATAAAAAAAGGGATAGTGTGAGTTCTGAAACAACATAAACCCTAATCTCAGTCAACGCTCCTAACCCTAATCTCTGCACACGAAACGAACCCCTAATCTCAAACAACATTACTCGAACCCTAATCTCAGTCAACGCTCCTATCCCTAATCTCAGTCAACGCTCCTAACGCTAATCTCTGCACACGAAAAGAACCCTAATCTCAGTCAACGCTCCTAATCCTAATCTCAGTCAACGCTCCTAACCCTGATCTCTGCACACGAGACGAACCCCTAATCTCAATCAACATTACTCGAACCCTAATCTTAGTCAACGCTCCTAACCCTAATATCAGCCAACGCTCCTAACCCTAAAAAAACATATAAAAAAAGGGATGGGTGTGTGTTCTGAAACAACAGAAAACATGTTACTGAAAACAATAAATATTTTACACTGTTACGTATGGAAGTAGGCCAATGAAACAACATAAAACCCATGTATAAAAATCTCAATAAACTCAAAATTATTTCATTAAGAATCTCAAATTCTTAATGAAATAAGTGTATCATTGGGTAATGAAAAAATTTAAAAAATTTTGGCATGATGTTGCTTCCCGAAACACTCATACTTTAACATTTGTCGCGACAAATGGGGTTAAGATGAAACAAAACAGTGGGCAGAAAAATGAAAACTCAAGCGTTGAAAAATTTAAAAAAATTTTGGCATGATGTGGCTGAAACACTCATACTTTAGCCTTTGACACAACATATGGTGTTCAAAATGAAACATACAGGGGACAAAAGATGTTCCATGACACATATAAAAAAATCCATATATGTAATCTAAGACAGCATTTGACACATGTTGTGCCCTCCAAACATCCATCCAACATTCAGCCATACTTTGTTATACATAACATTCATCAAACGTTCATCCATATTACAAAAAAAGAACTGTTGCGCAAAAAGCACGGCGTCCCAACAAAAAAAGAAAGTTTTGGTCAGCATAGAGACAAAGCCAAACAACTACTGTGGCAGCGGCTTGATCGCGGTCTTCGTCCCAGACATGTACTCCGCCTCAAAATCGAAAAGTTTGACGTCGTTGTGATCGGAGCGTAGCGGGGTTGCGGCGCGCGCTTCTGACGTCTAAGACATGGCTTGGCCCCTGTAAACACACAAAAAAATCTTGCCATTTTTAGTGGGGAGATAAACAAAACATAGATATCAATTAGGAAAAAGAAGAGGACAAAATAACGAACAATCTAATAGGGGCCACGTACTTTTTGAACTTCCGAAAACAGAAACTCCTTGCCATTCCATGAATCCATGAAGTCAACTGCATACAGCCCACAATCATAGCTTTGGGAAAAAAGAGCAAAAAAAGGACACAATGTAAGGGTGTGTTTTTGCCCCCAAAAAAGTCTCAAAAGAAAAATCTGATTATATAACCCAATTAAGATTTCAGCAACGTTAAAAAACACATACTTGTTCTTTTGTTCAGTAACCTCAGGGAAGCTCCACTTAAAGGTTGAAACATCATGTTTAAGAAAGCCTAGCTTGTTTACCGTTGCTGCGAAGTTGGCAACCTGGGTGGAAAAAAGAAACACACACAAAAATGACGAAAATTGCAATGAAATAGATCGGGGAATGGTAATTGTACAGCTATAATCTGAATATGTTACATGTACAGGAAAAAAAAAGGATGGGGCAATAGGGAAAAAGGTAAAACACACTAACCAAGTTCTTGGCGTACTTCAAATATTCGCTATTTTCACCGGTGCCCTGTGAGTCAAAGAATTGAAGTTGTTTCTGGAATTTGCAGATACAAAGCAAGGTCCAGTGGTGCTCACGTACTATGGGGAAAAACATCTGAAAAAAACAGAAAAAAGGCATAAAAAGCTGTCGTTTCTGAGATTCAAGTTGCAAACTTGGAAAAAAGGCATGACTGAAACTACATACCAGGTCGATATCCTTCATGGGCGCGTTTTCATTCACCGTTTTGAACAAGTTTTTCATAGTAGAAAGGTGATTGAAAGAGTCTGGATCATGACTCAACCAGTCCTGGGGCAGGATGAGGATAAAAAAAAGCTTAGACAAGTAGACAAACATAAAAATGATTTGGGAGATGAAAAATGCCTTAACAATGCAAGGTTTACCGTAGCCAACTGAGAGACAGCATATCTTGTGACCGGTCTTCCTTGAAATTTGGACTCTCTAACCCAATCAAGATTGTAGTTGTTACACCACGTATTCATAACTGCATTGCTGATCCACCCCCTTGATTTCAATGATGTGTAGAACTCATCATATGTAATATGATATCCACCAATTGAAATGAAACTAGGCCTAAAAACCAGATGTTACATTCAGAATTCAAATATAGCCCGATAATTCATGAAGCACGAAATAAGTAAAATAGCCCTGGTGGCACAATATATCAAATGGAACTATGAAAAAGCAATGTGAAGCAAGTGAAACATATTGCAAAAATAACAGCATGAATATGAAAACATCATGAAAAAAACAGCAAAACTCTACATGGAGCCAAAAAAGGGACGAACTCACGATTCAATTTCATCTCGAAGCTTGAAACCCTCCTTAAAGGCTCTTTTGGCCAAATACTTGTTCCAAACATCTTTGGCTCCTGTTTCACAATCACCATGAGTCCTTTTTGGTTTCGGAGCAATGTGAAGCTCAATGTGTTTCCTCTTCTTTCTATCCATCTTTTCAATTGTGCTAGTGCCCGGCTTCTTTCTCATTCATAGGGTCCGTGGTGTTGGCACCGAAAAGCGTGAGAGGAAAAAAAAAGAGAAACATGATAGGTTTAGAGAAAACACATAATGCGGCAGCCACAAAAAAATGCTGGGACACGTTCGAAACAAAGTTTGGTATTAAAAAATATCATGAATCTGAAACATGGGTGTCGCTAATGCGAAACATGCAATTCCATTATTATGAAACGTGTGGTTTCGCTAATGCGAAACACATGGACTTCATGAATCAAACGTGAATTAATAAACAAAAAACCATTTTGGACAGCCTTACATTTTCTTATGGTATATCATAAATCTAAAACATGGATTTCTTAAAATCGAAACACGAGACTTCATGAATATGAACACATAGACTAATCTGAAAACATGGGGTTCGTGAAAAAAAACTATTTGTATGATGACATATGAAACAATGGGAAAATAGAAAAAAAAGAAAGATAAAACAAAGCGAGAGAACATACACATAAGGCGGGAGCGTGTGGCTCATGGGGTTGATGGGTTTGAAAGCAGAAATATCATCATGCAACTCATCACCTTCCGGAAAGAGGTCAAAAGAGGGTGTGTCATCAATATACGAAGGGCTGCGTGGCTGTGGGCCAAATACAACCCGCTTGATCACCTCAACTGAGCTTGGTAGTGGCGCGGAAGTATGTGGTTCTGCAGTGGGGTGTGATGGGGAAGAGACCCCCTGATCACCTTTAGCACTCTCCTCCTCTGAAACAGTATGGTGTGGTGGGTCCTCAGCTTTCTCATGAGTGGTGGGATCCTCCTCTAAAACAGTAGGGTGTGGTGGGTCACTTTCTTGCTCATGAGTGGTAGGATGTTTGGAACTCTCATCTTGTGAGTGTGTTGTAGTAGAAGCACTAGCATTGGGGGTGCCAACCTCTGTTGCATTTGCACGATCTGAGTGAGACACCCCATTTGTGGGACCATCAAGTGAGATAGCTTGTGATGGGAGGCCATCACCCTTAGCACTCTTCTCTGCTGAAACAGTGAGGTGTGGTTGGTCGCTCGCTTCCCCATGAGAGGTAGTATCTTTGGGATTATCATCTTGTGAGTTTGGTGCAGTAGAAGCACTTGCATCTCCTGTACTGTTGGGGGGGCCGCACGATTTCTCGTTTTGCTGAAAATGTGGATCACCATGGCTGAAATCAAAATGACCTGTGCTGCAACCACCAAAAGAATCATCGCCATTCCTCGTTTTACTGCTGGAATGTGACCTTAGCTGCAGCACCTTTGAAACAAACTCAGCACCTCTCTTTGCCATTATCTCCTGTCCTTGATGTTTCATTGAATCAACTAGATCATCAAATTTTTTCTTCATAGCTTGTGAAAGGCGAGCAAGATCATTCTCCACCAAGGAATTATGAGAAGCCGAGAAGGAGCTGAAATTCTTCGGAAGGCCCTACAAAAAATAAATGACAAGAGAAATTTAGGCAACATAAAAAAGGGATGGAGGATTTTTGATGTAACGCAAGGTATTTGTCTATTGCAACACAAGGTATCTCGCATATTGCAACACAAACTATTTTCTGCCTATTTGCAACACATAAAAAGCTAGCTGCCTATTTTGCAAAAACACACAAAGCTATCTCCCCCTATTGCAACACATACTATCTGCCATTTGCAACAAACTAACTGCCTATTGCAACATGTACGAAACACATGTTATTCATAGAAAAAAATCGAACAAAAACAAAAACAAAAAAAAGGATGGGAGAATCTCTATGAGAAAAAAACTGACCTCAACGCCATCAAAAGGGCCCTTAGCAGCGCTATAGCTAGAAGGGCCTGCATCATTGAGCCATGCATTAAGGCTTGGCTGCACGGGCACTTCTTCTTCTTCTTTCTGATCTTGTCGCGGGGAAGGCACAGCCTCTTCTTCGGTTGCTACAGGTGGCGGTGGATCGTACCCGGTCAATGGCACGTTGTTTTCATATGGGGTGGTCTTCCGCAGCTAACAAAACAACATTGGGGAAAAAAGTGATGTTAGAGCATATGGATATAACACATGTTTTTGCATGTGTGAGAGGGGGGAAAAGGACAGAGATGATGAAAAAAAGGGACTGAAAACTCACCGGCAAACCCCCAAATGGTGGGGCATTCAACTGCAGCTTATTTGTATCAATCTTTGCAACAAAGTCAAAATCAGCATTTGTGACATGGCAAATGCGAGGACATGATAATTGATCTTGTGATCGAGGAGCGAGATATTTCGAGACGGTCCATATAAGCAATCTGCGGGAGAGAAAAAAGGAGTGTGTGTCGTCAAAACTGTGTATAATAAGGAACCATGTATCTTGAAACATACATGCATATATTAGTGCTACATGCATGCATATATTAGTGCTACAAAAAGACAAAAGAAAATGGAATGAAACAAAAGGGGGAGGAACGAAAAGCAAAGAAAAAAAGATATGAGAATCATACCGCCGGGATAAGGAGGCACATTTTGAGCCAGAGGGGTTTGTGTTTTTCACCCGGGAACAATGCACATTTGTGGCTATACTCCTGAAACTTTCGGACCTGCCCCATCAACTTATCTAGAATATGTCCAGCCCAATCGAAGTTTCTGATTTGTGTCACATCCTTCAAACTGTGCAGGTACTTGGGAGAAACACAGTTATCATTAGTAGCACATAGCACTGACCCCAAGGCCACCAACATGAAAGCCCTCATGAATTTTGTCTGATCATGTTGTTTCTTCATATACTCAATGCAATCAGCTATGGTCATGGCACGCTCTGCACCCTGAAAGGCTCAGAAATCTCTTGAAACTGTGCTTGCTCTTCATGATGACATGACACTTTGACAGGCTCGGGTCCGCTAGGTACCCCAAGGATGTTACAGATTAGCTGCTTGTCAAGAGGGAAAGATCTTTTCACTATGTATGGGCTGTAGAACTGCCTCAACTCAACCTTTATATTCTTCATGACGAATGCAACAAGCTTTGTTGGCAGTGATACTTGGGAAATTGAGAGCAAAGACCCAAAGCCAGCTTCGATTATCCAACCCCTTTGTTGATCTGTGAACTCTATATTACGCAGCCGGTGCACAGAGAAACGGTGTAGAAAAGGCATGTTAGCTTCAGATTTCTTCGAATCCTTTGCTGCATGGAAAAAAGTTACATTGGTCAACAAACAAATGAAACAAACAGGGATGTATTGCTGAAACATAAAAAAAAACTTTAGTTTGAAAGCATTGAGCATGCTAGGGCTAACAAAAAAACAGCAGCTGTTTAATGTGAACCAAAAAAAGGATCGCCTGAACAGCAGTGGAATATTGAGCATGGTAGGTGAAACACATTTGAGCATGGTAGGTGAAACATGGTGAAACATTCTAGCACAATTCATTCATGCGGAAAAAGCAAAGAAAAAACAAGTAAATTACCATGGGTGACACGATATATCGCATGAATAAAAGCACAAAACTAGCAGTTTGTGTCCAAATCAAACATCCCTCGCTATCTAGCAGTTTGTGTCCAATAAAAACAAGTGGAATGGAAGAACTAACTATAGAAAACAAAACCTTGATATGAAGGGGCTGCCTTCGCCTTCTTAGTTGCGGATTTCTTCATAGGAGTGTTTCGTGCTTTGCTCGTGAAAGCTTCACATTCAGCAACCCGCTTCCTATGGACCACACGCTTATAGCCATGGCGAACCCCCTCTCTTTATCGGCGAGTCATGAAATCATCGTCAGAATTGGCCGCCACGCCATCATTGTGCGGCGACGCATCACATGCTGCCCTTTTCTTCATCGCTGACCTAGTCTTCATCGCTGCCAAACAGCACCAGTTTGGATCCTGGATAAAAGAAATTTTGAAACATAAAATAAGTAAATAGCCCTGGTGGCACAAATATATCAAATGGAACTATGAAAAAAGCACAAATCTGTAGAAAAGTTCAACCAGAAAAAGGTGTTATATCAAAGAATTAATTCATAACATAACCAATTCAGCTCAAGCAGATCAGTAAGGAGCAGCAAGCTACGATGTAAAAAAAGCATGTAAAAAACCATTTTCAAAACGAGTTCCTACGTATCTGAATAATAACCCAATGATCCATTTGCAAAAAACAAGCAGGAAGAATGCCCATGTAAATGTATAAAAGTAGCTTATAGGTAGACTATGTACTAACAGTGAATGGTGAATAGTTTCTGTACTCTGATCTGATATACAGGGGGTTTTTTCCATCTTGTCGCAACAAAACTCCCAGAACCAGCAGTAGATGGTGACTTATTAACAGATAGACTCTGAATAGCATACACAACAAGAGCAACAGAATCAAAAATATCCATGAGTCAAACATGCTACAGAATCGCCATTACAGTTCCATGAAACACCCTCACATTCCACCCCAAAAATGTTCCAGAGAACCTAGGTCGAGCGGCATGAACCCTATATCCTGCACATCGGCTAGGGTTTCCTAGCTCCGTCACGCCTATGGAGGAGACGACGAGCATGCGCGGCAGTGACGAAGCACAAAAAAAGCAAAAACACAGTCGCCCCGTTCATGGTGAGCGCGCGACATAAGGTTCATGCCGTTCATATGGATGTGCACATGGCGAAACGAAATCGGCGCACGCGATCGATGAGCCAGCAAGCATGCCCCCGACGGGGAAGCAGGCGTAGCAAGCCGTCGGCGCTCACCGGCTAGGGGTTCGTGGCGTACAACGGCAGGGGTGAATGGAGCGAGATGGGGGACAAATCGAACCTGGGAATGGAAGGCGGACGTGGGAGCGGAGGGGTGGATGACGCTGGCGACCGCGCGGGTGGAGCAGCCAAGGTCGCCGCACCTCGGCCGCCTCGATCGCCGCCGAGGACGAACCCCGCCGCGGGCGGCCGCGCTCCTGAACCCTGGGAATGGCAGCCGGACGCGGGGGAGTGGAAAGTGTGGATGACGTCGGGGGCCAGGCGGATGAAGCGCCCAGGGGTCGTCGCGCCTCCGCCGCCTCAATCGCCGCCGACGAGCGACGCCCGTCGCGGCCGGCCCCGCTCCCTGCTGGAACGAGGAAATGCAGTTACGGATAGAAAGGTGGAGGGGATTAGGAGGTGAAAGGTGGAAGACGCCGCGGGCTTTGCTAGTTGGGCCGGCGCGATAGATGGGCCGCGCTCCGTTCGATCGATCGAACGTATAATATGAAGCATTACCGTATTTTGAATGTCCTGTAGCAAAATTCCCTAACATTTGTTGTTCATGTGTACATAAGGGCCTCAATTTTTGGTCTCGCCCCGGGCCCGTAAAAATTCAGGGCCGGCCCTGGTCCCTGAACTCTCAAACGTGAAATCTAGGTCCCAGAACTTGTAACATCATGCGCCGCAGGTCCATAAGCCTTCATGTGCTTGCTAACTAGGATAAATTTTATAAAAAACACCTCCCTCTTTTTTGCCTTCTACGCAGTTACGGACCTGGTCACGCCACCGGCCTGCACATGCGACCATGCCGCTCCTCCTCTAGCTGCTGGGCGGGCCTAGCTGCTCCGGCCTCCTGGCCTGGGCAACTTCTTCAAGCTCGGCCCTGAACCCTGATGTCGTCTCCCTCTCGTGCAACTCCTTCACATGGAGCTACGCCGGCAACAGCAAGTGCAACAACATCAAGTAGCTGAAAGTACCGCCCTGATCTTGATCTGTACAGCGTGTGCGTGCAACAAACATCACGTACGTGCATCGGGTTGGTTCCTGGCTTTGTGTAGTCCTGTTGCCTCTTGCATTGTTGCTGCTTGCTTCAATCCACCTCGCGAGCAACGAACATGCAGTGCAGTGCATGATTGTGTTCCGTGCGTCGTGGCACGGAAGCACCGGAACCTGGAAAAGTGGAGGACAGCGGTCTCGTTCTCGTCCGTGTGCAGGACATGGAGTGCCGGCCGACGGCCGTGGCCAGTGGCTATATATGCAGCTGGGTAGGAGGCAGCCGCCGTGCCCGCGCATGATGTGGTGTGATCAGCGATTCCGACTGACGGGAGGCGCAGCGCGTGAACTTGAGACGCCGAGTGAGGCCGCGAGTGCGTGCGACGGAGGGAGCACCATCCTCGGTGCTCGCCTCACAAGGCGCCGGCAGAGGGCACGACGTGTGCCTGGTGCTGCGCGTCTGCAGCCACGACCGCCCTGTGTCCTGCGGCCACTTGCAGCACATGGAGTCTGTGGCCGACGAGATTCAGTAGCACCGCCGCGAGATGTGGCTCTTCGCCAATGCCGCCCATGGAAAGGTTCCCGGGCTGCGACGTCAACGACGTCGACTTATATCTCGTGTCGACGCCGACGACTATGACATCGAGCATGACATCGAGCATGTTGGTGGCCTCGTCCAACAGCAGGATGACAGAACTGAGAGCATTGGAGGGCCTGACATTGCTGCGGCGGGCGTTGATGAATGATGAGTGCCGCCTTTGCCCATGCTCCAGGATGCGACTAGGCTTGGGTACGTGCTGTGCCGTTTTAGACCTTGGCCATGAGCTCGTGGTGCTTGTGAGTGCCCATCTGAGCTGAAGGTAGAAGATGACAATTGCTAGGGGTGTTTTTATAAATTTTTATCCTAGTCAGCAGCCACATGAAGAGTTATGGACCTGCGGTGCATGATTTTACAAGTTCAAGGACTAAAATTTCGAGTTTGAGAGTTCGTGGACCTAAGTAGCACAGAGCCACAAGTTTAGGGGCCGCTAGTGTATTTTACTCCTAATTATATTGTGTTGGACAAAATGGTACTTTCGCATAACAAGGATTATGCTCGTCCAACCGCATCCATTAACTTCGTAACTTCTACCTGTGGCGTCGACAAATCAGCTTCATGCCACGTCTTGCCCGGCGCCGGCTGAGCTGAGCCGGACAGACAGCCCCCTCCAACGCCACGGGCGTCGTCGCCGCTGCAGCAGGTGTAGTTCGTGTGGAGAAGGAAAAAGGGCAGAGCAGATGGTGCAGCAGCATCCTGGGCGCACCGGCGCCGGCCCGGCGCAGGCCGCGTAGGGCCGAAGCGCACCACCTCCAGCAGTCCATTACGATTCTATTCATCTGCGATGGCTAACGAATTAGCACCGACGACTGATAAATCAACGCCGGCTGCGATCCCAGCACAGTCGGCAGCAAGCCCATTCAGGCAGTACCTTGCTGGCGACCACCTAGCTCGTACGTGGTGTGTTTGTTAATTCGCGTGTAGGAGAGAAGAGACGAGATGGTAGATGTTGCTTAGAATCTGTGTGCACAACAAAATGACTAAATTACCCACACGTCTGAAAAAATTTTATAACGAGAGGAACCACCGATTCCTTCCAAGCAACATAACAAAGCTATTAGTTTATGTAAAAACAAAACTTGCCCTTTACAGACAATAGACCACGAAAAGCAAGAAACCACATCAGACAACTGTTTAGGAGATGTTGAATTCTGCAAAAAAACAAAAAAAAACAAACACACACACACACACACACACACACACACACACACACACACACACACACACACACACATCAGACAAGGCTTACACTTACATAACACACATTAAGTGGCAGCCAGTTTCAGACCGCAGAGAAACTGAATCAAAGACAGCACTGAACTGAACTGAAACTGAACTGAATCAAAGCATGCTACATACAGATGCAGCATGCCGTCATGCTGAAACTGAACTGAACCGAACTATATATAGCTGTAAAATCAAAGACAGCACTGAACTGAACTGAGTCAAAGCATGATGTAGCATGCCGTCATGCTGAAACTGAACCGAACCGAACTATAGCTGTAAAAGCAATTTTCAGTGATAGCAACATTGGCAACTCCAGTTCAGCATTGGAACACACACTTCCTTCCAAGAAGGGTGCAAGGGATGCCCTGCCCCTCACAGCCAAGCACGGAATATGGCTTCAGCAAGTCAGAATGGAGGCCTGAACATTGTTCATCCTTCACAATCCGCATTTAGACAAGCAAGAACCGTGATTCACCAACAGCAGTTTAGCACCCACTGCTGCCTTGCTAGATTCAGAGTTTCAGACAGGAACTCTAGTGCATGACCATACTCATGACTGGTGAAAAGCATAGATTCACCAACACACTATGGCACATGGCAAACAGACAACGTGACTACATACTACAGATGTACTGGTAACTAATAAGATGAAAATTGATGTGCACTTCTGTCATGATGTCAGCCCATTTATAATCCTAGCACTGATTGTTTTCTTTTCTTGTAAAATCAGGATGAAAATTGATGTGCACTCATAATTTTTTTTCATGATATTAGTTATGAATTTATGTAGGAACGACTTGCGGGCATGCAGCATGATTTTATCACAACCAGGAATACTAGAGCACATATAGCCACAGATCATGTAGGACCATCTAGAGATTCACAGCTTGCATACAAAGAAGTCCAATAGAACTTGAAGCCAATCATGTGGCTAAAAAGTTTAAGAGGAAGAACTGCTTAAAAACCACAATCTCGAAGGCCAAGGATTTAAGGCTAAAACCAATCTCGTTCATGCAAGAAGTGCTGCCTTACCATAGATCATTGATGCTACTTAAGTTTATCATGCGCTTGAGTGGCCTGCACTTGGTCCTTCACTGTCACCGGTGCAAGTGCCTTTCAATGCTGCAGCTAAAAAAATAACATGAGCTGATTGAGGAATAAAACCTAGCCTAGAGAGCACTTATTCGCAACAACAGTTAACAATCAACAATCTCAATAAGACAATTTCCCTTACTTTTAGCACTGATATCTCCATAGAAGATGAGGACTAAGAAAAACAGGATTAATAATAGGCACAAGGCATGTGTTACTTTTTATTATCGCTCAAGATGCATACCATCCAGGGCCCCTAATTGAGGCAAGGTTTTAGGACATTATATACAATGAGATACAATGAGGGGAAGACGCGCGCATGGATCAACAAATTCATAAGCATATGTATTTAATTAGGTAGGATCAACCTAGTTCGGTAATATATAAGATTTTAGTATTGCACTTCCTTAAAGAAATTATTTATGAGCCTATGGCCATGTTAGTAGCTACATTATTTCATGTTTAGAACATTATAAAACCCAAAAAAAATTGTACCTGGAGTGTAGAAGCTCATGTATGGAAAGACGTTGTGAGCAGTGCCCTCGTATACCTTCTCCACTTTATAGGTCTTTAGATCAATTGTATAGACCTCATCACCTGTGCTCATGAAAATGATACTGACACTAAGGCCAATTACACTAAGTTTGTCTATCACGATATCAACTGGGAACACTTTCTTAAGTTCGATAACTCTTCTGTCCCATTTAGCATCTACTTCACGAGTATCCTTCCTTGAACATATGTAGAGTTTGGAGTCATATTTAGTGACAAGCCCCAGACGACCATCCTCCATGGTTGTAAGCATACACGACCACAGAGAGCAGTATCGCGACAGATGCGATGGTAGTCGAATCAAGGATGCTTGACACAATTCCAAATCATACTTGAGAGTTGTCTTTGCTACCACATGTTAGCCCAGGATCATCTAGTAGTGACAACTAGTGGGTACGAACTCCGGGAATCAAAGGCGGTGAGATCGAGAGAGAAGGATGAGTGAGATGGGGTTATACCGAGGCCTTGACGGGAGCGAGGAGGACGATCCGGCGGCGGCGCTGCTGGGGTCGGCCATCGAGTCGAGCGAGGGGAGGGCGTCGGTCGGTGGAGGAGTGGACGGCGGCGCGGTGCGATGGCGGCGGCGGAGGAGCTTCCGTCAGGCTGCGCCCCGAGATCGGACTAGGGTTTTGTCGGTGGGTGTGGCGGCTCACGGTGAACCTCGTGCGAGAGCCGCCGGGGCCCACCTCTTTATATAGCGCAGGGTGACGGGGCCCTCCGGCCAATAGATGGGGTGGGCGCCCCGATCGGGCGCGAGTTCTAAGGGGCCCGAGTTGTGCCGTTGGGCCCAACTCGGGATTGAGATCATCCTAACATTCTCCCCCTTGATCTCATCTTTAACTTTATCTTTAACTTTACTCTTTCACTTTAACCTTTCATTTTACTTATTCCATCTCAGATTTGTGCATAGAACATGTTTCATCATCAAGGTCTATTGCCGTTGGATTTCACAGCTACAATACACATCTCTGGTTTGAAATAAATAAATATTTTATCTTTGGGCCCTTATTATTATCCAGGAATCATAGGCTTCGCCTTAAACCCATGCCGGCTACGTGTTCAACGAACACTTTGGTAAGCCTTTTGTAAGCGGATCCGCGAGCATCTTTTCAGTGCTTATGTGCTCAAGATTTATAACACGATCCTAGATTTTCTCTTTCACAACATAGTACTTTATGTCAATGTGTTTGGCAGCACCACTTGACCTATTGTTGTGAGCATACTCTATAGCTGGATTATTATCACAAAGTATAGAGTCATTGGTCCATTGATGTCATCGACCACTTTTAAACCGGGTATGAATTTCTTTAGCCAATTCACTGCCCGATGCCTCATAACATGCTACAAACTCGGCATACATAGTAGAGTTTGTAGTAACCTGTTTGTTTTGAGCTTTTCCATGATATAGCTCCTTTTGCGAGAGTGAACACATATCCGATGTGGACTTTCTGTCATCTCCCGCATAATCGAATCTGAGTATCCTAAGATCTTTAGGGACTCGAGATCTTCTCGTATGTTAGCATCAGGTCTTTAGTACCTTGTAAATATCGCAAAACTTTCTTTACCAATTTCCAGTGTTCAACACCTGGATTACTTTGGAATCTGCCAAGCAACCCGGTTACATAAGCCAAGTCAGGGCGTGTGCATACTTGAGCATACTGTAAGTGTCCAACTGCTGAAGCATATGGCACATTTTTCATTTGGTTGAGCTCATACTCATTCTTGGGACACTGAAAATCCCCATACTTATCGCCCTTGACTATAGGTGCAGGTGATGGACTACATTTATGCATCTGGAATTTCTCCAAGACCCTTTCAATGTATGCCTTTTGAGACAGTCCTAATACCCCCTTTCTTCTATCTCGGTGAATTTCTATGCCCAAAACATAGGAAGCTTCACCAAGATCTTTCATCTCAAACTTTGAGGACAAAAACCTTTTTGTCTCCCCGTAGTAGACTCATATCATTACTTGCAAGTAAAATATCGTCTACGTACGGGACTAGGAAAATGTATTTCCCATTCTTAAACTTTGTATAAACACAATTGTCCTCGACATTTGCTTTAAACCCAAAATTTTTTACAGTTTTTATCAAACTTCAAGTTCCACTTGCCTTGAAGCTTGCTTTAACCCATAAATCGATTTCTTTAGGCGACATCCCATCTTTTCTTTGCCTTCTACGACAAAACCTTTCGGTTGTGCCATGTAGACATTTTTCTCCAAATCCCCATTTAGGAATGCCGTCTTCACATCCATCGATGCAACTCTAAATCATAGTGTGCCACCAATGCCATTATTATTCGAGAGAATCTTTACATGAGACGGAGAAAAGGTCTCGGTGTAGTCAATTCCCGCTCTTTGTGTGAAACCTTTAGCCACAAGTCGCGCTTTAAATCTCTATATGTTCCCTTGGGAGTCATATTTTATTTTGTAGACCCATTTACACCCTCTTGTTTTGGCTCCTTTGGGAATTTCTTCCAAGTCCCAAACATCGTTGGCACTCATCGATCTCATTTCATCTTCCATGGCTTCAAACCACTTGGATGAATGATCGCTTCTCATGGCTTGTTCAAATGAGGTGGGATCACCCTCCATTTGATACTCTTCGATGATATTATTTAATTCATATATATCACCGGAGATAGTTGGCCTTCTTTCTCTTTGAGACCTTCTAGGGGCCTCTACATTTGGCACATCTACTATTGGAGGTGAGGTTGCTCCCCTCATTTGTGGCAACATTTTCAACGGTTCTGTTTGAACGGGTTCCTCATTTTCCTCTGTCGTTACCACGGGAGGAACAACAACGGGTTCTTGCTCCACGTTGTCTTGCACTATTGGTGCGGGAACAATAGGTAGCTCGAAAAATGGTTCTGAATCACGGGATTGGGTGCACACACCCGCTTCTCTTCAAGATCAATTTTTCGAGCAGCCATACTCCCCTTCATCATTTCATCCTCTAGGAAAATAGCGTGTCTCGTTTCCACAAACTTTGTGAGTCTATCGGGACAGTAGAAACGATAACCTTTTGACCTTTCGGGATAGCCAATGAAATGGCAACTCACCATTTTGGGATCAAGTTTCCCAATATTTGGGTTAAAGACTTTAGCCTCAGCGGACACCCCCACACACGGAAGTGATCTAGTGAAGGTACCCTTCCCGTCCATAATTCATACGGTGTTTTGGGCACCGATTTACTTGGCACTCTATTGAGAATATGAATGGAGGTTTTTAATGCCTCTATCCATAAACTCAATGGTAAATCGAAGTAACTCATCATACTGCACCATATCCATCGGGGTACGATTACGCCTTTCCTACTCCATTTTGCCGAGATTCACCCGGCATGGAATCTTGGGCAACTATACCATTTTCTGTAGAAACCTTGCGAAAGGTCCAGGGAACTTGACCATATGGGGTATGCCGACCATAGTACTCCCCCGATCGGATTTGGACTAGCTTAATCTTTAAACTATGCTGATTTTCTACTTCAGCCTTAAATATTTTAAATTTATCCAATGCTTCATCTCTTCCTTTAATTGGATAAATATAGCCAAACCCGAAAGTAATCGTACGTGAATGTAATGAACGAATCATAGCCATCCACACTCTTTACGGAAAAGGACCACATATGTCGGTGTGAATGATCTCTAATATTCCTGTGCTTCATTTGGCATTCTTTTTAATTTGCTTTACATATTTTCCTTTTATGCAATCGATGCATTGCTCTAATTCGCGAACTCAAAGGAGGAAGAATTTCATTCTTTACTAGTCTTTCTATTCTCCCCCTCGAAATATGGCCTAAACGACGATTGCCATAATTTCGCCGTTGCGTTGTAGTTCGCTTTCTTTTTCTTTTCTCACTTGTAGGCGAGGAAAACGCTATCATTCACATTACATATGGAATTCACACTTTCACATAGTGATAACATATATAATTCATCTTGTCGGAAGGCAAGACCAACACAAATATCATTAAACCAAATGACACATTCGCCATGTCCAAAATTACGGGTAAAACCTGAATCATCCAACTTTATTACACTTATCAAATTGCGGCTGCAGTGTAGGAACATAAAAAACATCTCTCAAAGTAAGACTATAGCCATTAGGTAAATCTAATGCTACATCTCCAATTGCCTCTCTTTTGGCATGTACGCCATTCGCAACGCTAATGGCCTCTTCTCTTTTAGCGTAGTTCTCGTCGAAATGAATCCTGTAAAGAATTTGCAACATGAATAGTTGCACCGAGTCAATAAACCATGTTGACTTTGAAAACTTTGCATACGAGAGATTCATTTACAAATGAAATAACATTCTCATCCTTTTTCTTCATGAGCTCTCTTAACCAATCGGTGCGGTCGGTCTTCTTGTGCCCCTCCTTACCACAAAGCCAAGACAAGTTGTCACACTTTGTGGCTTGCCCCGTTGCTTTGAACCGTGGTTTCGTTGCATAGGATCTTTCTTTCTTTGGAGCCGGGATTGAAGGGCCTTTTGCCCTTCCCTTTGACCCGGGTTCGCTTGGCCACCGGGTTGGCCATTGATCCCCGAGCTCCTCATCAACACACTTGAGCAATGAGCTTGTCTAAGTCCCATTTCTCGAGGCTGCATGTTGTAGTTTATGACAAAATTCTCATACTCTCTAGGCAAGGAAGCTAAAACAAAATGGATAAGGAGCTGTGGTTGTATTTCCGAGATCCATTCCTTTCGGCTTATTTGCCAAGTGACTCATTTTCAAAATATGGTCACGTATGCTACCTCCTTTGAACTTTTCATTTGTCAATTGCTTGAACAAATGGGTAGCATACACTTTGGAGGAACCCGATGGAACGTTCTTGACCCTCTCAAAGTAAGCAACAACGGTGTCACACTTTTCAATTGACCTGTAAGAGCTGGGTCAATTGTATTCTCAATAACAACACAACATTTCTTGTTGTCAGCGACCCATCGAGTATGCTTTATGTCATAAGCCATCTTTATAGGGCCAAAATCTTTCACCCTTTTTGTCCCATGCTTCATCACTTTCACTGGTCTCCCGCACCGGTTCCACGGGCTTTGTGGGACACGGTTCGGTGAGCACCAGTCAACCTCGGCTATAGTGAAAGTGAAGTCAATCTTTCTCTTCCACTCAAGGTAGTTGTCTCCCTCGGTGGTGGAATCTCTCTCGGGCAGACATCAGGGAGGAACTACCTGAAATTACAATTCATATGAGGTGAGAACATAATATAAAATTTACTTTGCAATAATTCTAAATCACCGTTGGGCAGAAATAGAATTAATGTAGGCAACAACTATTAATCCACATCATAATATTGCTATTAATCAACGTTGGTCAGAATAATAACAACATTATAATCACAGTAAAATTATCCATTTTCAAATATTAAACTCTCCCGTTGGTTCGAATTTAATAATGAAAACGATAACAATTTAAATACGCAGCGGAAACTTTAACTTTTGTCATAATCAATTTTCCAGAAACATAAAAGGTTCTTCACTAATCTCTGAACAAAATTATCGTTGGATAAAAAATTGTACAGAAAATAGCATCAAATTCATTTCAAATTGAGCAAAATATGCTCAAACTTGTTTCGGAAAAAGAAAAAACCAAAACTTTCATATAAAGACTATGCGTCAGCTATTTTAGCCCGAATCGGCCCATTGCGCGTGCGGCTGCGGCCCGAGGCTCGCGCGCCCACAAACCTTGCGCGCGCGCTTTACGCGGCCCGCATGCGGCCGCTAAGCGCCTTTCTTTTTTTATTTATTTCTTTGATGTCACGGCCCAACACGCGGAATGAACCCGGCCCAACTCGGCCTGCGCGGCCCACGGCCTCGCGCGGCAGCGCTCCCCCGCGCCCAGGCCTTAACGTGGGCCTGGGCCGGGAATTTGGCCTGGCGCCGTTTCCCTCTTGGGCCAAATCTGGCCCGATCGATCTGATTCGTCCATCCGCGCCGCCCTAGATCCAACGGCCGAGCGCGCACATCGGAGGAACAAAAACCCCCAGCCAGCCTCCATCCTGAAATCCTAGCCCCATTTCTCCCTCTCCTTTCTCTCTCTCGCCAGTCGCCGCAAAAGAGAGCAGCAGCAGCGGTTGCGGGTCGCCGCCGCCGGCTCGCCGGCGGCCCGGCCGGAGCTGGAGCCAGCGCCTCCCCTTGCTCTCCTTCCCTTCTCGCTCCGCAACGCCAGGGAACGACAGGGCGGCGGCCGCCCGAGGCGGCCGGAGATGGTGACGGCACCGTCGCGCGCCCCTTGGCCGGTGCGCGCGTTCACGCGAGGGTGAGCGCGCCACCGTCGAAGGGCTGTGCTGCGGTGCCCTTTGCTGCCGCCCGCGCGCACTGCACACACAGTGGCGCTGCCCTGCATCCCGCGCATCCGCCATGGAAACGGCCGGCGGCGGGTCGAGATGGTGAGACCCCGGTGGGTATTTCCTTGACCATCCCCTTTCTTTTCATGAGTTAGGGTTAGGGTTCTTCCTCATTTCTTTTACCCCGTACCCGATCTCGTTAGGGTTAGGGTTAGGGATACTTCGCCGATCGAAATCGGTGTAATTTTTCTTTCTTGATCCGAAGAGATCAACTAATTTTGCTACCCAAACTCTAGATCCACGTACTAGATAGGCCACTGATACCATTGTTAGCCCAGGATCATCTAGTAGTGACAACTAGTGGGTACGAACTCCGGGAATCAAAGGCAGTGAGATCGAGAGAGAGGAAGGATGAGTGAGATGGGGTTATACCAGAGGCCTTGACGGGAGCAGAGGAGGACGATCCGGCGGCGGCGCTGCTGGGGTCGGCCATCGAGTCGAGGCAGAGGGGAGGGCGTCGGTCGGTGGAGGAGTGGACGACGGCGCAGTGCAGTGGCGGCGGCGGAGGAGCTTCCCGTCACTGGCTGCGCCCCTGAGATCGGACTAGGGTTTTGTCGGTGGGTGTGGCGGTTCACGGTGAACCTCGTACTGAGAGCCGCCGGCGCCCACCTCTTTATATAGCGCAGGGTGACAGGGGCCCTCCAGCCAATAGATGGGCTGGGCGCCCCCGATCAGGGCGCGAGGTTCACAAGGGGCCCGAGTTGGGCCGTTGGGCCCAACTTGGGATTGAGATCATCCTAACACCACATTCCCAAAATATATAGCGTTCCCCACAAGCGCACTGCCCGTACAAAAGAGACCGGCGTACGGTTGCTGAGCCGAAACTGATTCACTCCAGCCTCCAGGCAGCAGCATGGGATGTGTAGGTGTACACGACGGTGGTGCCATATCTGTGGTTGAAGCACACATAAACAATGAGGAAAGGTCCATTGTGGCAATAAAGGTGGTCACAGGCGCCGCTGAAGCCGGAGCAGAGAACTGCAGCGGTCCAGGGGTGCTTCTTCTTCTGTGGAAATGGTACCTCCCGCACCTCATCGGTGATGGGGTCCCAGACCGCGAGGACACTGTCACCTTTCTCAGAGAGGACACGGCCGTGACGGGCATCCAGCACGCGCAAGTCGGGGAAGTCGGAGCGCGGGGTGCAGAAGGCGGTCGTGGGAATGAATCGGGCCTTGTCGATTTTGTATAATTCGTCTTCGCTGCAGCCATCGAAGTCGTACAAGTTGCAGAGCATTCCCAGCATCGGAGGGCTGCGGTGGAACTCACGGAAGCGGCGGTGGAAGCCGGGGTCGGAGACGAGGCGACACCAACGCCTGGAAACGAGCGCAGCATGGACGAGGTCCAGGGGCTCCTGCGGAGGCAAGCGGCGGAGCACCTCCTCCAGGAGCTCATCCGGCAGCCGCTGCGGCATGGCGCCTTTGCTTGGCCTGGCTTGGAGCCCCGGCGGCGCCGGTGGGCGGCGGAGCTTAGGGTTTTGCCGCCGGATTGCGGCTCGCACGGAAAGTGACGAGGACGGCTGGGACTGGGAGGAAGCGTTGCTGCGTCGGACACTTTGACTCTTCCAGATGGGCCCCACGTGGGGATGTTGATAGGCTCTTTCTGATGGCGTTGTAGGCCCATATCTAATATAAACTGGATAGACATCGGCCCAACTGCTCGGCCACAGTCCCGGCTCTGCTCCTCGTGCAATCCTCTGCTCCAAACAAGGTTTGGATTTTTTTTTTTTTTTCCCGATCTCGTCGTAGGCGCGTTTTACAAAACAAGATTTGGTGATCAGGGCATCACCATACTATTTTATTGAAACTGGAAGAATAAATGCAGATAACCATATACATTTACGGTTTCAGAAAGTATTTCAGACAAGAAATGTCCATGTTCCGAGCAGGCCAGGCCAGGCGAGCCCCACTGGCCACTGGGAGTGCAGAGTGTTATTTTACTGAAGCTGCTCTTCAATTTAACCAAACAATCGTGTGAATTTTATTTTGTATTTATAAAAACGTGCTAGTTTACTGAAACTGAATTTTCTTCTGGTAGCTCTTCAATTTAACGCCCAAACCTTGTGTTACTGAAACTGAAACATAGAGGCATTCTTAACAGTGATGAGATCGAATGCAAAGCAAGTTGAGTTCAGATCACAAACTTATTTTCAGAGGGAGCAGACACAGACGGAACAATCCCTACATTCAATCAACGAGTCAAAAGGGGATGCTGAACATCCCAACTCGATCATCCACTGTAATGTACAGTAGATCATGGAGGCAGCAAACACAGAGCAATAAACAACAATATATAGCTTCAGCAGAACAAAACGGAAGCCTGAATATTGTTCAGACTGCATTCTGTTCTGACGAACAAGACTAGGAACCGTGATTGGTCATCAGGCATCAGCTCCCTTAGCATTCAGCTGATGAATCAGTCACTCAGGAAAGCGACTGAACACAGACAAGGACAGAAGATTTTGCAGTCGGTCGGCCGGTTCTGTGAGAAGCAGAGAGCTTGACAGTCAAAAAGAAAGCAAAGAGCTTCACCATTCACCAACACACTAGCAAAACATTAATCCAGGTGTTCATTCGCTGGAACTAAAAACGTGCTCCCAACAGGAGAGCAGAGAAGCACTGGAAGGCATGCAGGACGATATTCATCAAGCAACGACAGAGCATGATTCACCATCAACACCTGCTGTGTTACGAGCAGGTAACGAGCAGGTAACAGGAAGGGTGGCCGGCGTGCACGCGCGGCGGTGGAGTGCGGCGGCGCCGCCTCGCAGAGGAGCCGAGCGAGCTCAGGAAGAAGGAAGAGGAATTGAATTGGTTTCTATTGCTTAACTGTCCACCCTTCCACCCACACATCTGTTCAAGTAGTTGTTCCTAGCAAGCAAGATAATATGAAAAGCTAAAATGGCTAAGGCCTGCGATTACAGCCCAGCGGCACGCAGGCCGACTTATGGGCCTTCTGTTATTCTTCGGCCCATTATGGGCCTTTCTATACCCAGGTCGTGACATGCCCCCCTCCTTAAGAAGCAGCGCGTCCTCGCGATGCATCATTGTACTGAAGGCATGCAGACAGTGCTTGCCCAGCTTCAGATGGACGGCTTGAGCAGCTTGGAGACAGTAGTAGCCGGTCGCCAAACGGCCCAATGAGCTGGACAGGATTCCTGTTGAACAAGGACAGAAGAGATGAGCTTACCACCGAGCATCTGATGACGATGAGCCAACACTTGGGATGGAGGTAGATTCTCCATAGAGAGCAGTAACTGAAGATCAGCATCAGCCGACACTGTTGCAGTTGGAGGCAAAGCCTTCTTCAATTGAGAGACATGTATCACTGGATGAATTTGACTTGAAGCAGGCAATTGCAGTTTATAAGCTACTGCACCAACCCGTTGCAGCACCAAATAAGGTCCAAAGTACTTGTAACTCAACTTGTGATTAGACCTGCGCTCAACTGATTGTTGGATATGAGGTTGCAGTTTGACATACACCCAGTCGCCCCACAGCAAATACTCTTTCCTGACGATGCTTGTGTGCCTGATGCTGCATTCTTTGCTGAGCTCGACTAAGGTTGTATTGAATATGCTGCATTATGGTGTTCCTGGATTGCAACCAATCCTCCAGATCAGCTACAGAGCAAGCATCAGATAGAGTAATACCAAAGTGCTTCGGAGGATGTCCATATAAAGCCTCAAAAGGAGTATGACCATGAGCTGAGTGGTATGTAGTGTTGTACCATAACTCAGCTAAATGAATCCATTGAGCCCACTTAGCTAGACAGTTGTGCACCATACATCTCAAATAAGTCTCCAGACACTGATTAAGCCGCTCTGGCCATCTGTTTGTGGATGATATGCCGAGCTCATATTCAGAGTGGTTTCAGACAACTTGAACAGCTCTTGCCATAGTGCACTAGTAAACAGTCGATCCCTGTCTGAGATGATAATGGAAGGCATACCATGGAGCTTGTAGACATTTTTAATGAAAGCTTGGGCTACTGTTAGAGCAGAATATGGATGTGCCAAGCAGATGAAATGAGCATACTTGGTCAATTTATCAATAACCACCAGGATGGAGTCAAAGGTTTTGGACTTCGGTAAACCCTCAATGAAATCTAAACTCACAGTATGCCAGGCATGAGGAGGAACAGGTAGAGGTTGGAGGAGACCAGGTAATTTACAATGTTCAGGTTTAGCCTGAGCACATACCTCACACTTGGAAATGTAGTCTTGTATGGTTTTCTTCATATTTGACCAGGCAAACAGAGCTTTAACCTTGTGATAGGTGGCAGTGATACCACTATGTCCACCTAATCCACTAGAATGAAGAGCCAACAATATTGCTTGATGAGCCTCTTCATGGTTCCCCAACCAGATTCTCTCTTTATACTTGATGATGCCCTCAGATAGAGAAAAACCCCTGTCATTGGAACCTGCAATGGTGAGTTCAGTAAGAAGCTGTTTAGCTTGTTCATCTTGAGTGTATCCTTCCAGAATGATTTCCAACCATCTTGGTGTACTGCCAGAAATAGCATGGATAGTGTCAGAGGAAGGCTGCCTAGATAGAGCATCAGCCACCTTATTTTCAGGACCCTTTTGATACACAATTTTGTATTGTAACCCCAGCAACTTGATGAAGGCTTTTTGCTGCAACCCATCATGGAGTTTTTGTTCAGTAAGATGAGTGAGGCTCTTGTGATCAGTGGCAATGACAAATTCTTGATGTTGAAGATATGACTTCCATTTATCCACAGCTAGGATCAATGCTAAGCACTCCTTCTCATATGTGGAGAGGGCTTGAGCTCTTGGACCTAGAGCTTTATTGAGGAAGGCCACAGGGTGTCCTTCTTGGATGAGGACAGCACCAATTCCTAGATTAGAAGCATCTGTTTCAATTCTGAAAGGCTTACTGAAGTTAGGCAAGGTGAGGACAGGAGCTTGAATAAGAGCTTGTTTTAACAGATCAAAACATGCTTGCAGAGATGGTGTCCAATGAAATAGATTGTCCTTTTTCAGTAAATCAGTGAGAGGTCGGCTGAGAATGACATATCCTTTAATAAACTTCCTGTAGTACCCAGAAAGACCCAAAAAGCCCCTGAGTTGCCTGACATTAGTTGGTGTGGGCCAATCAGCTACTGCCTGAATCTTTTGTGGGTCAGTAGCAACACCTGCACCACTGATTATGTGCCCCAGATATTCTAGCTTGGATTGGCCAAAGAGACATTTAGAAGCCTTCAGCAACAACTGGTGTTTTTGTAAGATCTGAAACACTTGTTGCAAGTGCTGGACATGCTCCTCCAGTGTTCTGCTGTAAATAAGAATATCATCCACAAAGACAAGTACACACTTCCTGAGCATGGGTTGGAAAATTGTGTTCATCAGACTCTGAAAGGAAGCTGGAGCATTAGTCAGCCCAAATGGCATGACTCTGAACTCCCAATGACCATTGTGAGTTCTGAAGGCAGTCTTGGGCTCATCCTCAAGGCCCAACCTAATCTGATGATACCCAGAGCGCATATCAAGCTTGGAAAACCATACAGCCCCTTGTAATTCATCCAGCAACTCATCAATGATAGGTAGAGGGTATTTATCCTTGACTGTAATGTTGTTGAGTTGCCTGTAATCTACACAGAAGCGCCAACTACCATCCTTCTTCTTGACAAGAATGACTGGGGAAGCAAAAGGACTGTGATTAGGTTTAATGATTCCATTATTGAGCATCTCTTTCACCTGTCTCTCTATCTCATCCTTCTGTGATGGTGAGTACCCGTAGGGTTTCACATTGACAGGCTTAACCCCAGGTATCAGTGGAATCTTATGATCAAACTCTCTTTGTGGTGGCAATGAAGTAGGACTCTTAAACAGCTGCTCATGCTCTTGAACCAATTTCTAGACCACCTCTAGAGTATCTGCTTGAGTAAGCTTGGGTTGAACTGGAGAGAGCAAAACCATCTGAGCTAAACCCCCAGTCCTGATAAGGCCTCTGACTTTCTTAGCCTGTATCTTGGGACAAACAGATAGATCATCTTTGACCCTCTTCAAGCAAATTCTTGACTTTCTAACCAGTCCATGCCCAGAATGAGATCATAATAAGGCAGAGACAATACTCTAGCATCCACAGAGAAGGTATGCCCCTGAGTCCACCAAGTGAATTGATTAACCTGTTGAGTACTATCCAACTTACCCCCATTGGCCACAGCAATCTGCATAGGGGAAACCTGTTGAGCTTTGCAATCCAGCATGGCAGCAGTATCCTGACTGATGAAGGTTCCAGAACTGCCAGAGTCGACTAGAATAAGAATTTCCTTGTCTTGAACCTTGCCTGTGAGCCTTATGGTCTTCCTCCCCTGAACACCAATAGCAGCACAATGAGACAGAGCAAAAGCTTCACCATCACTGGAGGACTCAGAGGAGGTATCATCAGATATAGTCTCTGTCTTGCCCTCTGCAGGAGTTTCAGGCAGAATGTCCAAATATTCTTGTAAGACATGTATAGAGACTTTCTCTGGGCACTTGTGATTCCTTCCCCATTTTTCACCACACCTCATGCAGAGACCCTGAGCATGTCTCTGAGATCTGAGAGTAGCCAACTTATCCTCCCACTTGGGCTTGTTATCTTCAGGAGTGGTACCCAGAACTCCATATTGAGAAGGACTGGTAGACTTGGAGGTGAACTTGGAGAAATCCTTGAATCTCTTCTGATAGGGCTTGGGTTGAGTCTCCAATTCTTGTTCCTGCAGTAGTGCCAGAGAAAGCGCCAGATCAACAGTTCTAGGCTTATGCAGAACAAGGGCTGCCTTAATATCAGGAGCCAACCCTTTCATGAACTGACTGACAAAGAAAACATCATCATAGCTACTGTTGTGCACTAAGACTTTATGCATGGCTAGATTAAACCTCTCATGATACTCCTGAACATTACTCGACTGTCTAATGCCTAACAACTCTTGCATACCTTTCTCATACAGGTCCTTACCAAACTTAGACTCAATAGCAATACACAATTCTACCCAAGTATCAACAGTGTGCTGAGCCTCATATGTTTGCAACCACAACTTAGCAACTCCTTTAAAATGCAGTGTGACAAATGCAGTCCAACGATGCATGGGAACATTGAACATGTCGAAATACTTCTCAGCATCTTCTTTCCAAATTCGTGGGTTCGATCCATCGAATTTGGGGAAATCTGCCTTAGGCAACCTAAACTCTCTAGGCTGTGACTCATAATAGCGTGGAGCAGAATCAAAATGAAGATGAGGCTGGGAAGTGGAACCGTGAAACTGACCATTGGCCAAGGGAGAATGCTGGGTGGATCCCCGAGCATTGTGCCCCTGTGGATGTGGTTCGACGTCGTGCCCCTCTTCCTCGCGCTTCAGGGCCGTAGGCGGAGGTTGAGGATTCGCTTCCAACGCCTCGACGTGCGATGTGAGCTTCTGGATGTCCTTGCTGAGGGCCGCAGACATGTCGTCCACGGATGGCCTCCAGTCGGTGAGACCCTCCAGCAACTTCATCATGGCGGACATCTGGTTGGAGATGGAGGTCAGCATCACCTCCGCGGTGGCCATACGCGCCGATAGGGTTGGCCCTCGCGCCAGCGAGAGGAAGTGGTGGAGGAGGTGGTGGTGGTGGTGGATCTGAGTGGAAAATGCGCCGGCGATGGCGGATCTGACGATCGGCGGCGAAGTGGTATGAGTTGGACAGCGGTGGCGGCGGTGGTGGTGGTTTGGAACGGCGGTGGCGAGGGAATGGGAACAGGGAGATGGATCGGAGAGCTGATACCAATGTTACGAGCAGGTAACGAGCAGGTAACAGGAAGGGTGGCCGGCGTGCATGCGCGGCGGTGGAGTGCGGCGGCGCCGCCTCGCAGAGAAGCCGAGCGAGCTCGGGAAGAAGGAAGAGGAATTGAATTGGTTTCTATTGCTTAACTGTCCACCCCGCACATCTGTTCAAGTAGTTGTTCCTAGCAAGAAAGATAATATGAAAAGCTAAAATGGCTAAGGCCTGCGATTACAGCCCAGCGGCACGCAGGCCGACTTATGGGCCTTCTGTTATTCTTCGGCCCATTATGGGCTGCCTTTCACCATCAACACCTGCTGCTACTTGGGCTTTCAGAATAACCAGCTTCATTCCCAGGAGCCAAAGCATCCACCACTCAACACCAGCTCCAACAGGTAAAATAGGGGGAATGTTGTTTGTCCTCGTGATGGAGGTTCTCAATCAGCTTCTTCTGTGGACGGAGCAACGGGGCTTGCTGGCGTAGGTACACGGATTGACTGAATGCAGAATCAGCTTATACGCTGATGATCTGGTGTTGTTTGAGGTGGACACTCTGCTGGCTGTCGAGGAGGCTCTCAATGTCTTTGGCCTGGCCTCTGGCCTATTTGCTAACTTGGAGAAGAGCGTTGCCACACCTATTCACTGCACGCAGGAGGAGATGGATGTCGTCCTCGCCACTTTGGCTTGCAGGGCAGAGACATTCCTGTGTCGCTACTTGGGGATCCCGCTATCGGTGTACAGGCTTAAGAGATCAGAGGAACAACCTCTTATTGACAAGGTCGCGGCGCACATTCTGGGCTGGAAAGGGAAACTTCTGAACCCAGCAGGACGGGCTGCCTTGGTGAAGGCGACGATGTCGGCCATCCCGGTGCACACGACTATCGCCCTTTGCTTATCCCCCTGGCCCATTGGTGTTGTTGACAAACTGCGCAGAGCTTTCATTTGGGCCGGCACAGAAGTCGATTCTGGTGGAAAATGCAAGGTTGCTTGGCCCATTGTGTGCAGACCCAAGGAGCTGGGTGGGCTCGGCATCTCAGACTTGCGCAGGGCTGGAGTTGCGCTCCAGGTTCGTTGGGTGTGGGCTGACCATCGAAGGGGTATTGTGCCTAGGATGAAGGAAAGGGCGATGCTCCATTAATTCCAGACAGCCACCATCATTTGTGTTGGGGACGATAGATCAACTCTTTTCTGGACTGACCGTTGGCTCGATGGCTCCAGCATTGCGACCTTGGTGCCCCTTGTGTTTGGGGCAGTTCGCAAGAGGAAGCTCTGTTACAAAACACGGTTAATTTCCAGATCCAAACGGATCTATTAACCGACGAACGCGGAAGCACGATCACCATAGAAGAAAATATGCATACGAGAACGACACCGAGGCACGATATTTTTTTAACGAGGTTCAGCGATGTGCCTAATCCTCGGGGCATGACTACGGGCGCTCCTCCCCATAAACAGCAGCTACACCGGCATCTGGGCGATCCCGCGGCCTCGCCGCCACCCAAACCAGCCGCCAAGTCGTCTCACCGGTTACAACAGGGGTGGCCTCATATTTATGGCCCCCTAGGACATAGAGTCCGACCACAACTCTATCCTAGCCCCTAATACAACTCAAGTCCAACGTAATCAAATTGTACAAATATTCGACACATATCTAACAAACTCCACCTTGGCGAATATACACACCTTCTTGAAGCCGTCCATGCGCGAACCTCCGTGTACCCGAATTGAGTTGTTGCAACTCCACATGAGCTGCCCGACAAGCCAAACAAGAGACTCCGCTATCCAGCAACTTCATAATCCATGACTCCACCTGCAGTTGTGCACCCTTCTCTTTAATCACCACAGTCTCTTGAGTAAATTAGATCCATCTCCAGCGCTAACATGCCTAACTGCCTGAAGCACGTCGACTCCCTGTTAGGCACCACATGAGCTAACTGAATCCAATACCATACCCGACCTGACTGCATTCGTGACACTGAGAACTTCACATCTGCTATCCAAGTCACATATGAAAAACTGCAACAATAGCTTGCCCTTCCTTTTTCACTGCAATGCTACGTCTCTTGCACCGTAGTCTCCTGCAGCCTTAAGCAACCAAATTACTCCAGTTGCAAGTACAGACATCCACCGTCTATACTTCCTTCCAACTCAGCCCTACGCCCTTCGATCCTGCATGCAGCTTGAATCGATCGGCGCACCTTGCTGTCTTGGAAGCACGCAAACTCTTCCAATGCAAAACCCGCATCCTGAGTTTGTACCACATGTCGCCACGCCACAGAGAACGAAGAACTCCATCAGCCGCCACACTCCTATGTCACCATCGCTGATCCCGTCGTCGTCTCTGCCTCTATCACGGTATGACTAGCATAAGTGCGCTAGCCTCTCCGCCATAGCCGCGCCGCTTGCAAGCCCCGTCGACTGTCCTGCCGCTCGCACACGACAAAATCAACCCGCTTGAGCGCCGCCCGCAGATCACCTAGCTCCGCAAGTTCCTGCTGTTGAACTGCCAACTGCTTTTGATCTGCAATATACCGTGAACATCCCTGTATTTATGGAGACCAAAAAACCCGACAACAAGTCCAAGCCGGACTCCTCCTGCCGTCTCTGCAGAAACTCGGCAATAAGTCCAAGTCGAACTCCACCTGTCGTCGAATTCCACCTGTCGTCCGTTCCTTTTCCTCTTCACGATACGCCTGCCCCAGCTATTTTTGTCTCTGACCATAAACGGATACGAGGTGCCGTAGTTGCCGATCTGGATCCTTGCACGATACGTAGGCCTTCATTATCGGCAACGAGATTGTCCTTCCGTATCTTTCTCCAACAAGAAACCAACACGTACACCTTGCCTCCTTTATTCAGTCACCGAAACAAACTCAATAGCACACGCCTAGGATGGACACCTCACGTGCAACTCCCTCTCCAGAACCATGCAAGATTCCAAGTATACACGCACCATACGTGTGCAATCTTCCATCAATTTGCACTAGCTCGTCTCCAGAGATCACGCACGCAGACCTTCCGAGACGCCCACAATGTCGTAGCAGGAAACACCTCCATCGACACAAGTTCACGACTGTGGCTCTCGCCACCATCGTTGCTGCTACACAAGAGCCCTGCAACGATCACCCCGATCAAGATCAACCACCCGTCGATCTAACCGCAAGTTGAAGCTGCTGTCTTCATCCACGACGTCTTCCAGCCGCACCGTCAAACTTGGCCGTCACGTCTGACCGACCCCTATCGAACAGCAGCCACCAGCTGCCATCAACCCGATCTCCACGTTTGGAACGATCCCGTTGACTGCAGCCCATTGGACGGTTCGAGCCACCCGCTCGAAGTTTCCAACTCCACCGATCGAGTCGTCGATCGCCGCCATGCTCCACCTTGCGCCATGTTCTTCTCCGAACACACCTGTGCGAGCCTTGCGCGGTGTGGAACATATCCATCACGCCTCCTGCGATCTTCTTCTATAAACCATAGAGCTGGTACCACTTGTTACAAAACACGGTTAATTTCCAGATCCAAATGGATCTATTAACCGACGAACGCGGAAGCACGATCACCATAGAAGAAAATACGCATACGAGAACGACACCGAGGCACGATGTTTTTTTAACGGGGTTCAGCGATGTGCCTAATTCTCGGGGCATGACTACGGGCGCTCCTACCCATAAACAGCAGCTACACCGGCATCTGGGCGATCCCGCGGCCTCGCCGCCACCCAAACCAGCCGCCAAGTCGTCTCACCGGTTACAACAGGGGTGGCCTCATATTTATGGCCCCCTAGGACATAGAGTCCGACCACAACTCTATCCTAGCCCCTAATACAACTCAAGTCCAACGTAACCAAATTGTACAAATATTCGACACATATCTAACAAGCTCTGCGATGGTGGCGGAGTCACTGAATGGGTACTCGTGGGTGCACCACCTTGCTGGCTCTTTTTCGGTACCGTTCCTTGTGGAGTTTGGACGGCTTTGTGACCTGTTGGAGGAGGTACAACTGTCACAAACGCCGGATACTTTCTCGTGGTGCTTCACTGCCGACTGCCAGTCCTCCACTGCCTCTGCTTATGGTGCCATTTTCCTTGGCTCTTGGCCTATCTTGGGCGCCAAGCAGCTCTCGAAGATCGCTGCACTTCCGCGTGTTAGGTTCTTTTTCTGGCTTTTGCTTGCATCGGGGGTGCTGGACAGGTGACCCCAGGTTCCGGCATGGTTTGCAGCCCTCCAATGAGTGCATTATGCGCGCGCAGGAGCCTGAGACGATGGATCACATTATTTTGTGTTGTTGTTTCAGTAGAGAGGTTTGGCATATATGGCTCAACAAGGTCCAGCTTCATGGGGTGGTCCACGCCTTTGAGGAGAATGCAATGGTTTGGTGGCTCAGTAGCAAGAAGCTGGTGCCCAAGTTGCTTCAGAAAGGTTTTGACACGCTCTTCCTCTTGGTTAGTCGGATGCTTTGTAAGGAGCGCAACGCGCGTACCTTTGATGGGGTTTCCTACTCGGCTTTCATGCTCTTTCACTCCATGTTGGATGAGGCCAAGAGCTGGATCGCGGCTGGTTACAGGCAGCTCGGCGTCCTGCTAGTTAGCCTGTGATGGTGTTCTGCGCTGAGGAGCTGTGTGGTTTCAGTCATGTAGCCTGCTAGTAGTTTAGTGCGGAGGAGGTCGGCGCTTTTGGTGCCCGGGTAACCTGTTGTTACCGTCTGTGGCTGCTTCGCCTTTGGTTTTCTTTTCTATCTTCTTGGCTTTTGTTGTTGCTCGTTTGACCGTTCTGTCTGCCGCGTCGTGGCTGTGTTTTGCACTTTCTCCTGCTTAATGAAATACACACAACGGCGTAGTCTCCAAAAAAAATGATTGACCATCACATCTGCTGCTACCAGGGCTAGGCTAGCATAATGATGACTAATGCATCAACTTTGCAGGACTGCAATAAACTAGTTGAATGTATTGACTTTGCATCTGTTTCTCCAATAATCAGAGATTCAATAGTTACCACTACAAAATCCTAATAAACGCCATATACTTTGTGGCACAGGCGTTTTTTTTAGGAACTGAGGCACAACAGTTAGAATGCATATCAGAATATATCTCAGTACTTCTCTAGATATAATCAAGATGAAAAAAACATAAGTACTGGAGCCAAAACGAAAGTATAGTTATTCCTTGATGTAGTAAAAAATTTCACAGGAACAACTATAAAAGGCTAATGATTTAAAGCTAACACCAATCTCATTGATGCACAAAGTGTTTCCCAACCATAGATCTCAATGATGCACCTTAACTTTATCATGCGCTTGAGTGACCTGCACTTGGTCCCTCACCTGTGCAAGTGCCTTTCAATTCTGCAAGAATAAAAGAAGAATAACATGAGCTGATTGAGAAATAAAACTAGGCCTAGATAACACTTACTCCCTGGAAACTAAACATCAATAATTTACTATTTGTGGAAACACAACAACAGTTAACATCAACACATGCATGATCTCAACTGTCCCTAATGTTAGCATCAATATCTCTATCGTTTAATAGATAAGGGCTACAAGAAAAACATGATTAATTATAGGCACAAGGTATCTGAACTGGTTACTTTTTATTATAGCTCAATGCATGTAGCATATCTTCCGGGGCCTGGCTAAGGTTAAGTTGTTAGGGCCTTATTTACAATGAGGGGGAAATGCGCATCATGGATCAATAAATTCAGGTATATCTAATCAGTTTCAAATACTTGTCCAGAACAAAAGATTTATGTAGTATCAAGTATCAACCCAGCTCGGTAATATAAGATAGTGATATTGCACTTCCAAAAAAAGTTATTCGGGAGCCTATCACCATGTTAGGAGCTTAATTCTCATTTTGAAAATTGTAAAACCCTCAAAAAAAAAAGGGAGTTGTACCTGGAGTGTAGAAGCTCATGCACGGAATAACTTTGATAGCTTTTCCCTTGTATACCTTCTTCACCTCATAGGTCTTTAGATGAATTGTATAGACCTCATACCAGTTACTCATGAAAACGATATCAACACCAGAGCCAATCACATGAACATCAACTGGGAACACTTTGTCAAGTGCAATGAATCGTGTTTCCCATTTAGCATCTTCTTGAGGTGTATCCTTTCTTGACCACATATAGAGCTTATTGGAGTCATCTTTGTAGACGAGACCCAGTCCACCATCCTCCGTGGTTGTAAGCACAGACTCCCGCAAAGTTCTCCACAGTAGATATGGATGTAAAATCAACGACACGTGACACAATTCTAAATCATACTTGAGAACTGTGCTTCCCACGTCATTCCCAAAGTAGAGAGAGTTCCCCACAAGTGCAGTGCCCATCCAGATGCAGGCGAGGTAATCTTGCTTAGCGTAGGCGGGTTCACTCCAGGCAGCAACATCGGATGAGTAGGTGTAGACCAATAATGTCCCCACGCTTTGGGAGCACACAAAAACAACGAGGAAGGGCCGCTAGCGCTGGTGGCAATCAAGGTGGTCACCCCCGCAGCGGAGCAGAGAACTGCAGCGGTCCAGGAGCCCATCATCTCAGGCGGAAAGGGAAGCTCCCGCACCTCATCCGTGATGGGGTCCCAGACCACGAGAACCGTTCCCCTCCGATGGAGGAGGACGCGGCCGTGACGAGCGTCCACCGCCTGCCAGGGCCCGTGGTCGCCTCGTGGGTAACAGAAGGCGGTATTGGGGACGAAGTGGGACTCGTGGTAGAAGTCGTCGAGGGAGCAGAGCATCCCCAGCATCGGTGGGCTGCGGTGGAACTCGCGGAAGCGGCGGCGGAAACCGGGGTCAGAGACGAGGCGGCACCATCGCGTGCAGACGAGCCCGGCGCGGACGAGCCCTACGGGGTTCTCCGGCGGCAAGCGGAGGAGCACCTCCTCCACGAGGTCATCCGGCAGCGACCGAGACGGTGACGGCGAGGGCTGCATGGCGCTTGCTTGGTTGGGCTGCGTCCCCGGCGGCGGAGCTAAGGGTTCTGCTGTTGGATTTGCGTTATGAAATCACGCAAAGCTAAGACAACGAGTGTGATTTTCTGAGACACGGATAATAGCGTGCTGGGTGATGGACCTGGACTCTTCCAGATGGGCCTCGCATCCGTGTGTGGATGGGCTCTCTCTGACTTGTAGGCCCATATCTGAACCGAGATCAGCCAATTCGCTCGGCCTCTGGACATCCTCTGCCTGTTTACGGCGTGAGCTGATGCCATCAAGTTCCAATGCCGTTCCCCTCCAAAAAAAGAAAAAAGGTTCCAGTTCCGTATGTATTCGTTGCAGGCAGGCAGCCTCGTCTTTTTCAGGCCCCGCACAAAAACTGAATGAGCCAAATGATCATTTTCCAGTTGCTGAGAAATTTATTATTTACAACATACAGTAGTGGTTTACTGAAACTGAATTTCCAGAAACTCTTTCGATTTATTTACTGCACCTACACTGCTTGCATACGACATACCCGTTACAAAAACAGTGTGTCCAAGCCTTGTTTACTGAAACTGAAACATAGAGGAAAACTACAATTACCTTCAGCTGGTCAAAAGGGAAGCCTACACTGCATTGTGATTCACCAGCACGTCCACAGTATAGAGTTTTAGCATCTGAGAGTGTTCAGACTGTGCTCTCTTGTTATCGATGTAGCACACTTTTTTCCCTTTTTTTTTTGTATAGGTCATTTGTATATTGCAATAGAATAGAACTGAACCTTAATGGAAGTACACTCCTGATATGTTATCTTGCTGATGCTGCTCTTATTAGTCCAAGGTATTATACTTCACTTGAGGCAATGGTTTATGTTGTGAAATCTGATTGGACGTCAACAAGTCTCGTGTGTACAGAAATGAAACCAAAGATCAGTTTTAACTTATTCCGAAGCTCTTCAATTCATTCAGCGAGTCAAAACATCCATGTTTTATGACCCTTCAGGGCAACAAACGAACCACACTGATGAACAATAAACCCTTCAGGCAAGTGAATGAACACAAGCAAAGACAGAAGGATCTTTGCATCCGGATCTGTCACAAGCAGGGCTTTACCAGCAGACTGCAGGTTCAGAAATGTCAGCATCCCGCATGAAGAAAGCTGCCAAAATATGTTGAGCCACCATAAAATTATGTAGGGATGACATTCCACATATGAAATTGCAATGCTTTCATTTAGTAATGCTCATTCTCTTGGTCCTATATGTGTTTAAAAGAAATGGAATGCATACGTTTCCAGATTTCATCACAAACAGGAATATTACAGCACATAACACATCAAGTCGGATAGTCCAGGGGACAACATTTGACAGGTTACATTGAAGCTCCATACACTTGACAGGTTACATTGAAGCTCCATATGACCTGGGGCTAGGGCCAACAATCAATCTATGAAGTTTTAGAACCAACTCCTGCTTAAAAGAAAAAACCTTGAAGTTCAACTAATTAAGGTCTTACTAATGCAACAGGTTATACCCTACCATAGATCTCATACATACTAGTATTTACCATTACTACTACCCATTTTCCCTTGCCAGAGAACCTCCGACATGAGCACCATAGGTTTATCATGCAATTGATCCACCTGCACCTGGTTCCTCACCTAGACAGGCTGCCTTCGATGCTGCAACAATTCACAAATTTTGATTAAAATATCATCATCAGCTGATTGAGTAATCAATTTTTTTCCTCAATGAACAATTATTCCTCAACAATATTAAATTATTATTCACAACAACATCAGTTAATAGCAACACTTACACAAACTCATTAAAAAAAATAGTCCCTAAGCTTAGAACCGACAATGTCGTAAACAGACAAATGAGGGCTATTGATGAACATGACTACAGATAGGCAGAACCCCATATGTGTAGAAGCTCATCAAAATAATTATGTTTTTTTCGTTATCTTTATTCACCACACATGCATACATATAGCATATTTGTGTACTTATTATAAACTGAACTTTTCCTCAGAAAACAAAAACAAAAAAATTGAACTGAAAGTTTGAAACAGCCCTAGTGCTCCTTCACTGAAAGTGGCAGTGTCAGTTTTCCAAAAAGTAAACAAGTGCATCTTCAGTTCAGGTCAGCATAACCAACCACCTTCTCAAGAGAAGAGAGGCCCTGCCAGGGTGCCAAGCATGCAGACAACAGCTCAAAACAGGGAAAAAATATAGTTGCATATGAAAGACAGGACATGGAGTGAGATAGGAGAGGGGGCAGCAGGGCAAAACCATACTGATGACTGATGAAACTTTTAGGGAAGTGAAACAAACAAATAGCAATGGATTTGTACCTGGTTCTATGATAAGTAGAGCTTGACCAACACACTGTGGCACATGCCAAACAGAATAACGTAACTACTAAGTTCAGTTCACAAACACGCACGAAACACGGTTCACTCACAAGTAGGAAGCTAGGGAGGTCCTGATCCCCAGACAGTCAAACACAGAATATGGCTTCAGTTAGTTGGAATGAAGGCCTGAACAATGTACATTGTTCACAAAAGCAGGATGAACCATGATTCAATGTCAGTACATGCTGCAGCCTTGCTCCATTTAAACAGGAAAGTGAAACAACAAAAACACAACCAATTTGTATCCTGTTCTGCGATAAGCAGAGCTCCACCAACACACCGCGGCACATGCCTTTCTGAATAATTAACTACTATAGATGTAATAGTAACTAAGATGAGAATTGATGTGCACTGATTTCTTGAGGTCAATTAATTCCATTTCTAATTTTACCAAAAAACTGATGTCCCCACCACCCACCATTACTTCCACACAAGCTGAATTATGTCAGATAATCTTGCCCCCACTACATTACGGTTTCAAGATTCATACATAAATCAGGTGGCTGAACTTGGATTTGTATCAAGTTGCCCACAAAAGCAAAATGTCACAACAATAAACTACCAAGTTTCTGGTTATAATCCAATGATAATAAACTAGCAAGTTTCTGGTTATAATCCAATGATAATAAACTAGCAAGTTTCTGGTTATAATCCAATGATGCGGAGCCACAATGAATTTATGTAAGAATGATATGCAGGCATGCAACAAACCAAAATTGCAATGTTTTGAATTCATAATTTGCATTTTCTTGGGCCTAATTTTTTTAAATGAGGGAATGGTAAGCACATTTCAAGATTTATCACAAGCACAAATAGTGGAACACATATGGCCACAGATCAAGTAGTACAATATAGGGGTTCACAGCTTGCATAGAAGTCTGATACATAATGATGAAATTTAAAAGTTTAAAAGAAACAACTACTTTAAAACCACAATCTTGAAGGGCAAGTAATTAAGGATAGCACCAATCTCATTGATGCACAAAGTGCTGCCTAGCCATATATCTCACACCTTACACTTGAGTCACCAGGTACTTGGTCCTTCACCTGTGCAAGCGCCTTTCAATGCTGCAGCAATAAAAAAATAATAACATGAGCTGATTGAGCAATAAAACTTTTCCTAGATAACACTTATTCATTGCCAACAAATTAATTTACTATTTGATGCAACAATAGTTAACTTAAGGTGTGAGGCTAGGTTGTTAGGGGCTTATTTAAGGTATGAGGTGTAGAAATTATTTTTTATTATAGCTCATGCATTTCTCAGGCCCGTGGCTGAGGCTAGGTTGTTAGGGGCTTATTTACAATGAGGGGAAAATGTGCATCATGGATCAGTAAATTCATGGGCATATCTAATTAGTTTCAAATATTGTCCAAAACAAAAGATTTAGGTAGTATCAACCCAGTTCGTATTATAAGATTGTGATATTGCACTTCATAATTAAGTTATTCAGAAACCTATCGCAATGCCAGCAGCTAAATTATTTCTCTTTCAGAACAATGTAAAAGAAAAAAAAACAGAGTTGTACCTGGAGTGTAGAAGCTTATGTATGGAATGACGGTGCCAGTTGTGCCCTCGTATACCTTCTTGACCTTGTAGGTCTTCAGATCAATTGTATAGACCTCATCGCCTGTCCCCATGAAAATGATACTGACACTACAGCCAATCACACGAAGTTTGGTTACATCAACATCAACAGGGAACACTGTGTTAAGATCAATGATGACTCTTCTTTCCCATACAGCATCTACTCCATGACTATGAGTATCCTTCCATGACCACAAGTAGAGTTTGGAGTCATCTATGTTGATGAGACCCAGTCCACCATCCTCCGTCATTGTAAGTGGATGCAGCAGAGACAACGTCGATCGAGACGATGGTAGTTGAGTCATCGACATTCAAAATTGTACTTGAGGATTGTGTTTCCTATCGAAGTCGGATCATCATAATAACGAAAGTAGAGAGTGTTCCCCACAAGCACACTGCCAATCGAGGATGTAATGAGACAACCTTGACCAATGACTGGTTTACTCCAGGCAGCAGCATCGGATGAGTAGGTGTAGATGAAGGTGTTGCCATGGTCGGAGCACACGAAAACAACAACAAAGGGCCCATGGTGGCAATCAAGGTGGGCGCAGGCGCTGGCAGCGGAGCAGAGAACTGCGGCGGTCCAGGGGTTGAAGCCAAACACCTTGTGCGGAAAGGGAAGCTTCCCGCGCACCTCATCCGTCATGGGGTCCCAGACCAGGAGGACGCCGCCCCTCCGGAGTAGGACGCGGCCGTGGCGGGCATCCAGCACGCGCATGTTCCGGAAGTCGGTGCGCGGGGGGCAGAAGGCGGTCGTAGGAATGAATCGGGCAGGGGCGATGTGGTCATTGTAGTCGTTGCAGAGCATCCCCAGCATCGGGGGGCTGCGGTGGAACTCGCGGAAGCGGCGGCGGAATCCGGGGTCAGAGACGACGCGGCACCAGCGCCTGGAGACGAGCTCCGCGGGCTCCTGTGGCGGCAAGCGGCGCAGCACCTCCTCCAGGAGCTCGTCAGGCAGCGCCCGCGGCATGGCCCCTGTGCCCGGCCGGCCTCCGAGCCCAGCGGCGACGGCGTGCGGCGGAGCTAGGGTTTCGCTACTGATTGCGGGATTGGGGAATGAAGCCGTAGTGTGAGGAGTGGAGTGGAGGACGGAAGGAGGGGAAGAGCGGTCGACCCTTTGACGGCTTCCAGATGGGCCGTGCCTCTGAATGTAGATGGGCTCTGCCTGATGGCGTTGTGGGCCCGTCTCCAAACTGAATAGGCGTCGGCCCAACTCGCTCAGCCAGCCACTGTGCTGTGCCTACTCTGCTCCGTCTCCACTCTCCAAACACTAGACTGTAACAGCTCCTGTGCTCTGAACAAGATTCGTGTAATGCATCAGGTTATGTATTATGGTATGGGGTAGTCGCAACCTGACCTTTTGCAGGACGCACAAAAACTGACGAACCAAAGAATCATTCATTTTCCAGTTGCTTTACAACTTATCTGCAGCCTACTGAATGTGAGCAAAAGTTCAGATGGGATCACATTCAGAGCGCACACTTTGTTTCCCAAAATGAGTCGACACAGGGCAATACCTGCAGTGAGTGAAATGGAAAGCTGTTCTGTGTGTTCTGGATCTCAGAGTGTTCAGACTTTTCACTGTGATATCTGTCTTTGTTACAGAATAAGACTTTCACTTGAGGCAAATGGCTTCTGCAAGTTCCATCTGTGCATGCAGAAACTGAACCAGAGACCCAATTTTGTTACTTACTTATTCAGAAGCTCTTCAATTGTTCACCACGCACGCTCATTCTGAAACTAATCTTCTCCTTTTCTTTTCCTTTTTGAAAGATCGGGGTACCGAAACTGAACTGAACCAGAGATGCTAGTTACAGAAACTGCAATTTATTCACCACACATGCATAGTATCGAAAGATCGTGATCTCTGAAGTTAAACAAATTTCAGTAGCAATATAAGCACATTCCCACATGTATGAGGACATTTGATATAAGCACATATGAGCACGTACATTCACAGCAGCCACTTCTCAACCACCATTTCTCAACAGAGTACTACATAAGACATAGCAAAGGGGACATCTGCTAACACATACAGTTGTGTCCATAGTCTAACTAGATCATAACAATAGTACAACAGATAACATTTGCACTAACAACGCCATTGCTTAGCCTATGATAAGCCTTCTTGCAATTCCTCCTGGGGATATGTCTGCTCCTGTCCTGCTCCTTATTGTAGGTCTTGGACTGAGAAGACTAGTCGAAGCTGCCATCCATCTTGTCGTCAGATACTTTCTTGGATTTTTCGGAGCTTTTGTGCAGCTAGATGTACTGCCCGTTTCCTTTTCCTACGCAACCGGAAGATATCAGCCAACTTAATAAAAATCATGTTACAACAAAAGTGACTGGTGGTCAATTTACCTTGAATATATAGGATCAGCCGGTGGCAATTCAACAGCAAGTTCAGTAGGGGGCTCACTACAACCCTTCTCAATATGCCCAAACTGGAAGCATCTTTTGCATTGGTATGGACCCCTTTTTTCATGGCTCACACTTACCATTGATCCTCTTTACTCTTGGCCCACATGCAGACCTTTCAAGCTTTAGAGGCACCATCAAAAACCTAGGATCAACAATAGGCCACCATGACTTGTCAACCATTGGGTTGACTCCAAACTGATGAATAGCCTTGAAATGCTGAACTACATAGTAATCATGAACAAAGTCACCAAGTTTAATTTGTCTAAGGAGTCCTATAAAGGCTATAACATGAGTGCAAGGTTTCCCAGAAATATGCCACTGACCACAAGAACATGCCAGTTTTCCAAAAAGGAAATCAGTGCATCTTCAGGTCAGCATAACTCTCAAGAGGAGAGAGGCCCTGCTAAGCATGCATGTAGACAACAGCTTCAATAAGTCAACAGAATACTGAACATTGTTCTTTTTTTTCTGAACTTTGTTAGTGCTTTGTGAGTCTATGACCATATTAATTATTCGACGAGCAAGACAAGCCATGACTCACAACCAACTCCTGCTGCAAACATGGCCCGTTCAGACCAGAACTTGTGTTTTTTTTCTAAAAAAAGGCAGGAACTCAAAAACGGGCAATACTGACGAGCCATGAAGTGCTCAAAAACTTAAATCAAAACAAAAAGAATTGAATTTACACTCAATTCTAGGGTAATTTAAGTTTTACCAACGAGTACAACATCCAGATAGACAAATGTAACCAAGATGAGAACTAAAGCCAAGTCAAAACTAATTTAGTGTAACTCTTTGATGATGTCAGCTACATTTTCCCATGGACAAGCAGTATGGTGGCAATAGTATTGTCTCTATTGACTGATCTGTTCTGGTTTGAAGGTTCACAAATATATATATAAGCTGTCTTAACTTTGTATGCTTACCAGGCTAGCCACAAAAGTAAGTCTAACAATACTAAATTGACAACTACGAAGTAGGATAATAAGCCTACACACAAGCAAAGCCTGATTGCTCAGAACAGATGATCAAGCTAAAAGGTCTAAGATAAACTGCTGCTATTAAGATACAGAAGCCCTGATGGCCAACAAGTTGTCTTGTTTACTAGCCATTGAAGATACACGCCTACAGACACAGCACAACGGCTTACTGAAACCAAACTGAACCATAGCTCCCAATGCTAGTTTACAAGCCATTTTCCAGGATGGGAATTTAGCATCACAATTCACAAGTTGTTGATGCTTAATTTGTGACCCATATCAGACCAGCAAGACCACGGACTATCATGATTCACCGATCAGCTCCTGCTGCAGCCTTGTTCCATCAAGACAAAAATTCAAGTGCATAACTATACTGATGACTGATGGATTATCCAAGAAAGTGAACACAGACAAAGATGGTTCTGCATCCAGTTCTGTGATAAGCACAACATGCATCGAGGAAGCCGTTAGAATGTATAGCTTGATGCACCATCACACAAATTGTCAATATATAAATTAATTAATAAATTTCTGGTATGCAAACAATTACAGGCCACAAAATGTTCAACCACAATAAATTTATGTAGGGATAAACTGGAGCATGTGAAATTGCAATCCTTTGGTTTCATAAAGTTCATTTTCCTGGGCCTATAAAATTGTAGCAGAAATAGAACACACATTTCTGGATTTCATCACAAACAGAAATACTAGAGCTCATCAGATCAAGTAGGAGAATACAGGGGGGGCAACACTTAATGGTAATTCTTCTCTTAGTACAAGGTATAAGACTTGAGGCAGTGTTTATGTCATCAAAAACTGAACGAAAGTAATTATTTTTGCATTCGAAATTTGTTTAAAGTGTAATGGTTTACTGTATTTCTTCAGTTGCTCTTTAATTTATTTATTTATTACTGTATGCATACTGAAACTCAACATCCATAACCGTAACACCCAAACTAAAACAGAGGCATTTTTCAGTGATAGGGATGCATGCAGGTTCAGTTCAGATCACACACCTTGACTCCCAAAAGGAGCAAACACAGAACAATCCCTGCCTTCCAAAAGTCAAAAGGGAAGCCTGAACATTCATTCTTGTTTCTTTCACAACCAGAATCTCCAATTTCTTAGAGATGTGTGGTTCTCCTAGTGTTTTAGCATTCAAATAGTATAAACATTCTCTACCAAATACCTCCTCGTGAAGACTCTCATGTGCTATGACTAGTGGCAGTGTTTTATTACTACTTGAAAACACTAGGAGAATTCTACCATTTTGGTAGTGTTTGTGACATGTACTCAGACAAGATGAACCATGTCATGATTCACAAACCGTGCTTGCAGCATCCTTGTGCCATTCAAACAAGACATAAAAGTGAAGAGTGTTGCTCTGTTTTCAGCTGGAACCCAATTTGAACCTGGATGGCCCTCTGATGGTGGCGTAGACCCATCTCCAAAATTGAGATTCAAAACAACTCTCTCAGCCATTGTACAGTGTTTCAGCATTTCAAAGTGTTCAGGCGTTCAGTGTGTGTGTGGTATCTTCTTAATGCAGCTCTCTCCAAGATAATAGATTACACTTCAGCCTCATCATCTTCAGGCTACATAGATACTATGCCCAAGAGCCATTTTTATTTCTAACAAAAACTCTTGCTTTTCAGTTTATTCGCCATACACGCTCACAGCCACACCTTTACTAAAACTGAACCGAACCATACACAACCAAAGAGCAACGAATTTGCATCTGGTTCTGTGATAAGCAGAGCTTGACCAATACATCACTTTTAATATGTATCTTGATATAATATATATCTAGGTATAACAAAAGCAATGTACGTAGAAAAGCCAAAACGACTTATAATTTAGAACAGAGGGAGGAGTACTACAGATATACTAGTAACTAAGATGAAAATTGATGTGTACCAATGTCACATGATGTCATTTTTTCTGTCTCATTTGTAATTTCACCACTAGTTCTTTTCTTTTCTTGCAAAATCAAGATAAAAACTGATGTGCACTCTTGTACTGGTTATCTTTGATGATGTTACTAGTTACTGACATCCCCAGTGTACTTGCACACAAGCAGAATTTATGTCAAATGGTCTTGTCCACACTACATTGTGGTTTCAAGATTCATACATAAATAAGGTGACTTGACTTTGGATTTGTATCAAGTTGCCCACAAAAAGAAAAATATCACAACAATAAATTAGCAAAGTTTCTCATTATTATCCAATAAGCCACATGATGTTGAACCACAATGAATTTATGTAGGAACGACATGGAGGCATGCAGCATATGATGTTATCACAAGCAAAATACTGGAGCACATATGGACACATCAAGTAGGAAATGTGGGGGTTTGCAGCTTGCATACAAGTCCGATAGAACATGAAGCTAATGATCAAGCTAAAAAATTTAAGAGAAACAACTTCTTAAAACCCACAACCTTGAAGACCAATGGAACTAACACCAATCTCATTGATGCACAAAGTGCAGCCCAACCATAGATCTCATTGATGCACAAAGTGCTGCCCAACCTTAGATCTCACTGATGCACCTTAAGTTTATCATGCGCTTGAGCTACTCGCAATTTGTCTCTCTCCTGTGCAAGCACCTCCCAATGCTGCAAGAATTAAAAAAATAACACCAGCTGGTTATGAAATCAAGTTTGCCCTAGATAACACTTATTTCACGCCAACCAAACATAAAAAATTTATTAATTACAGCAACAACAGTTAACATCCACACATGTATGATCTCGATAAGATAACTATGTCCCTTATTTTAGCACCGATATCTCCATCAATTGATAGATGAGAGCTAAGGAGAAAACAGGATTAATGATAGGCTCATCCAAGTAATTACTTATTAATTGTAGTTCCTGAGGCATATCTTCCATGGCCATAGCTGAGGCTAGGTTTTTAGGCCATTATTTACAATGAGGGAATAATGTGCGTCATGGATGGATAAATTCATCAGCACACCCAATCAGTTTCAAAGATCATTGCACTTATGTACTATCCATGAGTGTTTTGCCATGTTAGCTAAACTATTTTTGACTAAACATTGTAAAACCCAAAAATAAGCAAAGTGTACCTGGAGTGTAGAAGCTCACGTACGGAAAAACCAAGTACGTCGCACCCTCGTATACCTTTTTGACCGTATAGGTCTTTAGATCAATTGTGTAGACAGTGTTTTCCTCCATCACCAAGATGTAAACGATACCGAGACCATCAGCAGAGCCAATCACAAAAAGTGTGGTTATGTCGACATCAACAGGGAACACTGTCTTAAGTTCAATGATGACTCTTATTTCCCATATAGCATCTACTTCTTCATCATTATAATCCTTCCTTGACCACATGTAGAGTTTGGAGTCATATTCAGCGACGAGGCCCAGTGCACCATCCTCAGTGGTTGTAAGCGTAGTCAACCACGACTTACATTGAGATGGTAACTGAATCCAAGACATTTGACGCAATTCCAAATTGTACTTGAGAATTGTGCCTCCATAGAGACTGCCAAAGTAGAGTGCGTTCCCTACAAGGGCATTGCCCGCCTTGAAATCAACTCGGTAATCATGATTCTGAGCACATACTGGATCACCCCAGGTAGCAGCATCGGATGAGTAGGTGTAGACCAAGGTATCCTCACCCTGAGATGGAGGTCGAGAGCACACTATAACCACCAGGAAGGGTAGATGGTGGCAATCAAGGTGGTCGCAGGTGCCTGCAGCAGCGGAGCATAGAACCGCACCGCTCCATCCGAAGTCCGACTGCCACTGTGGAGGGTGAAGCTCCTGCTCCTCACCCGTGATTGGGTCCCACACCACGACGCTGCGTTCCCCACCGAGGAGAGCACGGCCGTGGCGGGCATCCAGCGCGAGCATGTACTCGCGGCTGGCCTGCCGGAAGCACAAGGAGGTCGTGGGAACCAATCGGGGAGAGCGGTTGCAGATCATCCCCAGCACTGGGGGGCGGCAGTGGAACTCGCGGTAGCGGCGGCGGAAGCCGGGGTCGGAGACGAGGCTGCGCCAGCGCCTGCAGACAAGCACGGCGCGGACGAGCCTCGCGGGCTTGTGCGGCGGCAAGCGGAAGAGCACCTCCTCCACGAGCTCATCCGGAAGGGGCGTCGGCGGCCGCGGCATGGCGCTTGCCTGGCGGCGCCGGCGGGTGGCGGAGCGACTCTGGAGTCTGAATGAGAAATTTCAAGATTTAGGACTCAGTACGCGTGCCTCTCAAGATTTAGGACTCGGTTCTCGCCTTTCAAAAAATAGGACTAGGGCATGCGAATTCTTCAAGATTTAGGATTATAGCTATTTTTTATTACTTCTCTTTTTTCTGAAATATTTTCACCTCTCTTTTTTCTAAAAGACCAAAATACCCTTGCCTCTCCAACATATCGATCTCTGGGTTGTTCCCGTACGGAGGTTCCTTCGCTTCCCTTCCGTCGCGGTCGGGAAGAGCGACGGGGACGCCCGCCGGTCGGCCGCCCTACGCTGGTGCTCCAAGCACGGCAGCGCGTGGTACTTCATCTGCGCGGGTCGGTACAGGATGGACCACCCGTACGTGGACCCGATGGCGGCGCTGCAGGCGGAGGTGTGGCAGAGCCGCAAGGGTGCTCATGTAGGTGCCGGACCAGGACCGGCTCGGCCCGTTCCAGCGCGCGTACGTGGACGCGCTCCGGGCGAGCGGCTGTGGCGGGCAGGCAGCGCCTGCTACTCCCTGCGTGGAGCAAGCAAGCAGCAACAATGTGCGTGGAGCAAGCAAGCAACCAGCAACGCCGTGCGTGGAGCCAAGGCCGCGCTGGAGCAACGTCGTGCATGGAGCAAGCAAGCACCAACGCCGTGCGTGGAGCAAGCAGCCTCGCCGGCACGCGCGAGCAGCAGCCTCGCCGCGGGCACACGCGCGCGAGCAGCCGCCGCCGCAGCCCCACCGCCGCGTGCGCGAGCAGCCGCTCCGCCGCGGCATCGCCGGCACGCGCGAGCAGCAGCCGCTTCGCCGCTGCCTTGCCGGCGTGCACGCGAGCAGCCCGCGGACGGGCGGCGCGCTCGCCTGTGTCGGCCTCGTCTTTTCTCTCGCGACGGGAACGGAACAGGGGAGCGTCTCCACGCGAACAAGACGAGGAACCAGTGATATGTTCTATTGAGATAGGGATATTTTGGAACTTTTAGGTGCCAGTGATAGGTGCATAGATTGAAGAAAAAATAAAAATGATATAAAATGGCTGAAATCCTAAATCTTAAAGAATTCGCATGCCTCAGTCCTAATTTTTGAAAGGCGTACCCACCGAGTCCTAAATCTTGAGAGGCACGCGAACCGAGTCCTAAATATTGAAATTTCTCGAGTCTGAATTGGGGAATTCTCGACGGATAGAGGACTTCCAGATGGGCCCCACCTATTTATGTCGATGGGCTCTCTCTGATGCCTTTGTAGGCCTAATCCAAATTGAGGTCAGCCCAATTCACTCAGCCACTGCACCTTTTCCACTCTACTAAAGTTGTCCTAAGCCATTTTCTTAATTTAACTAAATTTATAGAAAAGATCTCCGAGATTTATGACACCAAATTAATATCTTTGGATACACTATAAATATATTTTTATAATTTATTCATATTATATCATAAATATTGTTATATTTTTCTATAAAATTTAGTCAACTTAAAAAGGTATGGCCTAAAACAACCCTAAGAATTGATTTATTCGTGACCAGAGGATTATGTCTAGGATAAATCATTGTTAATCTCTAAAGTTTATGATGTTGAATATTTAATCTGCTCACATGATATGGAGGACATATATTACATGATTTGCAAAAAAAAAAATGGAGGGAAAAAAGAGCATGCACATAAGGCCAGTCTCAATAGAATGTTTCACCTCACAGTTTCCAACACGTGAAACTTTGTCATGAAATAGGACTCTCTCACAATGCAAAAACCCATTGCATGGTTTCATATCGTATTTTTCTATTTTGTGGGCCCCATCTGACCGTAACCCCTCTCTCTCTCTTTCCCCGCATCATCACCTTGCCCGCATGGAGGCCTAGCAAGGCGATGCAGCGGGCACGGCAGGGGATGGTGTAACATCTCTGATGTTATACTAACTAAAAACCTGCCATGTCATCATAATTAGTTGCAAAGCATTCATGTTAGGTCAACCCTGATGTGCATCAACTAAAACAAAGTTTATATTCTAGATTGATTGTGCTCCTGAGATGATGCTTGTTACTGCTTTTGATAGCCCAGAGGTGTGTCGGCTAGAATCAAACTCGATTTCGTTTCAAAAACCCTGTTTCCGACAAACTCCGTTTTACCCCCTTTTCCCTAATTCAAAATCTACAAAGAATTTGGGGTTGGTCCAAAAAGCAAGATTGTAGGGCTTGATGAGAACTACAATGTTGGTGAACAAAGTTTTTCAAGTTTTCAAAAAGAATTTCAAATAAATTTGAAAATACGGCTTTCCGACAGTTGTCCCCCTTTGAATTTCAAATCATAATTCAAAAACTATGCATATTTTGGAAAAACTGTTTCTGGAGAAAATGTGCAGTTTGAAAAGTTGAGTTTTTCCATAGTTTTGGAGTTTTTCAAGTTCTTTTGAAAAATCCAAAGTAATTTCCAATATTTCATTCTAGGGTTTTTGTCCCCTTTTCAAAATTTGATTCAAATTCAATTTTCCTTTCAAAATTTGAAAATGTGCTAGTTGAGAAAATTGTAGAGCATGAAATTTTAGCTAGGGTTGCTTTTTGGAAAATTTTGAGTACAGTTCAAAAATCCGGAGTAATTTGCAAATTTTCACTGGCTGCTACAGTTGCTGACGTCAGCTTTCCCCTGTTTCCCTCACTGGCACCGCCATCGCCGCGGCCATGCCGCCCGGTCGCCGCCGACCGCCAGCGCGATGACGCCCGAAGCTTCTCCACCCCGTGTCGTCTTCCCTGACCTCGTCCTTGCGCTATTAAGGACCGGCCCGGACCCCTCCTCCCCTCCTTTATCTCCCTGCTGCCGCCCTCACTCTGCCCCGACGCCATCACCGCCTGAGCACCGCCGCCAAATTCGTCACCGTCGTTTGCTTCTGACTTCCATTTTCTCCGCCACCAGTTTCGCCTCGCTGTTGCGAACCCACAGAGCCATATAGCGCCGCCTCGCGCCGCCTAGCGAACCCGTGCGCCGTTATCTTCTTCCCGTCCGGCAACCGCACCGCCGAAGCCGCGCCACCGTTGGCAGCCTTCGTCGTCAGTCGTTTTTCATCTTTGAATGCACATCATGCTCACCATGCTCTATTTCCTCTTATGCGCCTCTTGGTTCACTCCCCGGTTTCCGAGTAGCGCCGAACGTCGACGTTGCCGCCGTCGGAACTCCCGCCGCCGAGCCGCCATTGCCGTCCGACCTCTGCTCCGCTCTCGCCTCTACCTCAACCGAGGTGAGCACCGCCCGCCACCATCTCCCGGCGCTAGTAGTGCCCTTTGGCATGCCCAGCTCTCGCCGTAGCCGCACCACCGTCGAGCTCCGCGCCGCCATGGCCGGCGGAGAGCTTTTTCCGCAGCCCTAGCCACCGCATTAGCTAGCCCAGCGTGTGCGCCGTGTGATGTAGAGTGCGTAGGGCCAGGTCCGGTCGCCGGAGACCTCGCCGCCGGCGAGGAAACGCCGGCCAGACCGCCGCCTCCGTCGGCCAGCTCAAGTAGGCCGAGAGTGGGCCGGCTTCGCTACAGTCCTGGGCCGGCCTGTGTGCGGTACTGGGCCAAGTCGGGCCGGTTTCGGCCCAGAGGCGTTTTTCTTTTTCTGAAACATTTATTCTTTTCTTAAAAGTGATGAATAGTGCTGATTTTTGTTATTTTCATATAAAATTATTTATGGCCCCAAAAATTATGAAAATTTTTGTGTGTGTTCCTTGTGATGTCCTCTATCTAGGAAAAATTTAAAATGCCAATTTTGAGTAGTTTTGCTATGTTCAAAAATTAGCCCTTTTAATTGAAAATGCTCCTTCCTTTATTTTAGTTATTTATTTATTGCTCCAAAAATCATGAAAATTATTTTGTAGCCTTCTCAAGTCATGAGGAGCTTAAGTTTAATTTTTGAGATTTATTTGATAACTTTTATTTTAATGCCTAATTTTCTTATTTATTATTTAATTGTTTGACTTTAGAATTGAGTGATGATCCTAGGTCGTTAACCTTAATGACCTTGGACACTTTAAATTAATTGTTTGCGCTTGTCTATAATCTTGTTTAGCATCCGTCGAGCATTATGTTTATATTCAATCATGTCGAAACATCTTATTTCTCACGTGTAGTCCCCGTGATCGAGGAGAGACCTGTCGATTCCGTTTTCGAAGAATTGTTGTCGGGCCAACTCTAATTCTCGAGGAAGTCAATCCATCTTTGGTGATTGGTCACATCTTCCAGATACGTCGTTGAAGAACGTCTACACCGACTTTCGAGGCAAGCCCCGGATCCATCAACCAATTTCTTGAATTTGCAAAAGTTTATCACTTGATTATGTACCGCATTAGGTACTAGGAGTTGAGTGATCACCTACTTGATGCATTAACTATCTTGATTATTCCAACTTCATCCTTGCAACCGTTTTGATTGAAAAATGCGTAACAATGCTTAGCCTTGCTAATTTAGTTCGGATTTCGAAAATATTTTTAAAAGGAAGTGCTTACCTGTCGGTAAGGTTAACGTTACTCAGCAATGCTACCTTTGATCAGACGGTTGAATTGCGTCGAAAGACGTTTCGATGTAACGCTCTGTCTGGATCAGTTACATCTTTTAACGAAGTTGAGACCGGACGGGTAACTTGCATTGGGAGAGAGAACCCATGTAGTGTTTCCGTCTGTGTCGATTAAGGACCGTTCGTTGTTGGCCCTCGGATCATGGAGTTTTTAATAGTACTAGTCACATGCCCAAGGCGGGTAAGCCTAGGCTAGGGCTAGTCTATGGCAAGGCGGCTAATCACGCACTGGGAGTGGAGAGATGGCGGGAATACGAGTTACCCTCGTGGGCTAGAGTCCTGGATTTGAGGTGTACAGTATTCTCGGGTGGCGTGAACCCGGACTTGTCGAGAGGATCCATAGTCTTGGTTGATATATGCAAGCTTAAGTGCTACATATGTCGGGTGGCTAGGAAGCCCCAGCTGGGTAGAATAAGCGGTTCGAATCGTTGTTACTCCACGAGAAAGGAGTCTTGATCCAGCACCATCATCATAGTAACTGTTGGAACTTGAAGGAATTTGTTGGAAGTTTAAGAAGGTGATCTTCGTTAATTATCTTGATCTGCGTAATCAAGCTAGACTAGGCTCACTTAAGATTCTAATGACTAATCTAGAAAGTAAAATTTGAGGTTGAAACTAGTTTAGTGCTTTTCTCGCAAAATACTTTGATTCTTCACTAAGCCTTACCTTGTCCTATCTCGGCTTTCATTCCCGAGTCTTCTTCCCCTTTTTCGTCGGGTAAGTCTTGCGGAGTACTTTTGTACTCAGAGTTTGTTCTACCCTTGTTGCAGGTGTGTCCGTCTGGTTGAGGACGTCGAGTAGTGTGTTTGGCTCCTGGGCAGAGCACTACGTTTTGGTGAATCATAAAGTTAAGTAACGATATTCCACTACTATGGTTGTAATCAACATAAATTATTATTTGTAAAGTTTTATTTATAAATGGTTTGTAAACTTATGTTATCATAATACTTCCGCACTTTTACTCTGATATATTTTATTTATACAAAACTGTTGTAATACTTTGCAATGTCTCTTATAATGATCGATTCGGTTCGAAAGATTCGTGGATTATTCGGGTTTCCCGAGGACACCCGACAGAGCTTGCTAAGTCGTGTGGAACACATGCATAGTAATCTAAGGTCTTTTAAGATAAGGATTAGTGTATGTGGACCACATTACTTAGAAGGTTCTGCCACAGCTGGTATCAGAGCCTGCTCGTTATTCTAGAGCTATTGTAGTATTCCTTGCGAAAACTTCAAAAGGTTTTTGGGTCAAATAAATTTAACATTGACTATTTTGGTCCAAATTGCTTATCCCTTACCTATGCTCACTCCTATAGCTCTTTAGTCATGTTTAAAAATTTATGGTGGAATATCATGTTATATTGCCCTATTTATAAAAGTTTACTTTTAAGTATGTGCTTCGTTAAAAGATTTTTAGTATAGAACGTAGGTTCATTCATGCATCATGCTTAATTAATCTGTTAATAATTACCTTCCCTCTTATTGTGAATTGGGTTAAGTAGTATCAATCATATTCTTGCTATCCTTCAGTTCCCATCTATCTATACTTTAATCTTGATCTTATCCTTTGCTGAAAGCTCGAGTTTAAAGTTTGGCTTGTTATTCAACAGATGTCTGTTCATACCCGTGCCTCCGATGTTGCTGGAACTTCACAGAATGAGGGTGATGATTCCAACTCTCCATTAGTTCAACCCAGTTTGACCGATACCCTTGCCGCTCTGGTCAATGCTACAACTATTCTAGCTCAGAATCAGAATATCACCCAGGGTTATCGTGGTCGGAATAATGGTAATGAGGTCACGTATTTTGATTTCGCAGCCACTCAGCCACCAGTCTTCACCAAAGAAAATGAACCTCTTGAAGCTGATTATTGGCTCCGCGCCATGCAGCAAAAGTTTGATCTCATTCCTTGTACCGAAGTTCAGAAGCCACTATTTGCAGCTCAACAGCTGAGAGGTGCTGTGGTGGCTTGGTGGGAAAATCTTGTTGCCATACAGCCCACTGGTCATCGTATCACATGGACGGAGTTTCGTGAAGCTTTCTGCACTCATTATGTTTCACAAGGTGTTATGAAAGTTAAAAAGGAAGAATTTTTATCTTTACAGCAAGGTGATATGTCTGTCGTACAGTATGTGAGCGAGTTTAATCACTTATCCCAGTATGCACCCGAGTATGTTGATACAGATGATAGAAAGAAGGATTGTTTCCTGAGGGGTCTGGATAGTAAGATCCGCATGATAATTACTGGTGCAACTCTTAATACTACGTTTTACGAGACAGTTGATATTGCTATTACTTCTGAAGCTGTCAATCGTAAGTACCAGGAATCCAAGAATAAGAAGAAGACTTTGGATACTGAATCCTCTGACGACAAGCCTAAACGCCTGAAGATAATCTATCATCCTGTAAATCATTCTTGTACTCCTTATCATCCAATCCAGTATCAAGCTCCGCAGCAGGCACTTGTCCGTCCCGCTGCAGCTCTTTCTTATCCACGCCAACCGAATGCTCCTAGCGTTCGTAAACCCACCTCACAATTACAGAACTACCCATGTTACAATTATGGAAAGTCTGGTCACTCTACAAGGGACTGTCCACATCCAAACCAATACAATTCCAATGTTCCAAGTACTTCTGTGTCACATCAGAATCAACAGAAGAGCCAAAGTAAGAAGAAAATTGGATGTGTCTTTTACACGCAAACTGGTAATATTCCTGAGGGAGAGCCTATTTTGATGGGTATGTTCCATATTGCCAATCACTCTGCATTTATACTTTTTGACTCTGGAGCATCCCATACATTCATCAATTGGACATTTGTTATGAAGCATGAGATCCCAATTGGAGAAACAAAAGAAAATTTCTTTATTCAGTCACCTGGAGGACGTATGTGTACTAAGGAAATGGTACATCAGGTACCAATAGAATTGGGTGGGCATATCTTTCCCACATCAATGATTGTTCTAAAGGATCAGGATATAGATGTGATCCTAGGTATGAACTGGATGAATCAGCGTGGAGCTATTATTGATACTCTAAATAGAACTATAAAAGTGAATTTATCTGATGGTAAATCTCAGTTGCTTATTCAATTTCCAATTTCAAAGAGAGCAGTCAAGAGAGTTTGTGCAACTTCTGTGAAAGAGATTCAAGATATCCCTGTAGTCAGAGATTTCCCAGATGTATTCCCTGATGAGTTACCTGGTATACCTCCAGATAGAGAAGTGGAGTTTGCAATTGAGTTGAAGCCTGGTACTACCCCAATATCCAGAAGAGCATATAGAATGGCACCACCAGAGTTAGCAGAACTCAAAGCTCAGTTGAAAGAATTGCTAAATAAAGGATTTATCCGACATAGTAGTTCATCTTGGGGTTGTCCAGCCATCTTTGTAAAGAAGAAAGATAAGACCTTGAGGTTATGTGTTGATTATCGTCCATTGAATGAAGTGACTATCAAGAATAAGTATCCTCCGCCTCGTATTGATCTGCTCTTTGATCAGTTGGCAGGAGCAAAAGTGTTTTCAAAGATAGATCTCAGATCTGGGTATCATCAGATCAAGATTCGTCCTGAAGATATTTCAAAGACAACATTCACTACTAGATATGGTCTGTATGAGTATCTGGTTATGTCTTTTGGACTTGCAAATGCACCGGCTCATTTCTTATATTTGATGAACTCAGTGTTCATGCCAGAACTTGATCAATTCGTGGTGGTTTTCACTGATAATATCTTGATTTATTCCAAGAATGAAGAAGAACATGCTGAGCACCTCGGAATTGTTCTGCAAAGCGTCGAGAGAACATCGCTTATATGCTAGGTTCAGCAAGTGTGAGTTTTGGCTTAAGGAAGTGCAATTCCTTGGACATGTTTTATCTACTAAGGGCATAACTGTTGACCCTAGTAAAGTAAAGGATATTCTAGATTGGAAGTCACCAACCACCATTTCCGAGGTTCGCAGTTTCCTTGGAATGGCAGGTTATTATCGTAGATTCATTGCTAACTTTTCAAAGGTAGTTAAGCCTATAATTGAGTTGTTGAAGAATCAAACCAAAATTGTTTGGTCACCTAAGTGTGAAGAGGCATTTCAATCCTTAAAGAAGTCATTGACTACTGCTCCGATTTTAGTTCAACCAGATATGGGGAAGCAGTTTGATGTTTATTGTGATGCTTCTGGCATTGGTCTTGGTTGTGTACTGATGCAAGAGGGCAGAGTTATTGCTTACGCATCAAGACAGCTCAAGCGCCATGAAGAACACTATCCAACTCATGATCTAGAGTTAGCGGCTGTTGTTCATGCCTTGAAGATTTGGCGTCATTATCTGTTAGGCAACTCATGTCATATCTATACAGATCACAAGAGTTTGAAGTATATCTTCACTCAAGAAGAGTTGAATATGAGGCAAAGAAGATGGTTAGAACTGATTAAAGATTATGACCTAGAAGTGCATTACCATCCTGGTAAGGCAAATGTGGTTGCCGATGCACTTAGTCGAAAAAGTCATTGTAATTGTTTGACAAGGTGAAGCCCCTGGATATTTCTTTATGTCATGAGATAGAAAAGTTGGGCATAGAGATGGTACAACAAGGCAGTTTGACTAACATTTCTATCGAGCCAGTTATCCGGGATCAGATCATTGCTGCTCGGAGAGATAATAAGGGTATAGAACATATCAAGGAAAAAGTTAGAAATGGAAAAGCATCTTGTTTCAGAATTGATGAAGCAAATGTTGTATGGTTCAAGAATCGTCTGGTGGTACCAAAGAATCCTGAGTTATGTCAATTAATCCTCGATGAAGCACATTTAACAAAGTTCTCTATTCATCCAGGAAGCAATAAGATGTATCATGATCTGAAACAGAGATTTTGGTGGACTAAGATGAAAATAGAAATTGCAAGATATGTTGCCAAGTGTGATAATTGTCAGAAGGTAAAGGCTGTGCATTTGAAGTCTGCTGGAGAATTACAACCATTACCCATTCCAGCTTGGAAGTGGGAAGATATCAGTATGGATTTCATAGTTGGTTTACCCAAGACATCAAGAGGTTTTGATTCTATTTGGGTTATTGTGGATCGTTTAACTAAGTCAGCTCATTTTATTCCTGTGAAAATCGATTACAGAACTCCTAAGTATGCACAACTTTATGTCGAATGAATCATGTGTTTGCATGGAATACCCAAGACTATCATCTCATACCGAGGTACACAATTTGTCTCATAGTTTTGGAAGCAATTCCATAAGGCAATGGGTACCAAATCTCTTTATAGCTCAGCCTATCATCCACAGATTGATGGTCAGACAGAAAGAGTCAATCAGATTCTTGAAGACATGTTGAGGTCTTGTGTATTGAATTTTCCAGAGAAATGGGATGAATGTTTGCCATTAACAGAGTTCTCTTATAATAATAGCTATCAAGAGAGTATCAAGATGGCACCATTTGAAGCATTATATGGTCGTAGATGCAGAACTCCATTAAGTTGGTCAGAACCCGGAGAAAGATGGTTCTTTGGGGTTGATATTGTAAAAGAAACTGAAGAGAAGGTCAAGCAAATACAACATATTAAAGTGGCACAGTCTCGCCAAAAGAGTTATGCAAATAAGAGGCGTCGACCTCTAGTGTTCGCCAAGGGAGATTTTGTGTATCTGAAAGTATCACCTAGGAAGGGAGTTAGTCGCTTTGGAGTTAAAGGCAAATTAGCACCTCGTTACATTGGTCCATTTCAAGTTTTAGCACAATGTGGGAAGGTAGCATACCGTTTGAGGTTGCCTGAACAGTTGTCAGCTGTGCACAATGTGTTTCACGTGTCACAACTCAAGAAGTGTCTTGGAGTGCCGGATAAAATCACTAATTTTGAAGATATTGAACTTGAACCTGATTTGACTTATGCTGAATATCCTGTTAGAGTTTTGGATCAGAAAGATCGTGTCACCCGAAGCAGAACAATTAAGTGGTACAAGATACAGTGGGATCGTCACTCAGAAGAAGAGGCTACTTGGGAGTCCGAGGAATATCTGTCAGAACATTTTCCGGAGTTCTATGCTTCTATCTAGGTTATAATTCCCTCTATGAGTTGTAACTGGTCTAGTGTGAGTTGTAAAAACCCCTTTCCTTATGTCCTTGTTGAGATGTGCTTCTTGACACATTTCCTTTTCCATTACCTAACTCAAGGCTTTAAATCTCGGGACGAGATTTCTTTAAGGGGGAAGGGCTGTAACATCTCTGATGTTATACTAACTAAAAACCTGCCATGTCATCATAATTAGTTGCAAAGCATTCATGTTAGGTCAACCCGATGTGCATCAACTAAAACAAAGTTTATATTCTAGATTGATTGTGCTCTGAGATGATGCTTGTTACTTCTTTTGATACCCCGGAGGTGTGTCGGCTAGAATCAAACTCGATTTCGTTTCAAAAACCCCATTTCCGACAAACTCCGTTTTACCCCCTTTTCCCTAATTCAAAATCTACAAAGAATTTGGGTTCGTCAAAAAGCAAGATTATAGGGCTTGATGAGAACTACAATGTTGGTGAATAAAGTTTTTCAAGTTTTCAAAAAGAATTTCAAATAAATTTGAAAATACGGCTTTTCGGCAGTTGTCCCCCTTTGAATTTCCAATCTTAATTCAAAAACTATGCATATTTTGGAAAAACTCTTTTTGGAGAAAATGTGCAGTTTGAAAAGTTGAGTTTTCCATAGTTTTGGAGTTTTTCAAGTTCTTTTGAAAAATCCAAAGTAATTTCCAATATTTCATTCTAGGGTTTTTGTCCCCTTTTTAATATTTGATTCAAATTCAATTTTTCTTTCAAAATTTGAAAATGTGCTAGTTGAGAAAATTGTAGAGCATGAAATTTTAGCTAGGGTTGCTTTTTGGAAAATTTTGAGTACAGTTCAAAAATCCGGAGTAATTTGCAAATTTTCACTTGATCCCCTTTGCTGCTACGTTCTTGACGTCGGCTTTCCCCGTTCCCTCAGGTGGCCGCGCGCCGCCATCGCCGCGGCCATGCCGCCGCTCGCCGCCGACCCCGCCCGCGACGCACCGCCCGGCTTCTCCACCACGTGTGGTCTTCCCGACCTTGTCCTTGCGCTATTAAGGACCGGCCCGGACCCCTCCTCCCCTCCTTTATCTCCCTACTGCCGCCCTCACTCTGCCCCGACGCCATCACCGCCTGAGCACCGCCGCCAAATTCGTCGCCGTCGTTTGCTTCTGACTTCCATTTTCTCCGCCACCGGTTTCGCCTCGCTGTTGCGAACCCACGGAGCCATATAGCGCCGCCTCGCGCCGCCTAGCGAACCCGTGCGCCGTTATTTTCTTCCCGTCCGGCAACCGCACCGCCGAAGCCGCGCCACCGTTGGCAGCCTTTGTCGTCAGTCGTTTTTCATCTTTGAATGCACCATCATGCTCACCATGCTCTATTTCCTCTTATGCGCCTCTTGGTTCACTCCCTGGTTTCCAGGTAGCGCCGGAACGTCGACGTTGCCGCCGTCGGAACTCGCCGCCGAGCCGCCATTGCCGTCCAGCCTCCTGCTCCGCTCTGCCTCTACCTCAACCGAGGTGAGCACCAGCTTCGCCACCATCTCCTGGCGCTAGTAGTGCCCTTTGGCATGCCCAGCTCCCGCCGTAGCCGCACCACCGTCGAGCTCCGCGCCGCCATGGCCGGCGGAGAGCTTTTTCCGCAGCCCTAGCCACCACATTAGCTAGCCCAGCGTGTGCGCCGTGTGATGTAGAGTGCGTAGGGCCAGGTCCGGTCGCCGGAGACCTCGCCGCCGGCGAGGAAACGCCGGCCAGACCGCCGCCGCCGTCGGCCAGCTCAAGTAGGCCGGGAGTGGGCCGGCTTCGCTACGATCCTGGGCCGGCTGTGTGCGGTATCTTGGGCCAAGTCGGGCCGGTTTCGGCCCAGAGGCGTTTTTCTTTTTCTGAAACATTTATTCTTTTCTTAAAAGTGATGAATAGTGCTGATTTTTGTTATTTTCATATAAAATTATTTATGGCCTCAAAAATTATGAAAATTTTTGTGTGTGTTCCTTGTGATGTCCTCTATCTAGGAAAAATTTAAAATGCCAATTTTGAGTAGTTTTGCTATGTTCAAAAATTAGCCCTTTTAATTAAAAAATGCTCCTTCCTTTATTTTAGTTATTTATTTATTGCTCCAAAAATCATGAAAATTATTTTGTAGCCTTCTCGGTCATGAGGAGTTTAAGTTTAATTTTTGAGATTTATTTTCTACACCGACTTTCGAGGCAAGCCCCGGATCCATCAACCAATTCCTTGAATTTGCAAAAGTTTATCACTTGATTATGTACCGCTGCATTAGGTACTAGGAGTTGAGTGATCACCTACTTGATGCATTAACTATCTTGATTATTCCAACTTCATCCTTGCAACCGTTTTGATTAAAAAATGCGTAACAATTCTTAGCCTTGCTAATTTAGTTCGGATTTCGAAAATATTTTCAAAAGAAAGTGCTTACCCTGTCGGTAAGGTTAATGTTACTCAGCAATGCTACCTTTGATCAGACGGTTGAATTTCATCGAAAGACGTTTCAATGTAACGCTCTGTCTGGATCAGTTACATCTTTTAATGAAGTTGAGACCGGACGGGTAACTTGCATTGGGAGAGAGAACCCATGTAGTGTTTCCGTCTGTGTCGATTAAGGACCGTTCGTTGTTGGCCCTCGGATCATGGAGTTTTTAATAGTACTAGTCACATGCCCAAGGCGGGTAAGCCTAGGCTAGGGCTAGTCTATGGCAAGGCGGCTAATCACGCACTGGGAGTGGAGAGATGGCGGGAATACGAGTTACCCTCGTGGGCTTGAGTCCTGGATTTGAGGTGTACAGTATTCTCGGGTGGCGTGAGCCCGGACTTGTCGAGAGGATCCATAGTCTTGGTTGATATATGCAAGTTTAAGTGCTACATATGTCGGGTGGCTAGGAAGCCCCAGCTGGGTAGAATAAGCGGTTCGAATCGTCGTTACTCCACGAGAAAGGAGTCTTGATCCAGCACCATCATCGTAGTAACTGTTGGAACTTGAAGGAATTTGTTGGAAGTTTAAAAAGGTGATCTTCGTTAATTATCTTGATCTGCTGTAATCAAGCTAGACTAGGCTCACTTAAGATTCTAATGACTAATCTGGAAAGTAAAATTTGAGGTTGAAACTAGTTTAGTGCTTTTCTGCAAAATACTTTGATTCTTCACTAAGCCTTACCTTGTCTTATCTGGCTTTCATTTCTGAGTCTTCTTCCCCCTTTTTCGTCGGGTAAGTCTTGCGGAGTACTTTTGTACTCAGGGTTTGTTCTACCCTTGTTGCAGGTGTGTCCGTCTGGTTGAGAACGTCGAGTAGTGTGTTTGGCTCCTGGGCAGAGCACTACGTTTTGGTGAATCATAAAGTTAAGTAACGATATTCCACTACTATGGTTGTAATTAACATAAATTATTATTTGTAAAGTTTTATTTATAAATGGTTTGTAAACTTATGTTATCATAATACTTCCGCACTTTTACTCTGATATATTTTATTTGTACAAAACTGTTGTAATACTGCAATGTCTCTTATAATGATCGATTCAGTTCGAAAGATTCGTGGATGATTCGGGTTTCCCGAGGACACCCGACAGAGCTTGCTAAGTCGTGTGGAACACATGCATAGTAATCTAAGGTCTTTTAAGATATGGATTAGTGCATGTGGGCCACATTACTTAGAAGGTTCTGCCACAGATGGCCTCGAGGTGACACAACGGCCTCATGGCACGGCGGAAGGCGGGCATTGCGGCCTCGAAGCGGCACGAACGGGCACGTAGCGCCCGCGGCAGATGTCCTCGATGACGGAATCGTGGCAGGCATGGCGGGAATGGGCGGCGGCGAAGGAGGTCCTCGATGGAGGACACTGCGAGCGGATGATCGTTGCGGCATAGAGCCTCGACAGCATCGTGCGGAGGTCGCCTGTGGCAGGCAATGCCCGCGATGAAACGACCAGAGGGCCTCGGTGTGGGTTTCGTGTCGTTTCCCTTACCTTGGAAACAACGCTAATACGCTTCATCCCCATGAAACCATTCCCTTTTCTTCCTTCCAGTTCCATACCAAGATTTCCTTTCTACGGTTGTGGCATCCCATTTAATGTGAGGCGAATTATGTATTTGGCCCTGAAAAAAAGTGTTCTTAGTTTTTTTGCGATTAAAAAGGTGTTGTTAGTTACTAGACCCCTTTTTGTTTGAATTTAGCTCTATGGCCTTAAAATATTTTTTTTGTTAGGTATATGACCTTCTGTCAGTTTTGGGCATGTACCGGTGTTAAGTCAGGGGTAAAAAGACCATTTTACCCCGACAAAAAATGAATTTTTTTGTTTATTGTATATTTTGAGTACTTATATATATATTGTATAATATAATAACATATATAATTACAGTACATAACCACACATATATTGTCATATAACCACATGTATATTTCCCTTACATAACCACATTCATAAATACATATTCGCAAAATATACAATAACAAATAAAACTCTATTTTTTATTTTTTTGGTCAAGAGTAAACACAGTCTTTTTACCCCTGACTTAACACCGTTACATGCCCAAACTCACAGAGCCAAATTCAAATTAAAAGAAGTCTAACAACTAAGAGCATTTTTTCTAGGGCCAAATATCTATGTGCATGAAAAGGAGATACAGACAAAAAAAAAGTTGCAAATGCTCATGTTCCAGATGGACCGCCAGTCCGCCATCAAGCTCCTTACGGGCTTGTTGTAGCCTCGTCTTTTTCAGGGCCCAAAAAAGACTGAACGAAAGCATATAATCATTTTGCATTCTGCAGTTGCGGCAAAACTGAACCAAAGAATCAGTTTTGCTGGTTCTCTTGAAAATTTATTTATTTCATTTAAATCGTACTAGTTTACTCTTTTCAGAAGCTCCTCAGTTTGTTTGCTGCATGCATACTTGTCACCGAAACTAAACATAATTGTAACCCCGAACCTAGTTTATACTGAAACATAAGAGGCATTTTCGCAAAGCATCTATCTGCTCACCGTCGATGGCTGGGGCGGCGGCATGGCGCTTGCTTTATTGAAACATGGCAACTCCGGATGAACGGAACACCGGTGAGGGGACAGAGGGAGGAAGAGCGTTGCCTCACTCCAAATCAGGATGGCCCCTGACGTGGTAGCTAGGTGGGATCTCCAAACTGGGACACACTGCAAAGTGTTCTCAGCTGTTCTGTTAGTGCTAGATGACTCGATGTGGCACTCCACTTAGCCACCCAGGTTCGAATCCCGTTGGGAGCGAATTTGGACGCCTATTTTCTTCTTAATGAAAAGCCCCCTAGTTCCTCCTAGGTTGGGTCGCATTTTTTTTTTTTTATTAGTGCTGCTCCAAGTCCAAGGTACAGTATTCACACTTCACTGGTGGGCAGGTAACAGTTTATCTTCTGAATGGACGTCATAAAATTCCATGTGTACAGAAACTGAACCAGAGATCATGCAGTAATACAGATACACAGACCGGCGTACTGAAACTTAACCCTCTTGTTTTCTTGGAAGGATCCGGATATACTGAAACCAAATCGTGGAGTCATCCTGCCAATCAAACAGTGAACAATGAACCAAAACGGAAGCCTGAAAATTATACAACCAGAACATGGTATTTGAATCCAGTTCTGCCATAAGCAAAGCAACGCCAATACGCTGCTGCAAGTACAGATGCCAACCTCACCCATGGAGGAAGCCATCAGAATGCAGAGCTTGATGTGTCATCGCAACAATAAGCTAAGAAAATTTTGGTTACATCCAAATCCAAACGATTATAAAGCCACAAGATGTAGTGCCAGCATAAAGAAATGTATGTACGGATGACATTCAACTTATGAAATTGCAATGCTTTCATTTAGTAACGATCACTTTCTACGTAGTAGATGTGTTCGAAAGGAACATAATGCGCAAGTTTCCAGATTTCATCACAAATAGGAATACTACAACACACCACACATCAAGTAGGACACACTGCACGGAATAATGCTTCATAGCTTACATTGAAGCTCCAACCAATGAAAGCTACAAAGTTTAAGACAAACTCCTCCTTAAAATACAAAAACTTAAGGCCACTAATTAAGGTTTGACTGATGCAAAAGATGTTGTCCTGACATAGATCTCATACATGGGCACTAGTATTTACCCTTACTAAGGCTTCATAGTATTAAGGCCACTAGTATTTACCCTTACTACCAAGTTTTCCCTTGCCCGAGAACCTCTGACATGGGCACCTTACGTTTATCAAGTACTTGAGCCACCTGCACTTGGTTCCTTGCTTGAACAGGCTGCCTCCAATGCTGCACCAATTTACAAGTTTTGGTGAGATATAATCAGCTGATTGAGTATTCAAAATTTTCCTCGATGAACAATTATTCAACAAAAAAAACAGTAACTTATCATTTACAACATCAGTTAACAGCAACATCAGTTAACTTGCACAAACTCATAAAGATAACTGCCCCTAAGCTTAGCACCGACAATATCACAGAGACAGATGAGGGCTACATATGAACATAGGCAGAACCCTATAAGTGTAGAATCTCATTAAAACAATTATGTTTTTTTTATTATCTCTATTCGCCACACACGCATATAGCATACTTGTTTACTTATTAAATCAACTTTTCCTCAAAAGAATTAAATTGAACTGAAACAACAACCCCAATGCTCCTTCACTGAAAGACTGAAACAGAACAGTAGTGTCAGTTTTCCAAGAAGGAAATGAGTGCATCTTCAGTTCAGGTCAGCATAACCAACCACCTACTCAAGAGGAGAGAGGCCTTTCCAGGGTACCAAGCATGGAGACAACAGCTCAAAACAGGGAAAACATATGCATATGAAAGACAGGACCTGAAGGAGTTAGGTAGGAGAGGGCGGCAGGGCAAAAAGAATTTGTGCAGGGCCTAAAGGAATGAGGTAGGAGAGGGCAGCAAGGCAAAAGAAAATTGTATAGAAACTCATTTTTATGTTTTCAAGAGTCCTTCAATTTATTCACCACACACGTATACAAATATAGCATGCTACCATCTTCTAGCATGCTGAAACTGAACTGACCTAACCAGGCATGTTTCAATGATGCCAACACAGCCAAGTTCAGTTCAGCATCACAAAACACGCCTCATTTTCAAGTAGAGAGCCCCAGACAGTCAGTAACTCAGGACTCAGAAGGAAGGCTTGAATACTGCTCACCCTTCACAAGGAGCAAGACAGACCATGATTCACCATCAGCACATGCTACAGCCTTGCTCCATTCAGACAGGAACTTCTATCTAGTATAGAACCATACTGATGACTGAGACGACTTTCAGGGAAGTGAAACGAACAAATACCAACAGATTTGTACCTGGTTCAACTATAAGTAGAGCTTCATTAACACACTGTGGCACATGCCAAACAGAATAACTTAACTACTACAGATGTACTACCAACAAAGGTGAGAATTGTTGTCCACTGCTTTCAAGATGTCAGATAGTTTCTCTAGCCCATTTATAATTTTACTAGAAAACTGATGTGCACTCATACTAGTTGTTATCTGATGATGTACTCCCCCCCCCCAAAAAAAAAAAGGAAAAAAAGGCTTGAGTTTATTTCCACACAAGCTGAATTATGCCAATTGATCTTGTCTCCACCACACTATTGTTTCAGAATTCATACACAAATAAGGTTTCTGACTTTGGATTTGTATAAAGTTGCCCACAAAAGCAAATGTCACAAAAATAAACTAGCAAGTTTCTGGCTATAATCCAATAAGCCAAATGATGTTAGACCATAATGAATTTAGGAATGAATGCGATTTGAAGGCATGCAACATATGAAATTGCAATGCTTTGAATTCATAATTTGCATTTTCTTGAGACTAGATATTTTTAAATAAGGGGATAGTAAGCGTATTTCAGGATTTTATCAAAAGTGGGAATACTGGAGCACACATGACTAAAAACCACAATCTCGGAGAGGAAGTGATTAAAGCTAACACCAATCTCATTGATGCACAAAGTGAGCCCAACCATAGATCTCACCGATGCACCCCAAGTTTATCATGCACTTGAGTGACCCACACTTGATCCCTAACCTATGCAAGTGCCTTTCAATGTTGCAGCAATAAAAAATAACATGAGCTGAATAGCTGATTGAGGAATAAAACTTGCCTAAGATAACACTTATTATCCGCCAACCAAACATCAATAATTTCAGCACATCATGCTTCATGTCAATAAGACAAATGACCCTATTTTTAGCACTGATATCTCCATCGATAAAAAGATGAGGGTTACAGAGAAACAAAGGCATATAAGGCATCTGAAGTGTAGAAGTTTATCCAAGTAATTCCTTTTTGTTATTGCTCATGATGCATACCTTCCAGTGCCCCTGACTGAGGCTAGGTTGTTAGGACTTTATTTACAATTACGGGGAAAACATGCGTCATGGATCAACAAATTCGTAGACATGTCTAATCAGTTTCAAAAGTTGCCCACAACAAAAGATTTAGGTGTAGGAGCAACCCAGTTCGGTAGTATAAGATTGTGATATTGCACTTGCATAACTAATCAGGAACCTATCACCATTTCAGTAGCTAAATTATTTATTGTTCAGAACACTGTAATACCAAACAAAAACAGAGTTGTACCTGGAGTGTAGAAGCTCAAGTATGGAATGGCATTGTAAGTTATGTCCTTGTATACTTTCTTCACCTCATAGGTCTTTAGATCAATTTTATAGACCTCAAATCCTGCACTCATGAAAATGATACCGGCACCGGAGCCAACCATAACAAGTTTTGTTACGTCAACATTTATAGGGAACACTGTGTTAAGTTCAATGGTGACTCTTCTTTCCCATATAGCATCTACTTCATTAATATCCTTCGTTGACCACAAGTTGAGTTTGGAGTCATCTTGGTTGATGAGACACAGTGCACCATCCTCCATTGTTGTAAGCAGCAAAGACTCTGGCGGAGACACCACCGACGACACAGACGATGGTAGCTGAATCATTGACACTTGACGCAATTCAAAATTGTACTTCAGAGTTTTGTTTCCTGTCCGGTCATAATATTGAAAATAGACGGCGTTCCCCACAAGCGCAGTGCCCTTCGAGTATGTAAGGAAGTGATCTTGACCAATGACTAGTTCACTCCAGGAAGCAGCATCAGATGAGTAGGTGTAGAGGACGGCGTTACGATCTTTGTTGTTGGACACAAAAACAATGAGGAAGGGCCCATGGTGGCAATCAAGGTGGTTGCAGGGGCTGGCAGTGGAGCAGAGAATTGCAGCATTCCAGCAGTACAACCCCCTCTTCTCCGGAAAGGGAATCTCCCGTACCTCATTCGTGAGGGGTCCCAGACCAAGAGGACGCTGCGGCCTTTCTCAAACAGGACACGGCCGTGCCGGGCATCCAGCACGCGCATGTCGTGGAAATCGGTGCGCCGGGTGCAGAAGGCGATCGTGGGAATGAATCGGCACTTGTCTGTTTCGTCGGTTTGGTCGTAGATGTTGCAGACGATCCCCAGCATCGGCGGGATGCGGTGGAACTCGCGGAAGCGGCGGCGGAAGCCGGGGTCGGAGACGAGCCGGCACCAGCGCCTGGAGACGAGCGCGGCGCGGACGAGCTCCGCAGGCTCCTGCGGCGGCAAGCGGCGGAGCACCTCCTCCACGATCTCATCCGGCAGCGGCCGCGGCGTGGCGCCTTTGCTCGGCTGGGCGCCGACCCCGGCGGCGCCGGCGGGCGGCGGAGCTAGGGTTTCGCTGCTGGATTGCGGCATCGGGAATGAAATCGCAGAGACAGGGAGGAGGTCGGAGGAGAGGAAGAAAGTTCGACACTTGACTGTCTTCCAGATGGGCCTGGCCGGGCTCTATTTGCTGGCGTTGTAGGCCCATTCCAAATCTGAGCAGAGATCATCGGCCTATCTTTGATGGCGTTGCTGGCCTGATATGGTAATAGGTACTTGCAGACTCATCAATCATCTTTTCAGGTCGCACAAAAGTCAAAAACTGAATGGACCGAAGAATCATTTTCCAGTTGTTCTTGATTTTATTTACAGGCAGCTTATTGAATGTGAGAAAGTTCAGTTCGGAGCGCACACTTGATTCCGACACAGGACAATACATTCAGTGAGTGAAAAGGGGATCTGTACTATGTTATCTCAGAGTGTTCAGACTCTAGTTCACTGCGTTACTATCTTGCTAATGCTGCTCTCCAGTGTACAATAAAGCATTAGAAATTACTTGATGGAAATGATTTATGCTCTGAATACATACTGATTTATGCACACGGATCCAATTGTTCACCACACACGCATACATACTGTTGTAGAGACAGCACACAATCTTACTCAAGCTGAACCCCTTTTTTTTTTTTTTTTTTTTTTTTTTTTTTTTTTTTTTTTTTTTTTTTTTTTTTTTTTTTTTTTTTTTTTTTTTTGGCAAGGATCCGAAACTGAGCTGAACCTCAGCCATCACTGATCGACCCTGACGCCAGTTTCTGAAACGAACTATGGTTCACCATCAACACCTGCCTTGTTCCATTCATTCAGACAGAAATCGAATGTCAGAACCACACTGGGTCACTGGTGACTGACCAAAACGTTCAGAAAAGTGAGTGAACACAAGCAAAGACTGAATGACCTTTGGATTCAGTTATGTCATAAGCAGAGTTTCACCAACAGGCTCCAGGTTATATGAAGTCATCAGAATCCATATAGCTTGATGCATCATCCCAGCAATAAGCTAGAAATTTCTGGTTGTAATTATATAGAAACAATTATAAAGCCACTAAATTTATCTAGGGATGACAGTCAGCATATGGAAATGCAATGCTTTCATTCAGTACCACTATTTTTTTGATGGTCCAGAAGTGCTTAAAATGAATGGAATGCAAACGTTTTCTGGATTTCATCAAAAAACAGGAATGCTGCAGCACATCACAGATCGAGTTGGACAGTGCATAGGATAACACTTGACAGCTTAGAATATATGAAATTGCAATGCTTTCATTTCGTAGGAATATTATAGTACATCACATGTCAAGTAAACAGGAATATTATAGCACATCACAGATCAAGTAGAACAGTGCAGGGGGTCCATTGAAGCTTGATATAACCTGGGACCAACGATCAAGCTAAGAAGTTTCATGACAAACTCTTACTTAAAAAACAAACAAACAAAAAACCCTCGAAGGCCAAATAATTAAGAACTGACTGATGCAAAAAGGTGTTGTCCATCCACAGATCTCATGCTAGTATTTACCATTACTACTGACCAGTTTTCCCATGCCCAAGAACCTTCGACATGAGCACCATAGGTTTATCATGCACTTGAGCCACCCGCACTTGGTTCCTCATCTGAACAGGCTGACTCCAATGCTGCAACAATTCATAAATTTTGATAAGAATATCATTAGTTGATTGAGTAATCAAATCTTTTTCTCAATGAACAAATATTCCTCAACAACAAAATGTATAGTAAGTCATTTATTCACAACAACATCAATTAACAACAACACTTGCAGAAACTCATTAAGACAAATATGTTCCCAAGCTTAGTACCAACATCAGGGGTGACGCCACATTGATTTAGGGTGGTGCTCGGGCACTAGGGAAGAAAAAATATTTAGCACTAAGTAGCTTATTTTGACCATGTAAATCAGTTGAAAGTAGGCATATTTCTATGCTACTGTTAACGCTGTGCACCACCATGAATTTTATAGTAGCTTCGTCACTAACCGACATTGCCATACACATATCTAATCGGTTTCAAAGATGGACCCTAGTCAGAACATCTAGGAAGGTTGGACCCAATGTGATATAAGATTGTGATATTGCATTGCGCTCCCATAAATCCATTGTTCTTTAACCTATGGTGCCATGTTAGTAGCCAACTTGTTGCTTGTTATGATTCTTTTTATCATGCGTGGGCGCGTTTGTTATGAATATTGCATAACCAAAAACTAAGTAAACATATACCTGGGGTGTAGAAGCTCATGTATGGAACAATGCTGGTTCCACCGCCCTGGGGAACCTAGGCATGGTATAGCTTCTTCACATTATAGGTCTTTAGATCAATTGTGTAGAGCAGATTGCTAGACTTCAAGAAGACAATACCAAGACCATCTGCGAAGCCAACCACACAAGGTAGGGTAAGGACGGCACCAAAATGGAGCAATGTCTTAAGCTCAATGACTCTAGTTTGTGCCCATCCTTTATCACTATCCTTCCTCAACCACACATAGAGTCTGGAACCAATTACGGTGACAAGGCCCAACCTACTTTCCTTCATGGTTGTGAGCACATACTGCAACCCGGAGCATTCATCTGGAATCTGAATCCATGATATTTCACGCGATCCCAAATTATACTTCAGAATTGTGTTTGTCATCTGACCCCAAAAATAGAGATCATTCCCCACACACCCAGTGCACTCGGGATCAACAAAGAAGGGATCAGGGTGGTTCCTACTGATATTGGAGACTATCTTGCTCCACGCATCAACATCGGATGAGTAGGTGTAGACGAATGTGGTATATCGATCAGAGGCCACAAGAACCACAAGGAAGGGTCCACTGCGGCAATCAAGGTGGTCGCATGTGCCGGCGGCGGCGATGCAGAGAATCGCCGCGGCATAGCTTACCGTCCGCTGCGGCGGCCAGCTTCCCGTGTGATATGACGGAACGGGCAGCTCCTTCCGCTCGTCCGTGATGGGGTCCCATACCACAAGGGCGTGCTCCCCCATCTCCTTGTGTTCTCGGAGGAGGACACGGCCGTGGCGGGCATCCAGCGCGCGGTCGCCGCGGTCGGCATGTGGCGAGCAGAAGGCTGTTTTGGGAACGAAGCGGCTGCGGGCGTCGATGTCGTTGAGGAGGAATCCCAGCAGGGGAGGCGTGCGGTGGAACTCACGGAACCTGCGCCGGAAGCCGGGGCCGGAGACGAGGCGGCACCACTGCTTGCTGACGAGGGCGGCGCGGAGGAGGCTTGCGGGCTCCTGCGGCGAGAACCGGACGAGGATCTCTTCGATAATCTCTTCGATAATCTCCTCCGATTCGGCCCAAGGCCCATGCTGAGGGTCGGCATTCCCTGACTGACAGGTGGGACCTGGGAGCGTGTGCTCCTCAGCTTTAAAACTGTCAGCCGGACAAAACTGAATTAGTGAAGTCACTACTCATGTAGTTATCACAGCAAATATAATTTTTTTTGGCTACTGTATGTACGTAGCATTGCTTACTTAGTTACTTTAAAAAAATTCAAGCTGCCGTTGGAAGGACTTGTGAATCAAAAGAGGCAAAAATTTAGAAGCTGTAGTGAAGTGCTCCCAAAGCCGCAGAAAATTACAAAGTTTGATGACAGCATCAACCGATTTATAAAGGATCAAACTTGCCATCGACGAACACTTGCTTCTCACCAAGCAAACTGATACATAGGGCATACTTGTTTACTTAAACCGAACTGGAACAGTAATAACCCTCCTTGAGTTTGGAACGGAGCAACACTGCTAGTTTTCCAAAAAGGAAAAAGTCTAAATAACCCCTGAAGTATCATGGGTGGCGTAACCCTAAACCATTGGCGGATCCAGGGGGCTGTAGTATTAGGTATAAATTAGTCTTAATTAGCAATAATTAGCACCTTGCTATGTGTAAATTTGCATGTCATCATGCTTTGCAGCTATAAATTAGCCTTAATTAGCCATAATTAGCCTCAAATAGTTGCTTGATCTTCATTGTCAATCAAAATTTCTATTGCTTACCCCCCCCCCCCCCCCAAGTCCCACACTGGATCCGCCACTGCCCTAAACTATAAAACCAGGTATCCAACATATTAAACTTTGTAAAAACTGGTCATTTTACCCTTGGGCAGTTTTGGGCTCCTCATTTTGCCTATGTGGTGCTCGTTTAGTGGCATTCCAACTTGTTAGGCAGCGACATAGTGGCTGCGAGCCTAGTCGTGAGGCAACTCAACCTCTCTCTCTAGCCATGTCTCTCTCACCAATAGGTGGGGATACCTCCAGCTCCATCATTCCCCATCTATGGCAGGATGACACCAAGGCGTGGAGCTGGCCAGCGGCGGAGAGCGCACAAGAGGCCACGACGAATCCATCGGCTGGGCTGATGGCGCCAAGAAGGGAGCTAGTCGTGGTTGTTGCTAAGAGGAGCAGAGCTCGGCACAGTGAGATCCAGTGAGCATGGGAGGAGACGCTCTGGCATGGATTGATGCCAAGGAGTGGCTCGGCGGGCTCCTTGTGTTAGTGCGAATCCAACGGAGGTGGAAACTTGGCAGGGGATGGTTTCGGTGTGGAGATCGAACTGGCGGCCTCGGCCATGGCGATGACGGTGGCGGGTGTGAGCACTAGAGAGGTAGGGAGGGGGCGAGGCAGTGGCGGCGTGCATCCACGGAGGCCGGAGCCGGCGCCTCCGCAGAAGAGCTTGACGAGCGGCGCATGCAACACGAATGGCGTCTTCGTCAACTTCAACACCCAGTTCGTGGACAACGCCGATAACGCAGTCGTCTTTGTGACTGAGCGGACCGGGGCAGTGCGCTTGTTCCTATTCAAGCCTGGGTCCGAATCCAAGTGCCCACGACCGCTCCCGGCCATAGATGGCAGCATGTTCCTTCATCTCTGCTAAGTACACGAAGGGCATGGACATGAGAAGCACCGCGGCACGAAAGAGGTTGCCAGCCTCCAGCGCCACAAGGAGGTAGTACTGGAATATGCTGCGGGACAGGAGTAGCATGCCATCGAGGTCAATGGGCATCGTCTGGTGCGAGCGCCCCTTGGTGTCGCACTGCTCAATCGGCTTGAACGACCTTCGAGTTCGGGACACCAGAGCTGGGTAGCCGCTCAGCATGTGTGGGCGGGGACGACAAGGAGGTGAAGCCCGAGTGGCTCACCCCTGCGTCGTTGGGCGTAGCAGCACGTCAATTGTCCGACGAGATAGAGTGCTTCTCTCCACTTATGGAGCTCCTCAACCGGGGGAAGACAGGAGATGGTGCTGGAAGTGGGAGATGACAAGTGGGGGGCCCCTATCGGTCAGAGAAGAAAAGTGGGTAAAGAGAGAGACAGGGCCGCCTGATGCCAAGCTGGAGTGCCTCGTAGGTAAAACTAGGAGCCACATAGGTAAAACCAGGAGCCGAAACCATCCAAGAGTAAAAATGACCACTTTTGCAAAGTTTAATGTGTTGGATACCCGGTTTTACAGGTTTAGGTCTGAGGTAGGCCACCCAAGATACTTCAATTGGTTATTTAGAATTTTTCCTTTCGAAAAGGAAATGAGTGCATCTTTTTAGGTCAGCATAACCGAGACCCTATTAGTGCAACCATGTTAATCCTTTTATAGGCATATGACGTCTCCTTGGGCAAATCTCACCGCATTTTGTTTGACCAAAAAAACATCCATTTTTTAGTGAAAAAAAACATTTTCATTTAGCAAGCGCTCTTGATGTTTTCTACCTCCAAAATACTCGTGCAGTCCACAGTATAAAAAGATCAAATAGCTTGAACTGTCAATGTCATCAACACGCCATGGCGAAACTTAGAACTTCTATCCACCACACACGCATGCTTGCCTACTGAAACCAAGCTGAAACATAAACCCACCAAAATGCCAATGCTTGTTCACTTAAACAGAGCAGCGGAGCCATTTTTTATTTCACAAAAGGCAATACATAACTAACCACTTTCTCAAGAGGACAAAGGCCCCTGCAATGCAATAGCTTTCAATAACTCAACAGAACACTGAACATTATTCCCTGTCTTTTTTGGCAGAACATTGTTCATGCTTCGTAGACCAAATTCGTCATTCCACATGCAAGACAGAAGATGGCTCACCATCAACTCCTGCTGCAAAACATTCAGACAGGAACTCAAGTACAAACAATACTGACGACCAATGAAGCGTTACTATCTTGCTAATGCTGCTCTGTATAGCATTATTAGAATTTAATTGAGGGAAATGGTTAATGCTCTGAATGGACGTCATCAGGTTCCATTTGTGCATACAGATCCAATTGTTCACCACACACGCATACATAATACTGCTGTACAGACAGCACACAATCTTACTCAAGCTGAACTTCTTTTTTTTCTTTTTGGTAAGGATCCGAAACTGAGCTGAACCATAGCCATCATCACTGATCGACCCTGAGGCCAATCTATGAAACGAACTATGGTTCGCCGTCAACACCTGCCTTGTTCCATTCATTCAGACAAATCGAATGCCAAAACCACACTGATGACTGACCAAAACGTTCAGAAAAAGTGAGTGAACACAGGCAAAGACTGAATGACCGTGGGGACCTCCCCCACGGTTTTCCTTCAAAAAAAAAAGACTGAATGACCTTTGGATCCAGTTCTGTCATAAGCAGAGCTTCACCGACAGGCTCTAGGTACAGAGGAGTCAGCTTACTGTGTGGAAGAAGTCATCAGAATGCATAGCTTGATGCATCATCCCAGCAATAAGCTAGCAAATTTCTGGTTATATTCATATCCAAACAATTGTAAAGCCACTAAATGTTAAGCCAGCATAAATTTATCTAGGGATGATATTCAGCATATGGAGTTGCAATGCTTTCATTTAGTACCACTTTTTTGGGGGAACAGATTGTTTAAAATCAATGGAATGCAAACATTGCTGGATTTCATCACAAACAGGACTACATTTCTGGATTTCATCACAGACAGGAATACTACAGCACATTACAGATCAAGTTGGAAAGTAAAGGGGATAACACTTGACAGTTTACACCGAAGCTCGACATAACCTGGGGCCAGTGATCAAGCTAGGAAGGTTTAAGACAAATTCCTGGTTAAAAAACAAAAAACCTTGAAGGCCAACTAATTATGGAGTGACTGATGCAAAAGGTGTTTTCCTACCATGGATCTCATGCTAATAATTTACCATTGCTACTACCCAGTTTTTCCCTTGCCCAAGAACCTCTGATCTGAGCACCTTAGGTTTATCATGCACTTGAGCCACCTGCACTTGGTTCCTCACCTGAACAGGCTACATCCAAAGCTGCAACAATTTACAGATTTTGATGAGAATGTTATCAGCTGATTGAGTAATCAAAAAGTTTCTCAATGAACAATTATTTGTCACCAATAAAACAACAGTAAATTATTATTCACAACAACATTAGTTAACAGCAACACTTGCACAAACTCATTAAGATAGCTGTCCCTAAGTTTAGCACTACTTGCACAAACTCATTAAGATAGCTGTCCATAAGTTTAGCACTGACAATGTTACACAGACAGGTGAGGGCTAGGGATGAACATGATTAGAGATTGGCAGAAGCCCATAAGTGTAGAAGCTGATCAAAACAATTATGTTTTTTATTATCTCTCTTGCTGCATGCCTTCCTGGCTGAGGATAAATTTTTAGGAAACATGAGAGCACAACATGCATAGGCATATTTAATCGGTTTCAAAGATGAACCCAATTTGATATATATAAGATTCTGATATTGCACTTCCATTAATTCATTGTTCTTGAGCCTATGGTGCCATGTTAGTAGCCAACTTACTACTTGTTGTAATAAATATTGTAAAACCAAAAACTAAGTAAACTTATACCTGGGGTGTAGAAGCTCATGTATGGAACAACAATGGTTCCTATGCCCTAGGTCTGGCATAGCTTCTTCACACTAGAGGTCTTTAGATCAAACATGTAGAGCAGATTATCAAACTTCAAGAAGACGATTCCAAGACCATCCGCAAAACCAACCACACGAGGTTTGGTCAAGACAGCATCAGAAGGCAGCAATGTCTCAGGCTCAATGACTCTAGTTTGTGCCCATCCAGCATCTACTTCATCACCATCCTTCCTCAGCCACACGGAGAGTTTGGAACCAACTACAGTGACAAGCCCCAGCCTACCTTCCTCCATGGCTGTGAGTGCATAACGCTCAAAGGAGCATTCACCTGGAATCTGAATCCATGACATTTCACGCGACTCCAAACTATACTTCATAATTATGTTTGTCATCTGACCTCCAAAACAGAGCGCATTCCCCACAAGCGGCGGCGGAGCAGAGAACCGCCCCGGCCCAGCTTACCCTCCGCTGCATCGGAAGGGGCAGCTCCTTGTGCTCGTCCATGATTGGGTCCCAGACCATGAAGACCCTCTCATTCGGTTCCCAAAAGAGGACACGGCCATGGCGGGCATCCACCGCGACCCAGCGGCCGCGGTCGGTGTGCCATGGGCGGAAGGCGGTCGTGGGCTCGAAAAGGGTGGGGCCTTCATACCTGTTGATGTCGCTGCGGAGGAACCCCAGCATGGGAGGCGTGCGGTGGAACCCACGGAACCTGCGCCGGAAGCCGGGGCTGGAGACGAGGCGGCACCACTGCTTGCTGACGAGGGCGGCGCGGACGAGGCACTCGGGCTCCTGCGGCAGGAACCGGACGAGGATCTCTTCGATAACCTCCTCCATCAGCAGCAGCGCCATGGTGGTGGCAGCGCGAGGGCTACTAGCTGAAGCAAGGAGACTAGGGTTCTGCTGGATTTGGGAATGGGGAACGAAAGGCAGTGAGGAACGGAGGTGGGTGAGGAAGAGCGTGGAGGACACCAGACTCTTCTAGATGGCGATGGCGTCGTAGGCCCATTTCTGAACTGAGATCGGCCAAACTCGCTCGGCCCGCCACTGTACCTCCTCTGCATTTTCCCTCAAAAAAAAAGAAAAAAAAAACTCCTCGGATACGAACGCTGCAAGCAGGCTGCGTCGGATGGGGATACGAACGACATCTTTTCCGTCTCTGAGTAGTACTGGGCGTTATGCCGTGAACCACTTTTCCACCTACCAATTCCCCCGATCCTCTCCAAATCTGTTCGTTTTTCCAAATTTACTCCTCGGATCCGAGTCCATCGCGCGACACTGATTCTGATCCTCCCAATTTCGTCCGCGTCCTCCGATTCAATCGACTGTTCCCTCTCTCTGCCGGTGGCGAGCTCGTCGCCGGGAGTCCTGCTGCTACGCGATTGAATCGAACGGGGCCATCTTCGAATTCATCTCAAATCTTTGCCCTGCTAAATCTCCTCGCCCCTCACCATGCTTTATCAATTGCAGCCGATTTCACCTTCCAAATTTCTGGTCCCCGTGCTCCGCTTTCTCCTGGTGATTTCTCCCATGACTGACGACGACCCCCTTGTTCCGATCCCCTCAAAGGAAAAGATTCCCCCTGATCCACCTCCGCCCATTGCCCCCTCTTAATCCTCTTGAATCTCTCATCGTGCCCACGACCGCCCACCCGCCAAGCTCCAATCCACCATGTTCCATTCTACTGAACACTACATCTCCTCACACCCTCGCAGCCACGCCCCTCCAAATCCATGGCTACGTGGTTGATATACTGCCCTGGCAACGAGGCCGATCCAACTCTGGCGGAAGGATCCCCATCCGACGCAGCCTGCTTGCAGCGGATGTCAACCCATCCCTCAAACTTTGCTGCTGGGAATGAGATGGCAGCCAGGAAGGAGATTGTGTAGGGGAACCACCTTCACCTCGTTGGCAAGCAGGCACCGGAGTGCAGCGCGAGCTCCCTGCTCTGGAAATACCAGGTGCAGGAGCCCATGAAGGACTCCCATTTCCATGGGATACTTGTCATCATACCACCGAAGACGTGCTGGGAGGCATCCCTGCGCAAGTCCATTCCGACTCGGAGTTTCATCGCCAACTCGTCACCATTCACGCTCCAACCACTGCTGCACAGGCTAGGGCGCCAGCCTCAAGGGCGTCGGGTGTACGATGAATTTTCTGGCATGGAACTGCCAGGGATCGGGAGGGTCCTTGTGTAGTTCAAAAATGCAGCACCTCCAGCGACTACTTACATCCACTAAAGCAGAGGTATGTTTCTTATCAGAAACTAGAAATAGTTCAATTTCTCGTACTTCTATTATTAATCGCTTTAACATTTCAGATGCTTTTGTAGTTCAATCGCAGGGTCAGTCCGGGGGGCTTTGGCTCCTCTGGACCCATGCAGTTGACATAGATGTAGTAGAGCATGATCACCACTATATATTAGCAGTGTGTAAAAGTACTTCTAGTTCAGAACATTTTGGTTTGGTTTGTATCTATGGTGATCCGCATCACCGTACTACCTCTACTATCTGGTTCAGGGTGCTTCATTTTGTTGTTAATCATAGCACCCTACCTATCTTAGCTATGGGAGATATGAATGAACTTATGCATGTTAATGAAAAATCTGGTCCTGGCAGGCCTAATATTACTCGTATTAACATGTTTTGTGATTATGTGAAGCAGTGTGGTTTGATTGATTTGGGATACAGTGGTCCGACCTATACTTGGACGAACAAGCGTTTCAGCACTACTCCTACCTTCCAGCGACTTGATCGTTCCTTGGCAAACATAGAATGGTGTACTAAGTATCCTCGTACTGCTGTTTATCATTTACCCATGTTGCGTGGAGACCATGCTCCAATTCTTACTATGATGCATTCTAATCATCCGAAAACTAACAAGCGGTTTCACTTTGAGAATTGGTGGACTTTGGAGCAGGATTACACACATGTTGCCAAGCAGAGCTGGGACAAGTCCAGGAGACGTCCTTTCCACCAAAACACCAAGTTCCTTGCCCATGATCTCAGGAAGTGGAGGAAAGCCAAACTCAATATTAATACCCAGCTTAGTACCATTGAAGATCTTATAAACCAGCAGCAAGCCAAGCCACCCCACCTCTAAGACTTTGATCTCCAAAAACACCTAGCCAAGCAACATGAGGATATCCTGGACAAGAATGAGCATTTCCATCTTCAAAGAGCTAAGAAAAATTGGGCCAAATTAGGGGATAGGAACACAGCCTTTTTCCATCAATCCATTACCAAAAGAAACAGGAAAAACACCATTGCCTACCTACACAATCCGGATGGCTCCCAGTCTACGACACCTGATCAGCTTGCTGCTACTCTTCTCAATTATTTTCATAATATTTATAATGTGACAGTAAATGCTAATTCTTTTCAGCAGCAGCAGTCTTTCCAGATCGCACCGACAACTACTTCTCTGTCCCCCATGCTTCCTTCTCAACTTCAACATGGACAGCAACAGGGGGAACCCCAACATCCCTCATCCTTTGGCCAACCTACAAGGAGCACCAGGCACCAGCAACACCAACAACATCAACCGGCTGAGGGTCACCAACACACGTCTACCATACATCATGATTCAGGTAATCTGTCCTTTCTCAACTCAAAACCGACAGTTGAGGAGCTGCATTCCATCATCAAGGCAATGTGCAGTACTGCTTCTCCGGGACCAGATGGGCTTAATGCAGGCTTCTACAAATCAGCTTGGCCTTGGTTGTCTAACGATGTCTACAATCTGGTAACTGCGTTTTATTCCACAGCTGTTCTAGATCCTGAGATTAATCAAACTTACATCACTTTAATCCCAAAAAAGATGCAGCCCATAGTTCCTCAAGATTTTCGGCCCATTAGCCTTTGCAATGTTGTGTATCGTCTGTTAGCTAAAACTCTTGTTGATAGATTAAAGCCTTTTCTTCCCAATTATATCGATCAGAGCCAGTCAGCTTTTATAAAGGATAGACATATCACGGCTAATATCATTGTTACAAAATTCACTCCCATAAGGAGAGTGGCCCAGGCAAAGCATGCACAGAGCAACAGCTCCATGTCGAAGGCCATGTCAAAACAGAGAACCCTGAACATTGCTCAATGCATTGGTGAGCATATACAAAATATAATTCACCATCAACAGGAATGAATTTGTATCCGGTTCTGACAAACTCCATACCATGCAGCAAGCTGTCAGAATTTGCATCTGCTCTGGATGCAGTCAAGGTGGCAAACACCATAACATGCAGCAAGCTGTCCGAAAGCTGAACCACTGTTATCCTTTGATGATGTCAGTCCTTTTTTCCTTGAGGTTTACTTGTGTGCACAAGATAAAATGATAAATAGTGTCAATGGTCATGATCTTGTCCCATTGTATTGTGGTTTCAAATCTTAAATGTTTATTTTTCATTTCAAGATTCAAACACATATAAGACTGAGGCCCTGTTTGGATTGCAGGAAAAACAAAGGAAAAATGGAGGAATGGAGTTCCTATGGTTTTATTCACTGTAGACGCGTTTGGAACAAAGGAATGGACATTCTCCATTCCTCTGGAACGGCCAGCAATCCTTTGCTTTTGGAGGAAATAAAACATCCACGCTGAGCCAATGGAATATTTCCTGCGGCGCTTGCGTGCGTGCTCACGGGCTAATCGAGCTCATGATGACGGTTACGGCTGCTGCTATGTAAGAGAGGAAGAGAAAAAGAGAGCAGCAGTGTACAGTGGCAATTGAGTGAAGGACGGACAAAGATGCTAGTTTGTGTGGCCTCTTCAATTCTTTATTTGATGTACACGTACTGTATACGCGCCGGCTTTGTAAAAAAAAAAAAAAAAAAAAAAAAAAAACTTATTTACTGTTAATTTTGATTAAAAGCATTGAGTTTGCAGCTAACTCTAAAATTCCTGTACTAGTTATATTCCTGCGTTCCAAACACCTATTGTGACAAAATTCCTACGTTTTGCAATACTCTGTTTTACACCTCCATTCCTTTCCTATTCCTCTGTTTTTTCCCTTTCTTGCGTTTTTCATTCCTCCGTTCCAAACAGGCCCTGAGGTTTCAGATTTTAAATGTTTACCATACCAGGTTGGTTGGAAACTATGTCTCGCAACTATGAAGTAACAAATTCTGGTTATGAAGCCAATTAGAAAAACAACAGGATGTTGAGAGACAACTTATGTAGGAATAAGTGAGCATATGAAATTGCATTGTTTTAATAATGCTCAGATTTTTTCTTTTTTTAAAGGAATAATGCACATTTCAGTTAAGGCTTTTATCTCAAGTAGAAATACAGGAGACATGTAGTTACATTAAAAGATACTTCCTTCGTCCCATGGAGACTGTCGTTTTTGACTTTTGTACTTCATGTTTGACCACCTGTCTTATTTAAAAAACTTATGCAAATAATAAAATAAATCAATCAATATTTAAGTATCTTTATTAGTAAAATAAGTCATAATAAAATAAATTGTATTTATACAAAAAATTTGAATAAGACAAAAAATCGAATCGGATGGCACGGATCCCACGGTGACAAACTCAATGGGACGGAGAGAGTAAAGTAGTACAGGGAGGTTAGGTACAAACAAGTCAAATTACGTAGAAACAACTAGGAATACTAGAGACACATAGCTACGTATAGGCTTTTGCGATGATGATTATTTGAAACATTTCGATTAACTCTTTAAGCTATTTGGTCTTTTTACTGTGAAAAGCATCAGTATTTTTTGAGATAAAAAACGACAAGAGGGCTTGCTAAATGAAAAATTCAAAAATGAATTTTGTTTTTGGTCAAACAAGATGCAACGAGATTACCGAAGGAGACGTCACGGCCTGGTTGAACTGGGCCTTGGGCCGTGGGCCGTGGGGAGCCCCAATCGTCAGATCGGCACAAAAAAAAAGGGATTTTTGGAACTAGGCCATTGCAATTTTTCGACTTTGGAAATATGCCATTACTATTCGTCTATTCGGAAATATGCCATTACAATTCTTTATCAGTTGGAACCGTGCCATTTTATACCTATTCGATAGTGTTGGACCCACACGCAGGTAACTGAAGGCCACCGTATTTCTGTATGTCCCAAAATACCCTTAGTGCGTCTCTTCATCCACTCGCTGACGTGTGGGACCCACACGTCAGCTTCTTCTTCAACCTCCAGTCGTCTGCGTATTTTGGGACATATGAGAAGAAGAAGCTGACACTATTTTGGAGGTTGAAGAAGAAGCTGACGTGTGGGTCCCACACGTCAGCGAGTGGATGAAGAGACGCACTAAGGGTATTTTGGGACATACAGAAATACGGTGGCCTTCAGTTACCTGCGTGTGGGTCCAACACTATCGAATAGGTATAAAATGGCACGGTTCCAACTGATAAAGAATTGTAATGGCATATTTTCGAATAGACGAATAGTAATGGCATATTTCCAAAGTCGAAAAATGGCAATGGCTTAGTTCCAAAAAACCCCAAAAAAAAAGTTCTGCAGTCCCCTGCCCTCTCTCCAATTTTGTAAATTTCTGCAGTTTTGTGAGTGGGACAGCAACCGTAGCATCAGCGAACTAACTTGTTGGCCTTCAGTGTTTTTGTGTTTTTCAAGAGTAATGATTTATGTTAAACACTTTAGCTTGATAATATGTTCCCATCTGTCAATGTCATTAACACGCCATGGCAAAACTATTTTATCAGTAGTTGAGCTGTAGCAGTTAAGGTTCCAAGTTCAGTGTTCGTGTTACCATCTTCTTAGGCCAATCAGACAGCACGCTGGCATACATCGTTGCAACTTAAAACTTCTATCCAAGAAAAGAGCTCTTCAATCTATTCACCGCACACGCATGCTTGCCTACTGAAACCGAGCTAAAACATAAACCCACCAAAATGCCAATGCTTGTTCGCTGAAACAGAGCAGCAGAGCCATTTGTTTCACTGAAACCAAACTAAAACAGAAACCCCCCAATTCCCCAATTCTTGTTCACTGAAACAGAACGGCATGGTCATTTTCCACCAAAAAAAAAAACTAAATGGGTGCATATTCAGGACAGCATAACTCAAGAGGGCAGAGGCTCTGCCAAGCAAACTGAGAATAGCTTCAATAACTCAACAAGATACTGAACATCGTTCACACTTTGTGACCATATAAACAAACACCATACTCCAGCTGTAACCAGTATTATAGAAATAATAAAAAGCCAACTCAAAACTAATTTTCCATCATTCTTTGATTGACGACGTCACAAGCTGTATGGTGGCATTGTGGTATTGACTGCTGTGTTCTGATTTCAAGGTTTACAAATATAATAAGCTATCTTGACTTTGGATGTTTACCAGGCTGGTCACAAAAGTTGGTCACAAAAGTAGGTCGCAGAACAGAAAATCAAAAACTACTATCTTCTTCTCCAACCAGTTAGAATAACATTGACTGTATGAGACCGCAGTGCTTAGATTTCATCACAATCTTTTTTTTGGGCACAGACACTTTTTAAAGACAAGAATGATATTCAGAGTTTAGACCTTCCATTGAAAGCAGGAATACTTGAGCACATATAGTCAATGATAAAGTTGGACAATGCAGGGTTAACACCTTACACTAAGCTCAATAAACATATAATCAAACCATCAACCTAATAGGTCTAAAAGAAATTCCGGCTTAAGACAAAGACCACCGGGAAGCTAGCACCAATCTTACTAATGCTACCAGTGTTGTGCCAATACCACTATAGGAATCATGCCATTACGAATCCGCCCTTGATAAAAATGCACTTGAGCCATCAGCACTTGGTCCCTCGCTAGTACAAGATGCTCCCAAAGCTGCAGAATGTTACGGTTTTTAAGAATGACATTATTAGCTGAATAAAGTATCAAATTCACCATTGGTGAACACTTGCTTCTCACAAATTAAACGAACAAAATTCACAGGAACTGAACATAAATGTATCCTTCATTTTAGTGCTGATATCACCATGTATTGTATGTTGCCAAGTCACATTAACAGAGCAGATGAGGGTAGAGTAGGATTAAGGTTGGGCGTGTTACATCTAAACTGTAGAAGATCATCAGAGCAACAAAACTTCATGGCTGAGGTTTAGTTGTCAAGAACCTACCATCTAAGCATGACATGCCTTAACATATGAATAATTTCCAAGGCATATGTAATCAGGTTCTAAAATGGTCATAAAACAAGATTTAGGTAGGATGAACATAATGATATCAAATTGGGTGGTATTCCTCTCACATAAATTCATTGTTCTAGAGCCTAGACTTCATGTTAGTAACTAAAATATTTCTCATTCTGAAAATTATTGGAAAACTGAACAAAACCAAGAAAACTGTACCAGGAGTGTAGAAGCTCATGTAAGGAACAACGGTGACAATGCCACCGCCTCCATCCCAAACCTTTTTCACCTCTGATGTTTTCAGATAAACTATGAAGAGTGCATTATATGCCTTTATTAAAATGGCACCGATCCGATCCACAAAGCTAACCAATACAGGTTGCGTTCGGATGGCATTGCTAAAGAGCAGTGTTTCTAGTTCAATGACTCGGTCACGTGTCCATCCAGCATCTGCTTCAGCACCATCTGTCCTTGACCACATATAGAGTTTCAATTCATGTATGGTGGCGAGTCCCAACCGACCGTCCGCTGTTGTAGTAAGCACAACAGGATGCCTAAAGAAGGATGAATGTGGTAGTCCAATCACAGACATTTCATGAAATTCCAAATCATACTTGAGAACCCTCTTCATACTCGAGAACTCAAAGTAGAGGGCATTCCCCACAAGCACACTGGGAAAGAAGGGATCCACAGTGTCGCCGTGTTGTTGCACGAAAATTGGGTCGCTCCTGCTCCATGATCCAGCATCGGATGAGTAGGTCCAGATGGACGTCTGAGGAGAATATGAGATCACCAAAACCACAAGGAAGTGTCCCCGGTGGCAATCAGAGTGGTCGCAAGCGCCGGCACCGACAGCAGTAGCGGCGGCGCAAACAACTGCCGCCTTCCAGTTGCACATGGACCGCATCCGCTTTGGCATTGGAATCGCCCTGTGAATGTCGGTGACGGGGTCCCAGACCAGGAGGATATCGGTCTCCCTCCCAGGTACCCCATCGCGAACCAGCAGCACACGGCCGTGCCGCGCATCGAGCAAGCGGAAGCGGCAGCAGCGGTCGGCAAGCGGCGAGCCGAAGGCGGACGTGAGCACGAACCGGGCTATTTGGGCGCCGTCGCTGGCGAGCCTGCCGCCGCAGAAGAATCCCAGGACGGGGGGCGTGCGGTGGTGCTCGCGGTACCTGCGGCGGAAGCGGGGTCCAGAGATCAGGCGGCACCATAGCTTGCTGACGAGGCAGGCACGGAAGAGGCTCGCTGGTTCGCCGGGAGGGAGGCGGACGAGGACCTCCTCGATGAGCTCCTCCACTAGGACCGCCACCGCCGGCGGCATGGCTCGATTGCTGCTGGTTGCGGTGCGAGAGCGGGTCTGAGAGCATCTCCAAGAGACATGCTATTCTTGTTTTGTATGCTATATTTAGAATTTTTAGAGCAAAAAGTGGACTCCAACAGTTATGCTATCTCGTTTTGTAAAATAGTAAGTTGGCTATTTCTAGAAGCTCGCATGGTAAATATAGCTTGCATGTGCCGTTAGCCATCTAGCTTTGCTATAATAGAAAGGCTATTGGAGTTTCTATTTTTTATATGGTTTTCCATTTTAGAGATTGGCTAAATTATATGTTTAGCAATTTATTTTTACCAAGTCTCTTGGAGATGCTCTGAGGAGCAGAGAAAGGGCTGGCTGGGCTGAGCGGTTTAAGGCCCAGGCGGATAACCAGTTTTTAGCCTGTTGTTCAGTATGTTTTTCAAAAAACAAATACATAAACTAAAATCATACTATACCATGATTTTCGTCGGGTCACCTCACGTCACCCCCAGTGACTGCAGGGGATCCAATTCCTGGCCTCGCAAAACCCCTGTTGCCGCCTTCCAGTTAGATTGGACAATAAATTGGATTTTTGTTCGTGATGTTATTAGTTAGACCCTTCGTTGAAACATGATTGCTGCTGGTCGCGGGTTGCGGCGACGCGAGATGATGGAGAGGACTGAACGGATCAGGAAAATAGGTTGCCTGCCGCTCTGATTCAGAACCCAGCTGCTTCAGCCCATGTCCCAAGGCCCAATGAGAATCACAGGTGGGCCTGGGTGGACGCCGTGAGTTTGTAATGGAACAGCTTCAAGCGTGTTTCTTGGAGCAAACAAAACATTTTGCGACAGCTCTTGCACTAAGAGAGGTTTTGATACCCAGATTTGTAGACACTTTTATAGCTCACGATTTGGTTGAGCTTACGTTAAGTAAAGAATCAAACTTGCCATTGACAAACACTTGCTTTTTTTTTCTAGAACACGCCACCGGCGTGCATTTCATTAAGAAGACAGGAGTTTTTAAAACAAATACAATAAGGCGGGCTCAGTAACCGAGGTTAGCGAATCCCCAAACACACACCAACCCCTCCAAAAACCCACTAGGAATTACATCGCTACAACGCACACTCGTCCTCCAACCCAGACAAGTCCAAGTCCAAGGCCGTCACGTCGAAGGCTGCATTCGAGAGGATGTGCTGCAGCACCCGCTTCTTCCGCAAACACTTGCTTCTCACCAAGCAAACTGATGCATACATCATCTTGTTTACTTAAACTGAATTGAAACTGTACCCCCCAATGTTTCTTCACTTGAAAGTCTGAAACATAACGACAATCTCACTTTTCCAAAAAAGGGAAATGAGTGCATCACTGCATCTTCAGGTCAAGCACAACCAACCGCTTTCTCAAGAGAAGAGAGGCCCTGCCAGTGCCAACCATGTTAATCCTTGTGTAAGCATGTTAATGCCAGTTCCAGGACATCAGCTTCAGTGACTCAAAACAGGATACTTCCCTTATTTCTGAACATGGTTAATGCTCTATAACCACATTGGACATTCGACGAGCAAGACAAACCATGATTCACAATCAACTCCTGCTACAAACATGGCCTGTTCAGATTGGAACTCGTTTTTTAAAAATGAAAATAAAAAAGAAAACGCAAAATAAAAAGACAGGAACTCAAGAATAGGCAGTACTGAATGAGGCATGAAGTGTTCAGTAAAAGGGAAACAAAACAAGGAGAAAATGAATTTCTGTTCGGTTGTGATAGCTTATAAGCTTTACGAATGAGGACAACATCCAGATAGACAAAAACCATACTCGAGGCTGTATATGTACAACCTGGTATAGCAGCAATGTTGTTGATCAGTTCTGAAGAGCGATGGCGAAAATGGCTTACAGTGCCCACCTGTCTGTCAGTCAGACTGCCCCTCCACGGGTTCGTCTTGGGTTTGGCCACTGAATCGTGTCAGGCTCGGACTTCTTCTCGCTTCAAATAAATAAATAACTTTCCCTCAAAAATAATTAATTAATTAAAAAACCTGTCCTGTCCCCGGGTTCCGTCTCCGCCGACGCTGCCCTACTTTCCTCTCGCAGCCCACTGCCCGACTCCCCGACCCCGACCAAACCATCTGCCGCCCGCCACAACCATGGCGTCGCCATTGTTGCCTTGGCTGATGGAGGAGCTTATCAAGAGATCCTCCTCCGCCTCCCTCCGCAGGAGCCCGGGAGCCTTGTCCGCGCCGCGCTCGTCTGCAAGCCATGGTGCCGCCTGATCTCCAACCCCTGCTTCCGGCGTAGATTCCGCGAGTTCCATTCCACCGCACGCCCCCCATGCTGGGATTCCTCTGCAACCACCACGGCAATGGCTCCACCTTGCTGCGCACAACAGCCACGTCCTCCCCGCTGCAACATGGCACCAGATCCCACTGGCGCCCGCTGGACGCGCGCCATGGTCGTGTCCTCCTACGGCTATGGAAAAAACCCACACGTAAAGTAGTCCTCATCGTCTGGGACCCTATCACGGACGTGCGGCAGGAGCTCCCCGTCCTACCGTGGCGAGCGTCCAGCTGCACCGCGACGATTCTTTGCGCCGCTGGCGCCGGCGCCTGCGACCACCATGACTGCCACCTCGGATCTTTCCTTGTGGTTTTCGTGGGCACTGATCCGAGGAACATGTTCGTCTCCACCTACGACTCGGCCGACTATTTTCCCAGATGGAGCAAGCCGATCTCCGTTCAGCACCCCAATGACTGCTACATCTATTCTGCTGGTTGCTCGCCTCCTGTGCTGCTCAGGAACCAGCTCTATTTTGGGATTCCGACGACGAACACGGTTTTGCAGTATGATTTGGAACTGCGTGAGATCTCGTGGATTCAGCTTCCGACCATGCACTACTGTTACCAGCGTTCTGTGCTCACAACAACGAAGGATGGTTTGGGGCTCGTCAGTATAACAGACGGCAAACTCTGCGTGTGGTTGAGGATGAACACTCCAGGAGCTAATGCCGGATGGACGCAAATCAAAGCTGATCTTACGCTGAGCCTCCATATTGGTCCCGTCATGATCAAAGAAGCTTTTGTGGTTGGTTTCGCAGATGGCCTCGATACGGTTTTTGTGACGGTGGCTGATACACTCTTTAACAATTGATCTAAGGACATATACAGTGAAGAATGTATACTGTGGCAGAGCAATCCACACTGTCTTTCCATACATGCGCTTCTACAGTCCAGGTATATGACTTTACTTGGTTCTTGGAATTGCAATATTCTGAATATAACATGCCACAATAGAGCTCAACAATATTGAATTTATAAAACTGCAATATCACAATAATCTTATATCAACTTGGGCCAATCCTACCTAAATTTTATTATTATATCGGCAATATATCTTTGAAACTGATTTGGTATACCACTAGGAATTTATCGTTCTACTTATCTTAAGTTGTGCTCTCATGGTAACTTGGTAAGCCTGACAACTTTGCCTTAGCCAGAAGGTATGCAACTGGAAAGAGACAATAAAAATGCATTTACTTTGATGAGCTTCTACACTTTAGATGCTTCCTCGGTTCTTCCCTATCTTTAATCCTATTCATCCATAGCCCTCATCTATGTGACTGTTGCATAATAAATCACTGTTATTTGGTTGGTAAGGAATTTTGTTCATTGAGGGCGGATTTGATTATTCGATCAGCTGACAATATTCTCAAATTTGTAAATTGTCGCAGCATTGGAGGCAGCCTGTTTAGGTGATGAGGAACAATGCAGCTGGATCTAGTGCATGACACCCTAAGGTGCTCATGTAAGTGGTTCTCGGTCAAGGGAAAACAGGGTTGTAGTAGTAGTATAATGGTAAATAGCATGAGATCTATAATTTATTGTAGGACAACTTCTTTTGCATTGGTGAGACCTTAATTTGTTGCGCCCTTCAAGGTTTGTGTTTTACTATTTTAGCCTGATCATTGGATCCAGGTTATATTGTGCTTGTTTGTAAGGTGTTAAGTTCTACCCTGCCTACATTGCCCTACTTGATCTATGATGTGCTCTAGTGTTGTTAGTGATAAAATAAAAAATGTGCATTACACGGTCATTCACAAGTACAAAGCGCAGACCCTATATGCAAACCTCTCTCTGCTCTGGTTTTTCTCCCTTTAGCTAGACTAGAAGCAACATGTTGGTGAATGGTGAAGCTCTAATTATGACAGATAGGCCGACCCGATGTACTTTTTTTAGCTTGAGTTTACTTGTGCACAAGATAAAATGATAAATAGTGTCAATGGTCATGGTCTTATCCCATTGTATTGTGATTTCAGATCTTGAATGTTTACCTTTCATTCCAAGATTCAAACACATGTAAGATTGAGGTTCCAGGTTTTAAATGCACCATGTTGGCTCGTAAAGTATGTCTCACAACTGTAAATAAATCAAACAAGGCCTTGAGGAATACCGACACTTGTTTCACACCAAGGAGAGAGGAGGGGGCAGAGGACTATAGAACTGGGTGCCCAACTGACAATTGGGAGCTCCTTACGGCCGAAGGCTCCTGCTTCTGTTCTACGGCCCAAGACCTAATCCAAGGTGAACAACATAAGCCGAGTACATAGATCAAACAAGGCCTTGAGGAACACCGACACTTGTTTCGCACCAAGGAGAGAGGAGGGGGTAGAGGACTGTAGAACTGGGTGCCCAACTAACGATTGGGAGCTCCTTACGGCCCAAGGCTCTTGCTTCCATTCTACGGCCCAAGACCTAATCCAAGGTGAACAACATCAGCCGAGTACATGGATGAAACAAGGCCTTAAGGAACACCGACACTTGTTTCGCACCAAGGAGAGAGGACTGTAGAACTGGGACTGGGTGCCCATATGACGATTGGGAGCTCCTTACGGCCCAAGGCTCTTTCTTCCGTTCTACGGCCCAAGACCTAATCCAACCATGTTGTCACACCTCCTCGGGCAAATCTCACTGCATTTTGTTTGACCAAAAAAATCCATTTTTGAGTGAAAAAATCATTTTCATTTAGCAAGGGCTCTTGCTGTTTTTCTATCTCCAAAATACTCATGCATTCCACAGAAAAAAATATCAAATATTTTGAACTGTCAGTGTCATCAACACGCCATGGCAAAACTGTTTTGTCAATATCTTGCAATACTTGACCTATAGCACTATAGTAGTTAAGGTTCCAATTTCAGTGTTCGTGTTACCATCTCCTTCAGCCATTAAGACAGCATGCTGACATAGATTGTTGCAACTTAGAACTTCTATCCACCACACACGCATGCTTGCCTACTGAAACATAAACCCACCAAATCCCCTATGCATGTTCACTGAAACAGAGCAGCAGAGCCATTTTTTCACAAAAAAAGCATACAAACCACTTTCTCAAGAGGACAAAGGCCCTGCCAAACATTGTGCCTTCCTTCTTTTTTCTCTCTTTTTTGCAGAACATTGTTCGTGCTTTGTGACTATATTCGTCATTCCACATGCAAGACAAAAGATGGCTTACTATCAACTCCTGCTGCAAATATTCAAACAGGAACTCAAGTACAAACAATACTGATGACAGATTAAAAGTGCCTAGGAAATGTGAGAGAAAACTCAGTTCTGTGATAGCTTGAGCTTGAGCTTTGCCGATGAGTACAAAATCCAGATAAATAAATACCATACTCCAGCTGTAACCAAAGCCAAGTCAAAACTAATTTTCTGCTCTTCTTTGACGATGTCAGTTATGTTCTCCTGATGAGGTTTATCAATGCACAAGCTGTTTGCTGGCGTTGTGGCAAACTGGCAATGGTCTTGTCCCTATTGACTGTTGTGTTCTCAACTTCTGGTTTCAAGGTTTACAAATATACAAGCAATCTTGACTTTGGATGTTTACCAGGCTGGCCACAAAAGTAGGTCTTAGACAAAAAAAATTAAAACTAGCCCTAGCATCTTCTCCAACCAGTTACAGCTCACAAGATATTGAATTAAAATAAATTTATGCAAGAATAATATTGACTGTATGAGATTGCAGTGCTTAAATTTAATAACAATAATGTTTTGGGGCACACACACTTTTGAAAGGAAGGTAAGATATGCAGAGTTCAGGTTTCCATTGCAGGCAGCAGTACTTGAGCACAAACAGTCAACGGTAAAGTAGGACAATGCAGGGTTAACAGCTTACACCCAAGCCAGATAAACCATAGATCCAGCTATCAACCTAATATGTTTAAGAGAAGTTCTGGCTTACAACAAAGAAAACCTGGAGGCTAGCACCAATCTCACTAATTTAGCAATGTTGTACCAATACCACTATAGGCTGCAAGTTACATTATTACTAACAAATCTGTCCTTGATAAAGAAGCTCTCACATAAGAGCCTTGAGTTATTCAAGCACTTGAGCCACCGGCACTTGGTCCCTCACCCGTAGAAGCCACTCCCAATGCTGCAGAATGTTACAATTTTTTAGAATGACATTATTAGTTGAATGTAGAAGCAAATCCGCCTTTAATAAACACTTGCTTCTGACAAATAAAAGAATTAAAATCCACAAGAATAGAAGGCAGATGTGTCTGTCATTTTAGAACCAATATCATGATCTATTTGTTTGTTGTCAAGTCACACATTAACAAATCAGAGGTAATGGGTGATCGTAAGACTAAAGATGGGCACACCACATCTGAACTGTAGAAGCTCATCAAAGCAACGGAACTTCCTGGCTGAGACTAAGTTATGAGAAACCTACCATCTGAGCACGTCTTAACCGATGAATAATTTCCATGGCATATCTAACTAGTTTCTCAAATATTCCATAATAAAAACGACTTTGGTAAGATGACATAGTGATATCAGATTGGGTGACATTCCACTTTCGTCATTCTTGAGCCTAGATTTTATGTTAGTTACTAGAATTTTACTCATTCTAACAATTACTGGAAAACTGAACCAAATCATGAAAACAGTACCTGGAGTGCAGAAGCTCATGTAAGGAACAAAGTTGATGATGCTTTCGGCCCCATCACAAACCTTCTTCACCTTAGACGTCTTTAGATCAACTGTGAAGAGTGCATTATCCACCCTTAATAAAATAATACCGATCCGATCCACAAAGCCAACCAAAACAGGATAGCCTAGAATGGCATTACTAGAGAGCAGTGTTTCTAGCTCAATGACTCTGTCACGTGTCCATACAGCATTTGCTTCAGGACCATGTTTCCTCGACCACATGTAGAGTTTGGATTTATGTACGGTGGCAAATCCCAGGCGACCGTCCTCTGAGGTTAACACTCCAATACGCTGCTGACAGGATGATGGTAGTCCAACTACGGACAATTCATGAAGCTCCAAATCATACTTGAGAACTCTCATCATACTCGTGAACTCAAAGTAGAGCGCATTCCCGACAAGCACACTGGGAAAGAAGAAATCAACATAGTCATCATCATGTTGAGTGGAAATTGGGTCGCTCCACGATCCAGTATCGGATGAGTAGGTCCAGATGAACGTGTGAGGAGAACATGAGACTATAAAAACCACGAGGAAGGCTCCCCGGTGGTAATCAAGGTGATCACAGGCGCCACCAGTGGTGGCAGCGCAGAAAACTGCCGCCCTCCAGCTCCACGAGGGCCATGTCAGCATGGGAGATGGAATCTCCCTCTCCGTGTTGGTGATGGGGTCCCAAACCAGGAGGACGTTCTCCCTCCTAATCCCAGGTTCCCCAATGCGAAGCAGCAGCACACGCCCGTGCCGCGCATCGAACAAGCGGCAGCGGCGCTCAGCAAGCGGCGGGCAGAAGGCCGATGTGGGCATGAATCGGGTTGTTTGGGCGCCGTCGCTGGCGAAGCTGCCGCCGCAGAGGAATCCCATCATAGGGGGCGAGCGATGGAACTCGCGGTACATGCGGCGGAAGCAGGGCCCGGAGATGAGGTGGCACCATGGCTTGCAGATGAGGCAGGCGCGGAAGAGGCCCGCCGGTTCGTCGGGAGGGAGGCGGAGGAGGATCTCCTCGATGAGCTCCTCCATCAGGGTCGCTGGCCGCGGTGGCATGCCTGGATTGCTGCTGGTTGCGGCCGGCGGCCGGCTGCTAGAGGATGGAGATTGGAGAGGCTGAACGGATCGGAACTCGGAAGAAAGGTTGCCCTTTGAACCCACCTGCTTCTGCCCAAGGCCCAAGGCCCAACCCTGACGAGGATGACATGCCGTCCTGAGGATTACAAATCTGGATTCCGTGAAGTTCGTACTGGACACCTGAAGCACTCGGGCATTAAGAGTGTTGCTTTTCTTTTCTTTTCTTTTCTTTTCTTTTTTTGCCGGGAATTAAAAAAGTTTTTCCGGTAAAAATGAAAAGCCATGGATAATGTGGTTTTGATGACTTGACGGCTTGATGCAACATTTCAGAGAGAGAGAGAGAGATGACGAGATAATTAGAATTTTGAGACATTTTAGAGAAGTGCTCTAGTCTAGCAATTCGCCCTCAAGTAAGTAGTCAAATACATTAATTTATCGGTGACGAAAAAGAAAGAATGGAGAAGATGATGTAAGCAATATGTTTCTTAGGAAAAAAAGGGAGGGGTAAACAATAAATTATGAATCCCTCAAAAAAATTATGAAGTAAAAATTGAGTAACCGAACCCTGTAAACCAAATATATGCTGACACCACTGTAAAGAGAAAAATACCGCACTAGTAGCTAATGCTGCATATGTAAGGAGCTCTATGTTAGGACAACAACTCTGACATCCCCTTCCTGTCCAGGCCAATAATCTTGTAAACATATTCCTATGTAGAATGTGGCCTTGAATCATGAAAGAGTATGTATGGTAATCAAAGGGCGTGTTTGTTTCCGTGGCCAATTTGAGCCTGGCCCGTTCCACTTGCCAGGCCCAAAATATGTAGGCCCTGACGATGCAGGGTGTTTTGTTTGTTTCATATCTCAGCCTGGCCTGGCTGGGGAGAGCTGGGTATTTGTTTACCTGTATCGTGACATGTGATCACCTTGAGGTAGAGATACCAGCCACTTCTTTTCCTTTTCTTCTTTCACACATTTCTACAAACACCTTCAAGGCATACCTTCAACGCACAAGCAAGCACCAGGGTCTCGATGGCACAAGCAAGCAAGCAAGCACCCATGTCGGCGGCGATGGCACAAACAAGCAAGCAAGCATCCGTGATGGCACAAGCAAGCAAGCAAGCACGCATCCGGCGGCGGCGATGGCGCCGCGCTTGGCGGCATCCATGTCGTCCTCTGCGCCGTCGTCCTCGGCGGCCGAGATGGAGGCCTCCGTGTCGGCATCCATGGCGTCGACCACCCACTCGGGGACCGCGTCGTTGTCGTCGGTGCGGAGCCAGAAGCGAAGGGCGCGCCCGTCGTCGCGTACCATGGCGGCCCACCCGCGGCTGTTCGAGACCACTGCTGCTGCCGGTTGCCAAAGCCCACGCCAGGCCTCCGACGTCTTCTGCTCCGCACCGCCTGCTGCTGCTGCACATGGAGCGACTGCTCCGCCCGGTGCCGACGACAGGGACAACGGCTGATGCGGTTGCTGGGGAATGCCGCCGAGAGCGAGAGCGGTGGAGCGGTGAAGTAAAACAGAGAAGAGAAGGTAGGAGTGGTAGGTGACATTGGATTTTATGGGAGGTGATGGAAGTCAGCTTGGCTGCATCCATGCTGCATTCAGCGGGCCTGGCTGAAAAAAAATGGCCGGTTTGAGCTTCTCTCCGGATGCAACATCTTCGCTGCTTTAAAGCGCTTGCGAGCCTAGCCCAAAGGCCTTGCAAGCAAACAAACAAGTTGCCTAGACGCCCTCAGCCAAGTCCAAAGACCTCGTCGCAAACAAACAGACCCAATCTGAAGACGTCACAGCATCTCGTTGCCCTGGTTAGAAATGGCAAGCATATTCTTGTGTTGTGTGACGAGGATTGAACTGAAGAGTGTACGTGCCAACATTTTGACTGTTTGCCTCTTCCTTTCTCTCCTCTCTTTGCTGAAAAAAAAAATTGCGTCGCCATCATTAAAAAATATATATGATGAAAAAACATTGACATAATCTTTTTAACTAAAATATTGAGATAATTCTTTTTTAAAAAATACTATGGGAATTTTTTGATACAAAATATTTGGGAGTTCATCCATGCAAGAGCTGACCCAACACTCGGTGACAGGCTCCCATCCCTGTCCCCACCTGTCAGCGGCTTGGACCCCGTTCTTCTTCCGTTCTTCTTCCGTTCTCTTCAGTTCATCGTTCCATTTTGGTCCTCTTCTCTCGCGCCGCCGGCCCGGCCGCAGACCACAAACCCCTAGCGCCGGCCGCAATCAGGCATGGCGCCGCCGCCGCGGGCCCTGCCGGAGGAGCTCATCGAGGAGGTCCTGCTCCGCTTCCTGCCGCACGAGCCCGCGCGCCTCGTCCGCGCCGCGCTCGTCTGCAGGCTCTGGCGCCGCCTCGTCTCGGGCGCAGGCTTCCCCGCCCATGCCGAGATCCGCACCGGGCGCGTGCTCGACGCCCGTCACACGGCCGCTTGCTCCTCGAGCGGCAGCCCACGTGGCGTGACAGCTTCGACCTCGTGGTCTGGGATCCCGTCACCAAGGATCCCGTCACCGCCGCAGCCATGCAACGCAGCCCCCGCTGCGAAATTCCCGTCGCGGGGCTGCGTTGCATGGCTGCGGCGGTTGTCTGCTCCGTCACCACAAGGGATTGCGACCACCTTGATTGCCACCGTGGACACTTCCTCGTGGCTTTCATCATCATCGATGATCCTCAATCAATGGACAGCTACTTGTACACCTACCCATCTGAATCTGCTACATTGAGCAAACAGATCTCCATTGGCTTGATCAGATGCGAAGCACCCGCACGGATGCCCAACGTGTGTGTGGGGAATGCACTCTATTTTGGGTTTTCATCCTTGGACAAAATCCTCAAGTATGATCTGCAGTCGGGACAAGTCTCTAGGATAAAACTCCCAACTCGATATGTGGGTCATCGTGAGCCAAGAGTGTTCACAACAACGGAGGGTGGTGAACTGGGAATTGCCACCATACGCGATTACAAGCTCTACATTTGGTCCAGGGAGGATACCCCCTATTCTTCTAGGTGGATACGAACCAGAGTTATTAAACTCGAGAAGTTGCTTCCTGTTGATGCCTTCTTGGGGTCAGCTGAACCCTATGTGGCTGGCTTTGCGGATAGAATCGGTGTCTTTTTCTTGTGGGCAAACAATGTCATGTACAAAGTTCATGTCAAGACCCGTGAGGTGAAGAAATTGTACGAGAAGTTGTACGAGGGTATTAAGCTTGTTTTGTTTTGATGGTACGCCCCTGACAACTTACCCTAACCAGGGGGGCTGGGATTTGCAGGTTTTGAGCAGGAGGGCTAAAAGAAAGACTTATACTTTGACATGGTGTCTATCTTTGATACTATTCACCCACGAACTCCATCTGTCAATGTGATTTAACAAAATCCAGTTGATTGGTGATATCAGTGTTAAATCTATTATGCTTGTTTTGTTCTTATGGTAGATGGTACTGCCCTAACAACTTAAGCCTCAGCCTAGGAAGGTCAGCAATAGGAGAGATAATAGAAGAAAAACCATTATGTACTTTGACATCGTGTCTATCTTTGACCTTGTTCATTTATTAGCTCTGATCTGTCAATGTGACTTAATAAAACCGAATGGTTGATGATATATGTGCTATATCAAGGGACCTATTTATCTTCAACTTGAGTCCATTGTCTTTTTGAGTTGATGCAATTGCTGCTGTTAATTGCTCTTTAGTTTGTGAGAAATAATTCTTTATCAAGGGGAAAGTTGATTCCTAAATCATCTAATGTTGTTCTTAAAAATTGTAAATTTGTGCAGCTCTGGGGGCAGCTTTTACATGCGAGGGTGCAAGCGCTGGTTGTTGAATTTCTGGATCAACTAGCAGTGCAGATCACAGTGGGATTCTTCCCTTTCGGGATAATCAAGTAAAAGAAATCAAGGTGCACCTCAAGAGTGCACTAAACAGAGTGAGAGAGAGAGAGAGAGAAAAAGAGGTAGAGGGAGAGAGAGATCGAGAGGCAAACCGTCGGGCCTTGGGTGGAGAGGATCCTCGTGATGATGTCGATGATGGCGGTCGCCAAGGTACGGCGCTGGAGGGGATGCCGGCGGCGCTGGAGGGGTTCCCGTCGCTGGCAGTGCTCCTCTTGATCGGGCTAGGGTTAGGACCGTGGGTTTGGTGGCGGCGGCAGCAGTGAACCTCGTGTTCTGTGTGCCGCAGCCCCACCTCCTATTTATGCACTGTGCGACGGGGCCCACTAGCCAGGAGAACCCTGGGTGTCCCCGATCAGGACACGGTCAAGGGGTCCGTTATGACCGTTGGGTCATAACGGATGAGATCAACCTAACATTCTCCCCCTTGATCTCATCTGTTCTTTTCTATACTCATATTCTTAATCTCTTTTTCGCTGTATTCATTCCATCATAGATTGGTGCACAGAACTGCTTCGTCGTCACGGTCTATCGCCAATAGACTCAACAGCTACAATACACTTTCTCTGATCTGAAACAAATTTCTTTCATTCTTTGGGCCATTTTGTTGTTCGGAAATCATAGGCTATATCATAAACCCATGTCGACTGTGTGTTCTCCGAACGCACTGGGTGGTAAGCCTTTGGTAAGCGGATCCGCAAGCATTTGCTTGTCAGTTTCTGTTCATTACTTTGAATATGATTCCGGACTATCTCCTTTACAACGTTTAACTGATGTCAATGTGTTTGGCGGCACAATTGACTTGTTGTCATAGGAGTGAAAAACTGTTGAATGGTTATTGCTGTTATCAACCATTATCAACTCCGGGTACAAATTCTCTTAACCATTTCGCCTGTCCTGTAGCCTCACAACTTGCTATAACATAGCTCTGTATTACCAGTGATATCTTACTGTTATCTTACTACAACATAGCTCTGCATCTCAGGTGATGCATCAACTGTTTCCTTAGAGCTTTTCCACAACAGAGCTCCAAGTGCGAGTGTTAGTAACTGTTGTGGATTTACTACACATCTCGCCAAAACTTAACACTGTACCCGCAACCATTTGAGAGTACTTATTTTTCTTATTCTGCATGAGGCTTACTATACTTTGCAAAAATTGCAAGACATTTCAGAACTCCACTCCAGTGATCTATATCTGGAGCGAAAAACTGCCAAAATTATCCCGGATACATGAACTGTGTCAAGGCAATATTCTTTACTTGTGCACTCTTTAGGCTTCCAACAGCTGAAGCAACAAACTATATTTACTATTACCCTTGACCATAAGAACAGGCATATGTTTACTTGCATGCATGCTTTGTATCTTTAAGAATTCTCTGTGCATGCCTTTGCTTTAGCTCTAATACCCCTTTTCTTATATCTCGATGAATTTCTTTCTTTGTGAACATGTTACGTTCACCAAGATTATTCTTACAAAATTAGAGGATAAGAACCTCTTCTTTTCCAACAGTGGATTAATATTATTGCTAGCAAGCAAAGTGTCATCCACATGAAGGATTAGGAAAACAAATTTCCTACTCTTAATCTTTGCACAAATACAAACCGTGCTCTATTTGTCCGTACGAAAACCCAAACTCTTCTAACTGATTCTTCAACTTTAAATACTACTACCGTAATCCATGAATGGACTTCTTTAGGTGACATCTCTTACAATCTATTCTTTCCGTGACCAAAACTTTGAGTTTAGCCACGTGAATGTTTTTCATACAAATCCTCTTTGAAGGATGTCACTTCTTTCTGATACAACTGTAAATCAATGTGCCATGAAGGCCGTCATGTTTCTGACTGACTCTTGCAATATCTTTATAATCTGTTAATTCTCATTGAGTAAATTCTGTCACCACAAGTGGCGCTTTATAACTTTCTATAATCCCTCTGGAGTCACATTTGTTTTGTAGACCCATTATAGCCTACTGTTTTGGCTCCTTTAGGAATTTATCCTGAATCCCGAAACACCATCTTTTTCTGTTGATATCTTTCTATATTTCCTTTGGAGTCACATTAATCTTGTAGACTCATTACAGCCTACTGTTTTGGCTCTATTAGAAATTCTTTCTGATTCTATTTTATCTATCTTTACTCTTGTCATTTAGATGAGTAATATGCCTCATATGGCTTCTTTGAAATGACGTGGGATCATCAGCTATCTGAGTTTCTTTACTATCATAGACTTTATCATGCCAATACTTTGAGACCTTTAAGGCCTTAGTTATTGATATGTCTTTCATATGGGTCGAGCTTATTATTGATCTTCCTCATGGGTGAGGACGGTCTTTATAGGATCCTGAAGGACAGGTTCCTTATGTTCTTTTATTGTCACCATGGGAGAACAAAACTTGCTCATACGGATTCTTTTATCTTCCGGGGAGAACTAAACGTGCTCCCCGCATTCTTTATCTTCTCGGGAAGACTAAATATGCTCCCCGCATTTCTCCATCATCGAATTAGAGTTTCGTGTTTTTTTTGGGTTTGTTCTATCATAAACTATCTTACGATGCTTTAAGCACTGTTTCTGTATCTTTGAACAAGGTCTAATCATGAAGTTTGGTTGACTGTGCTATCTTCCTATCGGAACTATAAAAGATCCAGAAATTTAGCTATTTCTCTACGAGGGGTATCGTTATTGTGACCGTTGTACTCCTTCACGGATCACCTTCTTGTTTTATAGATCACTTTTACTCTCAATATCATCGGGGATTGTATTTCTTTAACTGTTTTTCTAACTGAGTATCTTTTCTATCTGAGTATCTTTCTCTAGTTGTCTTGATCTTACATACTCTCCCCCTCGAAATGTGGTATGAACTTTTCCACCACAATTTCGAAACTGCTCTAGGATTCTTATGAATGAGAAAACTCTCTTTTACTCACTCTATCCACATGACTGTGTCATGCAAACAAGGTTATTTTTCTTAAATCTGTTGGGAGTACACTTTTCTCATTCACTATATGAACTCAATAGAGTAATTCTTTTACTATCATCTGTTTTGCAAGCCACACTTGCATGTCATTCTTTTCCTGAGGTTCAGATTTAACATTCTTTTGTCCTTAAACTCAATGAGTAAAAGGTACACAGATCTGTACAACTCTCCCATCATGTAGGATAATCCCTATTAGGGACATAACAATATCAGATTTGATCACCAAAATTCAGAGATAGTTCTGAAACTCTTTAACACACATGTTTAATCCAACGTTGGTCAAATCAAACATGCATATTACTTATATGACTCTGAAAACTAAATTCTTTATAGATAGTACATGAGAGACATTTTATAAAATGAACTCTAATATGCACTTTGACACAATATGTGCCTCTGATTGCTCCATCTGTTTTCTTTCAATTCCTTCTTCTGAGTATAAGCTCAATCTTCTGAGTATAAGCACCCAGCGCTTTATCTTACAGCCCTCTTTATGAAGGCATGAAGATCTTTTATCTGAAAGGAATTGAACAATAGTCATCAATAATACTTATTGTCACCTTTAAAGACTTTGAGTTTTATTCTATATCACCGTTGGGCAAAAATAGAACAAAAACATCAATCTTTTACCATAATTCCACATCACCGTTGGGCAGAAATGAAATTAAGGTATAAAACTTAATTATCTGAAAAATTTATTCTACTCTTCAAAATTAAATTCTCCCGTTGGTTCGAATTTAATTAGAAGATAACCATAATCATTGCAGCGGAAACGTGAAAAACTGTTTTCTCTTCTTTTAAGAAGCATTTCTAACTGAGTATCTTTTCTATCTGAGTATCTTTCTCCCCTTGACCGTGTCCTGATCGGGGACACCCAGGGTTCTCCTGGCTAGTGGGCCCCGTCGCACAGTGCATAAATAGGAGGTGGGGCTGCGGCACACAGAACACGAGGTTCACTGCTGCCGCCGCCACCAAACCCACGGTCCTAACCCTAGCCCGATCAAGAGGAGCACTGCCAGCGACGGGAACCCCTCCAGCGCCGCCGGCATCCCCTCCAGCGCCGTACCTCGGCGACCGCCATCTCGACATCATCACGAGGATCCTCTCCACCCCCAGGCCCGACGGTTTGCCTGTCGATCTCTCTCTCCCTCTACCTCTTTTTCTCTCTCTCTCACTCTGTTTAGTGCACTCTTGAGGTGCACCTTGATTTCTTTTACTTGATTATCCCGAAAGGGAAGAATCCCACTGTGATCTGCACTGTTAGTTGATCCAGAAATTCAACACTGGTGGCTCAAGTGCATGAACACCTATGATGAGGGTTTGCAAATTTGGAAAGTTGCTCATGTCATCTGAGAGCTCGAGGAAGGGCAAACTGGTTGGTAAAATGACATCTATGATGAGATAGCACCTTTTTAATTTGTTAGCCTTTATTATGGTTTGTGTTTCCATTAAACTTTATTTTGTTTGATCTGTGTCGCCAAAAGTCCATAGTTATCTGGGCTTGTGTGTAAGCTGTTTTTTTCCCGCATTGTCTTACTTGATCTTTGACTATATGTGCTCGATGCTCCAAGATTCCTGCTTGTGTCTCTGACTATATAAGCTCATGGACTCTTTCTTGTGATGAAAACCTGGAACGTGCATATTATTCCATCCTTCTCTTAAAAATTTGCAACCCCAATCAGATTAGCATTATGAAATAAAAAATCTGCAGTTGTTGCTCAAAAAAAAAAAAAACATCTGCAGTTTCATATGCTCCATAATCCATGGTGCAACTACATAAATGTAGTGTGTTTCATCATCTTGCGGCCTGTAGTTGATTGGATAGCCAGATTGCCAGAACACTATTAATTCATTGTTGTGATATTTACCTTTTGCGGCCAACCTGTTTAACATCCTAACTTAGACAATTTTTATATGCATGAATCCTGCAATTACATCATAGTGGGTTTCATCGAAGAATAACAGAGCACATCAGTTTTCCTTTTCAACATTAGCTCATCAGTTTTCACTCCAATGTATACCAATTTTCATCTTGTTTTACATCTGGAGTTTTGTCATTTATTCTGCTAGAGTTGATGGATCGTATGAATATTCTGACTCCCCTTCCTCGGTTCATACAAATCCATTCCTCTTTGTCCATTTCACTTTGTTGGAGAATTCACCAGTCATCAGTATGTCTCTGCACTTTTCAGTTCCAGTTTGGATGGAACAAGGTTGCAGAAGTTAGTGAGTGTGAATCATGGTTCACCTTGTCGAATGCAGGTCTCAAAGCATGAACAATTTGGGGGCTTTCTGATTTGACTTACTGATGTTGTTGGCCTGTGTTTCTTAGCAGCGGGGCTTCTCTTGGGAATGAGTGAATTGTGATGCTCAATTGAAATTTTGCTCATGATTTGGTTGCCATCATCTATCTGTGTTGATGTGCACCTTGATGTATTAATGTAGCCAGTAAATGCCGTCTACATAGTGATTTGTACCCTTCACTGGTTTGGTTGCAGACTTGCAGTGACGGGTCGTTAAGATGAGCAGGGAGTTCCTTTTTGAGATGAAAGCGATCAGATATAAATTGTATTTTCATGTTAGATTATATTGATAGGGGGCTAAATAAATGGTTGCTTTATAAGTGAAGGGTGGTCTTGGATAAGAGGATGGTGGAGTCGATGCAGCAGTGGTTTCAGCATATATTTGGTTTACAAGGTTCAGTTACTCAATTTTTACTTCATAACTTAATTGTTTACCTCTCCATTTTTTTCTAAGAAAAAAATATTGCTCTTACCTAACCTGCTCCACTCTTTCTTTTCATCATTGTGGTTGACTGCTTATCTCTTCATCTCTCTCTCGCTGAAATGTTGCGTCAAGCCGTCAAGTCATCAAAACCACATTATCGATGGCTTTTTCATTTTGCTTCCTCGCAAAAAGGGGAAAACAAAGAAAAAGAAAATTAATGCAAAGTGCTTGACCTGTCTAGTACAAACACACGGATTAAGTGGTAAGCGACGTTCCCGTCGACGATGAGGCGTCAGTGCTGACTTCGAGAATTTCCAGACTATCGGCTGCTCAGTCCTTCGGAGGTGCTCATAGGGGTAGCTAGGTTTGCGTACGTGTATTCATAGGGGTGAATGTGTGTGCGTGTTGTGAGCGTCTGCGTTGTACTATGTAATTCTAAAAAAAAGTACAAACTCACGGAATCCATATTTGTAATCCTCAGGCTGGCCGCCACCCAGGTCTACCTGTCATCCTCGTTGGGCCTTGGGTCTTGTGGGTTCAAGGCGGCAACCTATTCTTCCAATCAGTTCAGCCTCTCCAATCTCCATCCTCTTGCGTCGGCCGACGGCCGCAGCCAGCAGCAATCTGGCATGCCACCGCCGCCGGCGACACTGATGGGGGAGCTCATCGAGGAGATCCTCCTACGCCTCCCTCCAGAAGAACCGGCGAGCCTCTTCCACGGTCGTGTGTTGCTGCGTTCCAGTGGTGAAAGCTCCGGTTTGGTTTTGGTAATTAATGACAATCTAGTTGCTAATGAGATGCTCTAGAATGTGTTTGGATGCATTAGCAACATGGTGATGAAGACTTGGGCATTGGTGTGGACTTGGACATGGAGATGATCAAGTACCAAGGGCTTAAGGCAAAGGTATAAGAGATAGGGCTTTCCTTTTGGTGATCAAGACACTATAGAGAGTGTGATCACATTTAGGATCGATAATCGACTATCAAGAGGGGAATTCACGGTTGAATTCGCGGTGCTAAATGCCTCTAGTTTGTGACTTTGCATGATGCATATGAGAGACTAACTAGAGAGCTAACACTTGCCTGAGATCGTCATGGTAAGATGCTAACCTTGTGCACAAGAGTGGTCTACAAGTTGTGGTTGGCACCTAAGGCAAGTGGGTTGAATTGGATCAAAGACGGCGCGAAGAAACGACGAAGTCAGCCTCTCTGCCACGCGCCGGACGCGCCTGCTGGGCAGGCGTCGGACGCTGGTCCCGCGCCGGACGCGCAGCAGAGAGGACGGCTTACCCGGTGGACGCGCATGGCAGCTGGGCGCCGGACGCTGGCTTCGTGGGTCGGATGCCCAACAGAGACTGAGGGGCGCCGCGCCGGACGCGTCCTACGCGGTCCGGGCGGACGCACCCCCGGTGAGTCCGGCGCACGCGAGAGCTAGCGGCTGGGCCAGCGGGCCACGTCAACGCGGTGGACGCCTGTGCGTCTGGCGTACGCTGCGGACGCGGCACAGAAGAGAGGGCCAGAACCGGCGGACGCGTCAGAAGAGGATCCGACGGATGCGGCGCCAGAGCGTCCGGCGCCTTGATGGATTTGAATCAGGGCCCAACGGTCGGCTGGGGCGTGCGCGGCATTGAGCGCCGGACGCGTTCGACGCCTTAAGTGAACCTGCCCGAGAGCATAACGGTTGGATTTTGTGCTTGGGATATAAATAGAAGTGTGACTGTTGTGGGAGCTAACTCTTGCCCATTCTAACACCCCTGAGCATTCTTTGAGCTAGAGAGTTCCTCCCCCACTCATCTCTTGACTTGGTTTAGCATCCTTGAGTGAGATTGAGTGAGAAACAAGTGTGAGCACTGAGAGTTGCATCTAGAGGCACTTGTTCTTCGAGTTCACTACGGAGTTCTTTTTACTCTTCGGTGATTCCCATCACCGTAGACTGTTTGGAGCAGCGGTGGTGTTGAGCTCGAGGTGGAGATTGTTCGAGGCCACACCGGTGATCTTGTGAGGGGTTCTTGATCCTTTCCCACGGGAGTTCGCGAAAGGATACTCTAGTGGATTGCGCATGGCTTGGAGGACCCTTGTCTTGTGCTTCAGTGCTACTCCCGGCTGCGGTTGAGCAAGCATCTTGCCAAGCAAGAGCGTCGCCACAATGAGGACTAGCTTGCCGGGAAGCAAGTGAACCTCGGTAAAAAATCTTGTGTTCATCTCTTTGTCGAGGTTTCTCTTGTTATTGTGGTGATTGAATTGGTGATTGGCTTCAACCTCTACACGACGGTATAACCTCTCCATCCCCTCCCTAGCTTTACTTGTTCTAGTTGTTCTTGCTTGTGCTAGCTTGTTGTAGTTGAGCTTGTCTTGTGGTTAGCCTCTTGTGGTCAAGCCTTTGAGCTTGCTTTGTGGTCAAGCCTTCGTGCTTGCCTTGGTTTTGGCCCCGGTGTTGTGAACAAGCCTTCGAGCTTGTTGTTGGTTGGGTGCTCTAGCTTAGCCTCACTAGATTTGTTTTGATAGGTGGCTTGCACAGTGTAAGAGAAGCTCTAGCATTGCAATTACGCCATCTTGCTATCTAACTATCTGCCTAGTGTCTTTTGCAAGAATTTTTATTAGGCTATTCACCCCCCTCTAGCCATTAGGACCTTTCACGTGGTATCGGAGCAGGGCACCATTTGTTTGCAATTGGATTAACCTCCTACGGTGAAAAATGGCTCAATTGCATATCAACAACACCAAGAGGGCACCACCTTTCGATGGCACCAACTATGCCTATTGGAAGGTCAAGATGATTGGTCACCTCAAGTCAATTAATAGAGAGGTGTGGAAGGCAATCGAGGTGAAGGTGGAAGTGGCCGATCCCGAAAAGCCCACGACGGCGGAAGAAAGGAAGCTTCAATGCAATGATCTAGCTATTGCCGCTATTCATGAAGCTTTGGATGACAAGACCTTTGAGATTGTCAAGAATCTTGAAGTGGCACATGATGCTTGGGAGAAGCTCAAGGAGTCATTTGAAGGGACCACGGCAATCAAGAGTGCAAGAGCTTGTGTTGCAAGAGAAGTTTTCAAGCTTCAAGATGAAGGAGGATGAGAGTGTGCCGGAGATATTCCATATATTGCAAGTGATTGTGAATGATCTCAAGGCACTTAGGGAAGAGATCAAGGATAGTCAATTCTCTCAAAAATTCTTGAGAAGCTTGCCCAAGAGATTTGACACCTTGATCACGGTCATGGTGAAGACCACAATGAAGGACAACCCAACTCCTAATCAAGTACTCCAAGAGATCATGGCCGATGATGCTTATAGAGAAGACCATGAGAAGGAAGAGTTGGTGAACAAGAACAAGAAGAAGGATGAGGACAAGGATAGTGAGAAGAAGAAGAATGTGGCATTCAAAGCCACATCATCCAAGGGCAAGGGCAAGAAGAAGCAAGAATCATCAAGTGAGGATGATGAGCCAAGCATAAGCTCAAGTGAAGAAGATGTGAGTGACAAGATGGCTCTTCTTGTCAAGAAGATGAACAAGCTTGTGAAGAAGGGATACCGGCCAAGAAGGAAGAGAAGTTCTTCAAAGCCAAGTGAACATTCAAGGAAGTGCTTCCGCTGTCATAGCAAGGATCATCTTGTTGCGGATTGTCCATATGATAGTGATGATGATGATGCCATGAAGAAGGAGAAGAGGAAGCAAAAGAAGAAGAATGAGAAGAATGACACTTCTCACAAGAAGAAGAAGGGTGAATCACATGTGGCTACTTGGGAGAGTGATTCCTCCTCCTCCTCAAGTGAAGATGAAGATGATCCTAAGAGCAAGAAGGGGCATGCAAGCATTGCCATTCAAGAGAAGCTTTCTCTATTTGGTGCTCCATCAACTTGCTTCATGGCAAAGGACACCAAGGTAGAATCCGAAAGTGATGATGATTGTGATGAAGATGAACTCACTAAGGATGAACTCTACACTATGCTTGAGGATTGCAAAGAGGGCTATAAGCTTTCTAGGAAAGAATGTAAGGGATTGCACAAGGAAAAAGAAAACCTTGAGCATGAACTTAGGGAGTTGAGGGCATCTTATGAGAGTCTAAAGGTAGACCATAAGAAGCTAGAGACTTCTCACTCCACGCTTGAAAAAGCTCATTCTTCTCTAGTTGAGAAACATGATAAAGAGCAATCCCAAGCTATAGTGGTAGAAAAGAAGGAAGTGGCCATATCTTGTGATATCCTTGATGAATCCTTTTATGAGCCTATTTTTATGCATGCCACTAACCCTTCTTGTAGCTCTTCATCCACCACCACCCAATCTATCTCTACTTCTAGTGATTCATCACTAAAGGTTGAGAATGATGCTCTCAAGAGAGAGGTGGATGAGCTCACTCTAGCCTTAGGCAAAGCCTATGGTGGAGATGCCCGCTTGCTTAAGTTATTGGGTTGCCAAAAGTTGCCCTTCGATACCGAAGGATTGGGCTATACCCCCAAAAGAGGCAAGGCGGCCTTTGTGACTCCAAAGCCTAGCTTTGTGAGGAGTGATGGTCGTTATTGCAACAAATGCAAGAAAGTTGGGCATGTAGAGCATAATTGCAATAAAAAAGAACCTTAACAAGAAACAACCTCATGCTTATTCCATATGCTTTGATTCTTGTTTTGTGCTTTATAAGGGTGTTAAGGGTGTGAAGGCTAAGTATGTTGGAAATCCAAGAGTGAGCCCAATGAAGAAGGCTATTTGGGTTTCCAAAAGCTTAGTGACTAACTTCCAAGGACCCAAAGGAAAATGGGTACCTAAGCTTTATTGATTTGCTTGTAGGTAAATTATAAAGCCAGAGGAAGGCATTGGGTGCTTGATAGTGGGTGTTCAAATCATATGACCGGGGAGTCAAGTATGTTCAACTCAATTGATATGAATGACATTGGGGGCTTTGAATCAATCACATTTAGCAACAACAAGAAAGGCAAGGTTGAGGGGCTTGAAAAGATTGCTATATCCAATGATAAGAGCTTGTCAAATGTCTTGCTAGTTGAGAGCTTGGACTTCAATCTATTGTCGGTGGCTCAATTGTGTGATCTTGGTTACAAGTGCATATTTGATAAGGATCATGTTGAGGTTGTGAGCATGGACTCAAATGTCATATTCAAGGGCTTTAGGCATGGAAGCTTGTACCTAGTGGACTTCAATGCTAGAGACTCAACTCACATCATGTTTGATTAGCAAGTCTAGCAAGGGGTGGTTATGGCATAGAAGACTTGGTTATGTTGGCATGAAGCAATTGAACAAGTTAGTGAAGCATGACTTAGTAAGAGGCTTGAATGAAGTCACATTTGAGAAGGATAGACCTTGTAGTGCATGTCAAGCCGGCAAGCAACATGGCAACCATCATCCCAAGAAGAATGAAATGAGTACATCAAGAGCATTTGAGTTGTTGCACATGGATCTCTTTGGGCCAACTACATACACATCAATTGGTGGCAACAAGTATGGGTTTGTGATCATGGATGACTACACAAGATACACATGGGTGTTCTTCCTCTTTGACAAGAGTGAGGTGTTTGATCTATTCAAGTCATTTGTGAAGAGGGTGCAAAATGAGTTTGATACTACAATCAAGAGGATTAGAAGTGACAATGGTAGTGAATTCAAGAACACAAGAATTGAAGAGTTGTGTGATGAGCTTGGCATTGGACATCAATTCTCTCCTACATACACTCCTCAATCCAATGGTGTAGTAGAAAGAAAGAATAGGACCTTGATTGAAACGGCAAGAACAATGCTCTTAGAATACAATATTAGCCAAAAGTTTTGGAGTGATGCTATCAACACGGCTTGCTACTCTAGCAACCGCCCCTATTGCCATGGGAAGCATGAGAAGACACCATATGAGCTATTGAATGGAAGAAAGCCAAACATTGCATACTTTAGAGTCTTTGGTTGCAAATGCTACATTCTCAAGAAGGGGCAAAGACTTAGAAAGTTTGACAAGAGATGTGATGAAGGGTTCTTACTTGGTTATTCTACATCAAGCAAGGCATATAGAGTGTGGAACAAGGCTAGTGGTTTGGTTGAAGAAGTTCATGATGTTGAGTTTGATGAAACCCAAGGCTCTCAAAGTGACCATCAAAATGAAGGTGATGTGGGTGGAGATCAATTGAACAATGCAATGAGGCACATGGACATTGAGGACATTCGCCCAAGGCAAGTCAATGATGATGAAGTGCAAATGACAACTCAAGTGGTGAACTTAGATTCAAATGAAGCAAGCACTAGTGGCACATCACATGAAGATCAAGATCAAGGTCAAGCAAGCAATGCAAATCAACAAGTGCTTCAACCTACAAATGTTGCAAGAGATCACCCTCTAGATAGTGTCATTGGAGATATTCAAAGAGGTGTGCAAACAAGATCAAGGTTGGCTAGCATATGTGAGCACTACTCCTTTGTGTCATTCATAGAGCCAACTAAGATAGATGAAGCATTGAAGGATCCCGATTGGATTAATGCCATACATGAAGAATTGAACAACTTCACTAGAAATCAAGTTTGGGAGCTTGTGGAGAGGCCAAAGAAGCACAATGTGATTGGTACCAAGTGGGTCTTCGAGAACAAGCAAGATCAAGATGGGTTGGTTGTTAGAAACAAAGCAAGATTGGTTGCACAAGGATACACTCAAGTTGAAGGTCTTGACTTTGGAGAAACATATGTACCGGTGGCAAGGTTGGAAGCAATTAGAATCTTATTGGCTTATGCTTGTGCTCACAACATCAAGCTATATCAAATGGATGTGAAGAGTGCATTTCTCAATGGGTTTATCAATGAAGAAGTCTATGTTGAGCAACCACCCGGTTTTGAAGATGACAAGAAGCCCGACCATATGTACAAGCTCAAGAAGGCTCTCTATGGTTTGAAGCAAGCACCAAGAGCATGGTATGAGAGGTTAAGAGATTATCTCCTCTCTAAAGGGTTCAAGATAGGAAAAGTGGACACCACTCTCTTCACCAAGAAAATTGGAGATGACTTGTTTGTGTTGCAAATATAAGTTGATGACATTATCTTCGGTTCAACCAATCAAGCCTTTTGTGAAGAGTTTGCCAAGATGATGGCTAGTGAGTTTGAACTGTCTATGCTTGGAGAGCTAAGTTACTTCCTTGGACTTCAAATCAAGCAAATGAAGAATGGCACCTTTGTGAGTCAAAGCAAGTACATCAAGGGCATGATCAAGAAGTTTGGATTGAAAGATGATAAGGCAATTAGCACACCAATGGGTACCAATGGTGGCTTGGATCTTGATGATAGTGGCAATATGGTGGAGCAAAAGCTATATAGATCAATGATCAAAAGCTTGCTATATATGACCACTTCAAGGTCGGATGTGATGTTTAGTGTGTGCATGTGTGCAAGATATCAAGCTTCACCAAGAGAAAGTCACTTGACGGCGGCCAAGAGGATATTGAGATACTTGAAGGGCACACAAGATGTTGGCTTATGGTATCCCAAGGGGTCAAGTTTTGAGTTGATTGGATATTCGGACTCCGACTATGTCGGTTGCAAGATTGATAGAAAGAGTACAAGTGGAACATGCCAAGTGCTTGGAAGGTCTCTTGTTTCATGATCTTCAAAGAAACAAAATAGTGTTGCTCTTTCCATCGCCGAAGCCGAATACATTAGTGCGGGGAATTGTTGTGCACAATTGCTATGGATGAAAGCCACCTTGAAGGACTATGGAGTTAGATTCAAGCATGTGCCTTTGTTTTGTGACAATGAAAGTGCAATCAAGGTGACCAACAATCCGGTTCAACATTCAAGAACAAAGCACATTGATGTGAGGCACCACTTCATAAGGGACCATCAACAAAAGGGTGATATTAGCATTGAAAGCATTGGCACCGAAGATCAACTAGCCGACATTTTCACCAAGCCTCTTGATGAAAGGAGATATTGCAAGTTGAGGAATGAATTGAACATACTTAGCTTCTCCAACATGAGTTGATGCACCTCCATCTATATGACATGCCTCTCCTCCAACATAGCAAGGTATAAGTTGGTTGTTGCATTTCATGCATTCTTTGCTAGTTGTGTAGAACATATAGACATGTGAATCTTATGAGGATCATTCATTGACAATCAAATGAGTTTGATGTATGTATGGCACCACTATTGTTTCTATGCTTGATTTGATCTAGTGGTGGCATATGACATGTTTGTGAGCTTGCAAGCCTAGTGTTGAATCTATAGCATGAGCTCATGATGTGTATTTCAACATGGTCAAGATAACCCTTATACTTCATGAGGTGTGAAGAAGCTTGTCCTTGGTTCAAACTGAAATACATATTCTAGGCAAGTGATCTAGATTTGACCATAATTTGATTGACTTATTTCTCTCATCTTATGCATCCTTGTTGGTGATTGTTGACAAAGGGGAGAAATAAGTCACAAAGATCAATGGAAGGGGATCAATAAAAACTAAAACTTGAGCACACAAATAAGGGGAGCAAGCTCATAGACTATTTGTTGCATTTATGTGTGCATAGCATGATGATATGGAGCATTGCAAGTCAAATTCAATATACATGCTTGTTTGGTGTATGCTAGTTCTAATCTTGAATGGTGATATGAAGTACTAGCATGCATAGGTGGTTTCTAGACATAGAGTTTTATTCTTTTCAAAGTATCTCTTCTCTAATGTTGATCTCATGAGGTATTTTGAGCTTTGATGTACGTCTAGTGACCACGATGCTAAGGATGGTTCATTATCGCACTCCGATTGGTATCACGCTTCAAAGGTCCATTCTATAAACCTTAGCATCAAGCTTTGGTGATGATAACTCTCCCACAAGTTCTATCTATGCATATGTGCTTGAAAATCGACCAAACATTGGATGCACATATGTAGGAGGAGCTACCACTACCAAAACCAAAGTTTTATTGCTTGTCCAACCAAGATTCATGATCTATATGTCTTGGGCAAGCAATTCAATTTCATATTGAATTCAATTTCCATATCTTTGTGAAAGGGTTGTCGTCAATTACCAAAAAGGGGGAGATTGAAAGCTTCGGTTTGGTTTTGGTAATTAATGACAATCTAGTTGCTAATGAGATGCTCTAGAATGTGTTTGGATGCATTAGCAACATGGTGATGAAGACTTGGGCATTGGTGTGGACTTGGACATGGAGATGATCAAGTACCAAGGGCTCAAGGCAAAGGTATAAGAGATAGGGCTTTCCTTTTGGTGATCAAGACATGATAGAGAGTGTGATCACATTTAGGGTCGATAACCGACTATCAAGAGGGGAATTCACGGTTGAATTCACGGTCCTAAGTGCCTCTAGTTTGTGACTTTGCATGATGCATATGAGAGACTAACTAGATAGCTAACACTTGCCCGAGATTGTCATGGTAAGATGCTAACCTAGTGTACAAGAGTGGTCTACAAGTTGTGGTTGGCACCTAAGGCAAGTGGGCTGAATTGGATCGAAGACGACGCGAAGAAACGACGAAGTCAGCCTCTCTGCCACGCACTAGACGCGCTGCTGGGCAGGCGCCGGATGCTGGTCCCGCGCCGAACGCGCAGCAGAGAGGACGGCTTACCCGGCGGACGCCATGGCAGCGGCGCGCCGACGCTCCGTCGGGTCGGACGCCCGAAGATCGAGGGCGCCGCCGCGGACCCGCGTCCTACGCGGTCCGGGCGGACGCACCCCCGGTGAGTCCGGCGCACGCGAGAGCTAGCGGCTGGGCCAGCGGGCCACGTCAACACGGCGAACGCCCGTGCGTCCGGCGCACGCGGCGGACGCGACACAGAGGAGAAGGCCAGAACTGGCGGACGCGTCAGAAGAGGATCCGACGGACGCGGCGCCAGAGCGTCCGGCGCCTTGATGGATTTGAATTAGGGCCCAACGGTCGGCTGGGGCGTGCGCGGCATTGAGCGCCGGACGACCTGCGGACGCGTCCTGCGCCTTAAGTGAACCTGCCCGAGAGCATAACAGTTGGATTTTGTGCTTGGGCTATAAATAGAAGTGTGACCATTGTGGGAGCTAACTCTTGCCCATTCTAACACCCCTGAGCATTCTTTGAGCTAGAGAGTTCCTCCCCCACTCATCTCTTGACTTAGTTGAGCATCCTTGAGTGAGATTGAGTGAGAAACAAGTGTGAGCATTGAGAGTTGCATCTAGAGGCACTTGTTCTTCGAGTTTGCTGTGGAGTTCTTGTTACTCTTCGGTGATTCCCGTCACCGTAGACGGTTTGGAGCAGCGGTGGTGTTGAGCTCGAGGTGGAGATTGTTCGAGACCACACCGGTGATCTTGTGAGGGGTTCTTGATCCTTCCCCGCGGGAGTTCGCGAAAGGATACTCTAGTGGATTGCGTGTGGCTTGGAGGACCCTTGTCTTGTGCTTGAGTGCTACTCCCAGCTACGGTTGAGCAAGCATCTTGCCAAGCAAGAGCGTCGCCACAACGAGGACTAGCTTGTCGAGAAGCAAGTGAACCTCGGTAAAAAATCTTGTGTTCATCTCTTTGCCGAGATTTCTCTTGTTATTGTGGTGATTGAATTGGTGATTGGCTTCAACCTCTACACGGCGGTATAACCACTCCATCCCCTCTCTAGCTTTACTTGTTCTAGTTGTTCTTGCTTGTTGTAGTTGAGCTTGTCTTGTGGTTAGCCTCTTGTGGTCAAGCCTTCGAGCTTGCTTTGTGGTCAAGCCTTCGTGCTTGCCTTGGTTTTGGCCCCGGTGTTGTGAACAAGCCTTCGAGCTTGTTGTTGGTTGGGTGCTCTAGCTTAGCCTCACTAGATTTGTTTTGATAGGGGGCTTGCACAGTGTAAGAGAAGCTCTAGCATTGCAATTATGCCATCTTGCTATCTAACTATTTGTTTAGTGTCTTTTGCAAGAATTTTTATTTGGCAATTCACCCCCCTCTAGCCATTAGGACCTTTCAAGTGGGCAACTTGGGAGGGAGAACGTCCTCCTCGTTTGGGACCCCATCACCGACGAGGAGGGAGATTCCACTTCCTGAGCCGCCGCGGCTCGTGTGCACTGGATGGCGGCAGTTGTCTGCGTTGCCGCCGCTGGTGGTGCCTGTGTTGACACCGGGGAGCCTTCCTTGTGGTTTTCTAGTTGAGACATTTATCTGGACCTACTCATCTGATGCTGGATCGTGGCACGACCCAATTTCCGCTCAACAACATGGTCGTATCGATTCCTTCTTCCCTAGTGCGCTTATGGGGAATGCGCTCTACTTCAAGTTCATGAGTATGAGGAGCGCTCTTAAGTATGATTTGGTATTTTATGAATTGTCTGTTGTTGGACTACCATCGAACTTACTTGGAGTATTCCACAACCACAGACGCCAAACATCATGAATATCATTTTTTGAATGACTGAATTCCGTTATTTTATATACCTGCAGTTCAAATTTGGAGTAGTCGAAAAAATTCAATGAAACAAAAAAATTAAGGAAATATGGTTAAAAAACTCAAAGTTGTCCCAAATTTTGAAATGGGGATCTAATTACTGTAGCAAAGCCCAAAAAGATAGGGCCAAAAAACAATAAAAAAATAATTTGTCGGGTGCCAATAGAGGCATAAGCAAAGAAGCCTTTGCCAGTGCCAGCTCGGGACGCGCCCGGCAAAGAATTTTTTAAAAAATAAAAAATTCTTTGTCGGGTGCCTAACGGCGTGACACCCGGCAAAGGCTGATGGCAGGTGGCCGCCGTCATGCCGACCACCTGCCAGCGGCCATATTTTGCCGGGTATCCGGAAACCAGCAAAGACTAATTTTTGTCGTCGGCTGGAATTTGCCGTGTGCCTGGCACCAAGCAAAGGCTGCTTTGCGGTAGGCCTTTCTTTGTGGGTGTCGCCAGGTCTTGCACCTGGCAAAGGATGCCTTTGCCGGGTGCCCGATAACCCGGCAAATTATTTTACACCCGGCAAATCAGCTATTTCCTGTAGTGAGCGGTTGTCTGGGATTCGCCATCAAACATAAATCCAAACTCTAATGTGGTCGAGGAAGCATGGTCCTAAAGCAGATGCTGTATGGAACGTTACAGAGTCATTGAACTAGAAACATTGCTACAGTAGCAAAATTGAAAAAAGTTACAATCTAAACAAGGCCTTAGCTGTTGTAGGTGCTGCTGAGATACATGCTGGAGTCAGTGAACGTGGAACAGAGACAAGTCCAGATGCATGAAGCCACATTGAATGCAGACACAAAATTCAAACTCCCCAACATCCAGAGAGAGTATATGATAATGATGATCTCAAACCAGAGGTAACCTAAGGGTGTGTTTGGATTGCGGGTCGGTGTGCGTTGGTGCTAGTTTGACCTAGATCAACCCACGTTTGGATGAAAAATGAAGGAGATCGGGTTCAACCCGATATGGAATATTCTCCTTAGATGCATCCGTCAAAAATGAGTGAATGCATCCAACCCACATGCACGGCGTCGTCTTCTGTTTCCTGGGCAAGGGCACAGGCCTTGGCCTCCGGCCATGGCGAGCCGTGCGCGGGGAGAGGCGGGGCTAGTGGACGCCGGCGGGGTGGAGGGCAGTGGTCGGCGATGGGGAGAAGGGAGGTGGGCAGCAGAGCAGCGGCCGGCGGCGTAGTGGCAGGAGCACCGGGGCCGGCCGCAAACTCGCATGTTCACTTCGCCGCTGTCTCCAGCGACGCATCCAGCAGCGCTCGCGGCAGATCAGCCATGTCCACAGCGGAGCTCGTGGCAGAGCCGCCCTCGTTCGCGATGGCGCTCGCGGCGGACCTGCCCCTGTTCTCATCAGCAAACTTCGCTCCGTATTAGCGGCCCTCGCGGTAGCCCCCGCCGCCATCCCCGGCGGCCCTTGGGGCGGCCCCGCCCGTCCCGGTGGACCTGCCCCGCCCCGCTCTGTTCTCGGCGAGGCAACGCGAGCGTGGGACAAAGCGGGGCTCCGGCACGTGGTAGCAGTGGAGCGGTAGGCAGCGTTGTGGGGCGGCGTGCCCACACCGGAGAAGAATGGCATGTCCCAAGGAGCCATGCTGCCACGGCTCCTGCAGCCGCTGAAAGGTCGAGATGTTATTTGGAGCTAAAAGAAGGTGGTTGAGTGTCCGACAGTTGGGGCCATGGCTAGTAGCACTAACTAGGTTAAGCTGCCATCCATCCCAATCCACACAATCCCTCCAACCAAACAGATGATTGGAATGGCCCCATTGTAAGGTCGAGATGGCGGACTAGAGGGGGTGAATAGTCCTTTCTAAAACTAATCGCACCGGCTAACTAAAACTATTGCGGAATTAAAACTATCGGTCTAGCCAAGGCTTCACCCCTCTATATATGACTCTAGATACACCTTGTAAAAGATCCTAAACAAGCAAGCAAGGTGTCAATCTAGCAAGTGCACAACTAACAAGTCTAGCTTGCAAGGTCACACAAACCTAAGCAACTAGTACTCTAGCAAACTGGGTGTGCACCTAAACAATTCTAATGAGCAAAAGCACAAAGCCAATCCTAAGCTCACTAGATGCTACAACGACAAGGCTGCACAAGCCGAACCCAAGAGCGCAAATCACTTAACTACACAAGCTAAGCAAGACAAGAGGATTACTTCTAGCTACACAAGCAAGAAGGTAACTAGCAAGCTACACAAGCAAACTAATTACAAGAGGAACAACACAAGCTATTCAACAATGTAAAGAATGTAAGAACAAGCTTGTGAAGGAGATTGCAAACCACCATGAAGAGTGGGACAAGATGACTCGGCGATTTTTCACCTGGTTCACTTGGTTGCCACCAAGCTACGTCCGATTGTGTCGACCAACACCTTCGGTGGTTCCTCTGGTCTTTTCACCTAGATGGTTCCCCGGTGTGACCCTCAAGTCACTTGCCCCTCAAGGCACGCCCCGCAAGGCACCGCAAGACACCGCTCTTAAGTGAGCCCCTCAAGGCACCGAGCGAACCCACACACACAAGTGTGGTAACTCAATGACACGCACAATCCACTAAGGCTACTCTTCGTGATCCCCGCGAGGTGAGCACCGAACCTCTCACAATCTCTTCTCCGGAGCACCGTATCTCCACGCGCGCTACCACGGAGCCTCTTGCCACCAAGCCGTCTAGGAGGTGGCAACCTCAAGTAACAAGCTCTCAAGCTTGCAACTCGAACCTCTAGTGCCACAAGACGCAATCTCACAAAGCTCTCGCACTAGAATCTCTTCTTACACTATCGGATGGTCACTACCAAGCATATGTGAGTTAGAGGGCTCCCAAGCACCACCACACAAGCCACCAAGGCCAGAGTGTGCTCAGCTACCGGCCACAGCCGGCCAAAGTAATATTTATAGAACCACGGTCACAAACTAGCCGTTGCCCCTTGAGACAGCGCGCTAACAAGCGCCGGACGCGTCTGGCCAGAAGCCGCCGGACGCTCTGCTCCGCGTCCGACGTGCCATCTGCTGCCACGTGTCACGCACGTTTGAAACTAGCCATTGCTTCCCAACGGCTCTCTGTTAGTCTGCCTGGGAACCCTACGCCGGACGCGCCAGTGACCAACCGCCGGACGCGTCTAGCCAGTTCAAGCCACCGCATGCCGTGCCTTTCTTCCAAACGCCGGACGCACGGACCTAGAGTCCGGCGTCCGCGTCCGCCGACTCCTCAGCCTGCTCTGCCTAGCAGCCGCCTCCGTGCGCCGGACGCATGACCGCTGCGTCTGCCGACCGCCCAACAGGCGCGTCCGGCGCAACGGCCCTTGCCTGCGGAGCGTCCGGCCAACCCGCCGGACGCCTCCACGCCGCCGCCCGCAACGCTAGCCGCGCCACTTCGCGACTCCAACAAGCGCCGGACGCATGCCCCGCGTCCGGAGCTCCAATTCTGCCGCGTCCGCCGAACGGCTGAAGTCTGCGGACAGCGTCCGCCGCCTCGGCTGCGTCCGCGCCAAACCCGGCTTGCCACGTCCGGTGCCAAACCAGCTGCCGCGTCCGGCGCCTTAGAAAGTAGCACTTTCAAGCTGCGCCGACGCCTCCATTTTCCAACAAACTTTGCATCCGACGCAATAGAAAATATGCCTCCAATTTTCCCAAACCCAACTCTACCCTACAAATCATCGCCACCTTTGCAAATGTGCCAACACCACCAAGTGTTCAACTTCAAGTGCTCGTGTGTTAGCTTTTCACAAACATTTTTCAAAGGATTTTTCTCTCAAATTCACCACGCCACTCAATCCTAGCACACGCAATGTTAGATTGCTCAAGAGGCACTAGATGACTGATATGCAAACAAGATCACCCCTCTTGATAGTACGGCCATCTATCCTAAATCCGGTCAAGTACTTCTTTACTCAACCTTAGACCGGTGAAATGAAATGCCCTAGGTTATATGTTTGCCTTGCGCATTTCCATTTCCTCCATCTCCTCCAATGTGCCAAGTGCACCGCATGCACCGACATGATCACAAATGATATGAACACTTCACATCATCATGTGACACTCTAGGTCCATAGATCATGACCTCACTTGCTCTTCTCCGTTACCTTGGTCCATCGGTGCCAAGTCTTGCTCAAGCTTCACCGCCGCACGGCCCTTCGCTTCAAAGCCTCCAACTTGCCCTTCACACTAGCAACCGGTCCTTCGAGCCAAGCCTCATCTTGATCATCACCACTTGGTCACATGACTCCATGTCATGTCTCATATGCCATGACCTCCTCCATCATGTGTTGAGCATTGCAACATCTCCAAGCCATTTCACCTCCATGGCATATGTTGCTCACACACATGTACCTGAACTAACTCCTGTGTATCTCAACCATAGCACATGTTAGTCCACCTAAGTTGTCACTCAATTACCAAAACCAAACATGGGATTTTCACCCATCCCTCTAACCATACATGAACTGGGTCCAAACCCTTAAAACTGGGTTGAACCCAACCCAACCCACATGGCCCTCAGGCCAAACACACTCTAAGTAGACATTGGATGTCAGTGCAAACTGGCATGTGCTATAGTGAAAAGACTCAACGAGATCACTAGGCATAGATGACTATACCAATCATGACCCAGTAGGTATGGAGCAACCCCGGCCCCTACCCAGGCCGGTACAGAGCATGTCGCTGGACAAGGGAAGGGGTTACAGAGCCATCGGACCCCTAATGAAGCCAACACAGGTCACACGACAGAGTATGTACGAAGCGACCGGCCCCGCCAATCCTGATGCGAGTCAAGCGACAAAAGGGAAGGAGCCAGCAATGAGCACAAGTTCATGCCATCTGCAGGTAAGGAAAAGACGACTTCCCCAGGCATACTACCTTCTCTTCTTCCTCCCCTTTGACCATGTAAGCAGGCTTCCCTTTGACTACAAAACGGGAGGCACTCCATCCATAGACACTGAACAACAAAACACTCAGCACATACATCCACATTTGCACTGAGACCTAGGAGCCCATTCCCTCTCTCGGCCAAGCTTGTATAACCCCTGGCAAGTAAAAGATAAGGAACATGAGTACTGCATCACACTACACGTAGGCATTGTTCGACCCGAACTAGTATAAACCTTGTGCCTCCTTGTCACATCACCGATCTCGACATGAATACGTAAATTTACAAGTTGGTGGTTTCATAACACCAACACCATGCTCATGGCCCTCCCCACCCTCCTAATGCTGACCCTCCTCCTCCTCGACTCCCTATCCCTCTCCTCCTCGCCCCTCGCCGCCAACCATGACCAGCACGCAACGGCAGGCCGCGCCCACCACCGATACCCCGTCCTCTCCTCATCCCCCGAGACCCCCTCTGTGGCAGCAATGCCTGTGGCAGCTTCGCCACCGGCCGCCGCTGCCGCCACCGCTGGCCCACCCCCTACACCCTCACGTCGCTTGAGGCCCATCTAACAGCTGCCTGCCCACCCCTCATCTCCTCAAGCCGTTGTCGTCGCGAGCCCCGAACTTTGCCCACCGGTGAGGTGTGCGCCGCCACGGCCTCCACCACACCTCCTCTGTGACCGCCGACCGGATCTTGGTGCTAGCACAACGTCAACCTCCTCTGCGGCCTCGACTCGCCACTGACTGCCTCGACTCATGGGCCTCGGGCCACCTGGCACGGCGGCCCAGCAGGCCAGGCACGAAGCACAGAGCGACACGGCCCATGACAGCCTGACCCCCACCAGGCCGTGCCGGCCCAATGGCCATCTATAGATACTAGACACTAATTTGTAAAAAAATCATAAATTCTAATCACAATAAAGAACTATGATGTCTGATGGTTGATGCTTACATTTCAACAAGAGAGGGAAAAAAGTAGCTTATTGCTGAAATTGTTCAGCAAGACAAACGATGGCTGACCATAAATCCTGCTGCAAACATGGTCCATTTAGACAGGAACTAAAGTACAAATAATGCTGATGAGCGATGAAGTGTCAAGGAAATGTAGGACAAAACAAGGAGGGATAAATTTGCACTCAGTTCCGTGATAACTTGAGCTTTGCTGATGATTACAAAATCCAGATAAAAAAACACCATACTCTGGCTGTAACCAAGATGAGAACTGAAGCCAAGCCAACACTTTTTTTTTGTTATTCTTTGACGATGTCAGTTATATTTTCCTGCCGAGGTTTAACTGTGTACAAGTTGTATGGTGGCATTGTTGCAATGGTCTTGTCCCTATTGACTGTTGTGTTCTAATTTCAAGGTTTACAATATAAGCTATCTTGACTAGATGTTTACCAGGATAGCCACAAACGTAGGTCTCAGAACAGAAAATTTAAAACTAGTATCTTCTTATCCAACCAGTTAGAATACACACACAAGATATTGAACCACAATAAACTTATGCAAGAAGAACAACAACCATATGAGATTGCAGTGCTTAAATTCCATAACAATCTTTTTTTTTGTTTGTTGGGGGGGGGGGGGGGGGGGGCACAAACACTTTTAAAAAAGAAGGAATGATATCCAGAGTTCAGGTTTCCATTGCAAGCAGCAATACTTGAGCACAAGTAGTCAATGATAAAGTAGGACAATGCAGGGTTAACAGCTTATACACAAGCCCGATAAACCTTGGAAGAATTTATCAACCTAATAGATTTAAGAGAAGTTCTGGCTTACAACAAAGAAAACCTGGAGGCTGCACCAACCTCACTAATGCTAGCAATGTTGTACCAGGACCATAGGTAGCATCCAATTTACCATTACTACACCTCAATTTCCCCTGGACAGGCACCAAGAGTTTTTTCATGTACTGGAGACACCAGAACTTGATCCCTCACCTCTAAGGCCTCCTCCCAAAGCTGCAAAAATTTACACTTTTTGAGAACAACCTTAGCTGAATAAAGTATCGAATTCACCACTGGTGAACACTTGCTTCTCACAAATAAAACAAATGAAATTCACATGAACACATATGTATCTGTCATTTAGTGATGATATCACCACGTATTTGTTTGTTGCCAAGTCACATTAACAGATCAGAGGTGAGGGTTGAGTAGGATTCAGGTCGGGCATGTCACATCAGAATTGTAGAAGCTCATCAATGCAACCAAACTTCCTGGCTAGGCTTAGTTGTCAGGAACCTACCATCTAAGCATGGCATTTCTTAACAAATGAATAATTTTCATGGCATATCTATCCAGTTTCTAAAATAGTCCATAATAAAAAACAATTTAGGTAGGATAACATAACGATATCGAATTGGGTGACATTCCACTTCATATAAATTCAACATTCTTCTGCCTAAGATTTCATGTTAGTAACTAGAATATTACTCAGTCTGAAAATTATTGGAAAACTGAACTGAACCAAGAAAAATGTACCTGGAGTGCAGAAGCTCAAATAAGGAACAACAGCGTGCATGCTTCTGGCCTCCTCGCAAACTTTCTTCAGCTTAGACGTCTTCAAATCAACTGTGAAGAGCGCAGTATCTGCCCTTAATAAAACGACACCGATCTGTTCCACAAAGCCAACCAGAACTGGTTCGGTTAGGATGGCATTACTACAGAGCAGCGGTTCTAGCTCCATGACTCCGTCGTGTGTCCAAATAGCATCTGCTTCAGCACCATGTTTCCTCGACCACATGTATAGTTTGGATTTCTGTACAGTAGCGATTCCCAACCAACCATCCTCCGTGGTTCTAAGCACAGCTGGCTTCCGATAGAATGGTGTACTAGGTGGTATTCCAACTGCAGACAATTCATGGGATTCCAAATCATACTTGAGAACTCTCGTCATACCCAAGAAAGCAAAGTAGAGCGCATTCCCCACAAGCACACTGGGAGAGAAGAAATCAACATAGCCGTCATGTTGTGGAGTGGAAATTAGGTCGCTCCACGATCCAGCATCGGATGAGTAGGTCCATCTGAACGTCTCATGAAAATATGTGACCACCAAAACCATGAAGAAGGCTCCCCGATGGCAATCAAGGTGGTCGCAAGCACCGCCAGCGGCGGCAGCGCAGACAACTACCGCCTTCCAGGTGCACGCGGCCCAGGCCAGCTTGGGAAATGGAATTGGAATCTCCCTCTGCTCGTCGGTGATGGGGTCCCAGACTACGAAGACGGTCCCAGCTGGTACCCCATCGCGAAGCAGCAGCACGCGCCCGTGGCGCGCATCGAGCAAGCGGTAGGGGCATTCGGCAAGCGGCGAGCAGAAGGTGCACGTGGGCACGAACCGGGTTTGTTGGACGCTGTTGGTGTCGAACCCGCTGCCACAGAGGAATCCCATATAGGGGGCGTGCAGTGGAATTCGCGGTACATGCGGCGGAAGCGGCGGCCGGAGATGAGGCGGCACCATGGCTTGCAGACCAAGGATGCCCGGAAGAGGCTCGCCGGTTCGTCGGGAGGGAGGCGGAGGAGGATCTCCTCGATGAGGTCCTCCGGCAGGGCCGGCGGCGGCGCCATCCCGGATCAGGCCCGGCCCCAAGGGGGCGGAGGACACTCGTCCCAGGTCCAGAAATAGGCTGGGCCCCCAAGGACATACGTATACACTACTAGTAGTACATAATACATACGTATGTTATGTAATTGGGAAATATAAAGATGCAAGTTGCCGACTCCTTAATTCCCCATGGGGCCGTGATTAGCGCAAGTCAGGCGTTCCACTTTCCTGCCTGGCAGCATTGACTCAAGCAAGAAAGTAGTATGTCATCAAAAAATTCTAGTTAGTAATTGTTTCTCCAGATTTTTTAACAGTAATATGTCATTAAAAAAAGTATCCTTCTCGCAGTGACAAAAGAAATAAGAAAAAATAAAAGATGATTTGGCTGAATCACAGAGGGGTGCTCTTGATAAATTTCTTAAGAGCAATACAAACACTTAAAGAGATCAAGATGTATTGGCAATAGTTGTTAGAAGAAAATTTTGAGGTACTAGAGAGTAGTAGTACCAATAGTATTATCATGTTCATATAAAAGGGTCCAAAATTTTAGCTTCGTTCCAGGTCCAGAAATTCTTTGGACTGGCCCTGCCCTGATGGTGGCTCGGGAGAGTTTGGTCGGGTGGCTGGACTTTTTTTTTTTTTGATAATTATATTAGGTCGGGTGGCCGAACTGAACGGAAGAACAGGAGACCCAGTCTGATTCCGCTGCGGCGGCCCAAAGGCCCAACCCTTGCTGGCTAGTGGGGCCTAGGTGGCAGCGAGGCTTAAATCTTTTTGGTTTAAATTATGCCCTCCTCAGTCCTCACCAAAGTTATTTTTCACTAACAGTTCGTCTTCTTTTTATATGAGCAAACCATCGAGTGCCCTCATGTAGTCTTCAAAGATTTATTTATGACAAAAATGTTTCGTGCAGGTGCTTTTCCTTGTTATTTTTCAGTGCAACTTTCAAGTTATTGTGGTAGATGATCGAAGAAAGAAGACATACTTTATTATTTTATAAAATAGTTTGTTTTAAATTAACATTGTACGTCTTTTGTATTATCAAAATTACTTTTACTGATATATTCATATATTATATCACATACAAGCATATATAGCCATGCAGTCCGAGGCTCGTTGGCCCGGCCCAAGGCACGGTGTTTTGGCTGGACCAACCATGATCTGGTCCGGTAAACAACGGCCACAGGCTGGGCTGGCACCGCTCCGCGCGCGGCGAGGTGGGGGGAGAGTGCCGAGGCACGCGGCACGACACGAGCACAACTCGCTTTTAGTGTGGCCCGTTGGTGCCGGTCTTGGCCTACTAAACCCTATTTTATCTCTCTCTCCCGGCCTTGGCCTCGCTAAAAGGCCCATATTCACAACTTTCCACCCCCTATCTGGCTATCCACATGACTCCTCCCCTCCTACCACCTCTCCCACAATCCCAATCAGATTTTCCTCGCCTCCCTCACCCTTGATGCCACAACCGTGGCTCTCTCCACCACCTCGACACTGACCCTCCTCCTCGGCTCCCCGTCCCTCTCCTCCCCCTTGCCGCCGACGTTGGCCGCCACGTAGCGCCCGGCCGCACCCGCCTCCGACACCCCGCCCCGTCCTCGTCCACTTGGACCCTATCCAAGACACGGCCGCGCCCGTGGCCGCTCCGCCACCATCTGCCGTCGCCACCATCGGCCCCGCCCCTACGCCCTCGCGTCGTGCGAGGCGCAGCCCTAATGGCCGCCTTCCCACCCCTCGTTGTCTCCTCGGCGTCATCATCACGAGCCCCGAGCCGTCCGCCGATGGGGGGTGCACCGCCACGGGGCCGTTGATTAGCATGTGCGACCGATCAATGCCTCCAAAGTTTAAAGGCCTCCAAATTTTCACCAAGTAGTAATTAATAATGGTTAATCATTATTGGATAGAAGAAAATAAAATGCAATGCTACAACATAGGTCCTATTGCCGATTAGCTAACTAGACAAGAAGGTTAGTAGCTCGGTGGCCGATGCCCGTTGGCTGCGCTTGGCCGGCTTCTTAGATTTTAGGGTATTTTCCTATGTTTTGCACAAGGGCCTCCAATTTGTAGGTACGACCACCGGCCACCATGACCTCCCCACACCTCCTCCGGGACCGTGACCAGATCTTTGTGCAAGCATGGCGTCAACCTCCTCTGCGGCATCAAGCTCACTGTCTGTCGCGTGGCCTCGACTCGCCGTTGACTGCCTCGACTCATGGGCCTCGGGCCGCTCGGCACGTAGGATAGGCCGTGCTTTTGGGCTGGCACAGCGGCCCAACATGCCGTGCCTAGGCCGTAGGCTAGGCACGAAGCACGGAGTTGCACGGCCCGTGAGGCACGATGACTCAAACCCCTCCGTGGCCTCAAGCTCATGTCCGCCGCGTGGCCTCAACTCGCCGTTGACTGCCTCGACTCATGGGACTCGGGCCGCTCGGCACGTAGGATAGGCCGTGCATTTGGGCTGGCACAGCGGCCCAGCATGCCGTGCCTAGGCCGTAGGCCAGGGACGAAGCACGGAGTTGCACGGCCCGTGAGGCACGACCGCTCAACCCCTGTCGGGCCATGTCGGCCCAATGGCTATCTATAGATACAAGACACTAATTTGTAAAAAAAAATCCTAATTGTAATCACATTAAAGAACTATGGTGTCTGATGGATTGATGCTTACATTTCAACGAGAGGGGAAAAAGTTGCTTCTATCAATAACTACATTTTTCTTTTCTTTTCCTTTTTTTTGGTGCAATTATTCAGCAAGACAAACGATGTCTGACCATCAAGCCCTGCTGCAAACATGGTCCATTAGAAAGAAACTGAAGTACAAATAATACTGATGAGCGATGAAGTGTCGAGGAAATGTAGGACAAAACAAGGAGAGATAAATTTGCACTCAGTTCCGTGATAAATTGAGCTTTGCTGATGAGATAAAGAAAAACACTATACTCTGGCTGGAACCAAGATGAGAACTGAAGCCAAGCCAAAACTAATTTTTTTGTTGTTCTTTGACGATGTCAGTTGTACTTTCCCGCCGAGGTTTAACTGTGCACAAGTTGTATGGTGGCATTGTGGCAATGGTCTTGTCCCTATTGACTGTTGTGTTCTGATTTCAAGGTTCACAAATATATAAGCTATCTTGACTGGATGTTTACCAGGATAGCCACGAACGTAGGTCTCAGAAAAGAAAATTTAAAAGTAGTATCTTCTTATCCAACCAGTTTGAATACACAACACAAGATATTGAACCACAATAAATTTATGCAAGAATAATAACTATATAAGATTGCAGTGCTTAGATTTCATAACAATCATTTTTTTTTTTGGGGGGGGGGCACAAACACTTTTAAAAAGAAGGAATGATATCCAGAGTTCAGGTTTCCATTGCAAGCACAAGTAGTCAATGATAAAGTAGGACAATGCAGGGTTAACAGCTTATACACAAGCCTGATAAACCTTGGAACAACTATCAACCTAATAGGTTTAAGAGAAGTTCTGGCTTACAACAAAGAAAATCTAGAGGCTACACCAACCTCACTAATGCTAGCAATGTTGTACTAGGACCGACCAAAGGTACCATCCAATTTGCCATTACTACACCTCAATTTCCCCTGGATAGGCACCAAGAGTTTTTTCATGCACCGGAGACACCGGAACTTGGTCCCTCACCTCTAAGGCCTCCTCCGAAAGCTGCAAACATTTACATTTTTTGAAAACAACCTTAGCTGAATAAAGTATCAAATTCGCCATTGGTGAGCACTTGCTTCTCACAAATAAAACAAATGAAATTCCTTGGAACAAAACACAAACATATCCATCATTTTAGTGCCGATATCACGATGTATTTGTTTGTTGGCAAGTCACATTAACATATCAGAGGTGAGAGTTGAGTAGAATTAAGGTCGGGCATGTCACACCTAAATTGTAGAAGCTCATCAAAGCAAGCAAACTTCCTGGCTAGGCTTAGTTGTCAGGAACCTAGCATCTAAGCATAGCATGTCTTAACAGATGAATAATTTCCATGGTATATCTGTCCAGTTACGAAAACAGGACATGAGAAAAAAATTTAGGTAGGATAACATAGTATTATCGCATTGAGTGACATTCCACTTTATATAAATTCGTCATTCTTGAGCCTAGATTTCATGTTAGTAACTAGAACAATTCTAAAAATTATTGGAAAACTGAACTGAGCCAAGAAAATTGTACCTGGAGTGCAGAAGCTCATATAAGGAACAACGGTATGGATTCTTCCGACATCATCACAAACCTTCACCATAGACTTCTTCAGATCAACTGTGAAGAGCGATTATTTGCCCTTAATAAAATGACACCGATCCGTTCCACAAAGCCAACCATTACAGGTTTGGTTAGGATGCCATTACTAGAGAGCAGCGTTTCTAGCTCAATGACTCTGTCACGTCTCCATACTGCATCTGCTTCAGCACCATCTTTCCACGACCACATGTATAGTTTGGATTCCTGTACGGTGGCGAATCCTAGGCGACCGTCGTCTGTGGTTCTGAATAGTCCAACACACTGTTCATAGGATGATGGTAGTCCATTCACAGACATTTCATGAAATTCCAAATCATACTTGAGAACCCTCTTTCTTCTCCAGGACTCAAAGTAGAGGGCATTCCCCAGAAGCACACTGGAGTGAAGGAATCAACATGGTCCTCAAGTTGTTGACTGAAAAATGGGTCGCTCCACGATCCAGCATCGGATGAGTAGGTCCAGATGAACATCCCAGCAGAATATGAGGAATATGAGGCCACATAAACCACGGGAAGGCTCCCCGGGTAGCAATCAAGGTGGCCACAGGCACCACCAGCAGCGGCAGCGCAGACAACTGCCGCCGTCCAGCTGGACGTGTACCACCTCAGCATGGGCATTGGAATCTCCTTCTCCTCGTCGGTGATGGGGTCCCAAACCAGAAGGACGTTGTCCCTCCAGGTACATACCCCATCGCGAAGCAGCAGCACACGCCCGTGGCGCCGCATCCAACAAGCGCAGCGGCGGGGTCGGCAACCGGCGGGCAGAGTTCGGCGCACGTGGGCATGAATCGGGTTATGTGGTCAAAATCTTTGGTGAGGCTGCCGCAAAGGAATCCCAGCATAGGGCGCACCGTGGAATTCGCGGTACATGCGGCGGAAACAGGGGCTGGAGATGAGGCGGCACCATGGTTTGCGGACGAGGCGGCGCGGAAGATGCTAGCCGGTTAAGTCGGGAGGAGGCGGAGGAGGATCTCCTCGATGAGCTCCTCCATCAGGGTTGGCGGCTGCATGCCGGGATTGCTGCTGGTTGCGACCGGCGGCGAGAGGATGGAGAGGAGAGGACTGAACGGATCGGAAATAGGTTTGACTGATTGAGCACCCACCCGATTCGGCCCGGGCCCAAGGCCCATCGAGGATGACAGGTGGGCCTGGGCGGCAGCAGCCTGAGGATTACAAATCTGGGTTCCGTGAGTTTTGTACTGGACAGCTCAAGCACGTTTCTTGCGACGGCTCAAACAGCGACTTTTGCTTTTCTTCTTCTTTGTGCGAGGAAGTAAAATAGTTTTTTCCAGTAGAAACGAAAATTATAAACTATTTAGTGCAGTTAAAAGCCATGGGTTATGTGGTCTTGATGACTTGACACGACATTTCAGCAAGAGAGAAAAATTTGTAGAGATGATCAAAATTTTGAGACACATTTTTTGGAGAAGGTGCTCTAGTCTAGCAATTAAAAGATTTGTTAAAAGAATGGAGCAGCTGAGGTGCTTTTTTTTTTTTTTTGGAAAATGGAGAGCTAAACAATAAATTATGAAGTGCATCTTGAGCAGCTGAACCCTGTAAACTAAATATATATGCTGACACCACTGTAAACAAAATACTGCATAGATAAATTTCCAGATATAACAGTGGTCTTCCACACAAATGAAATGCATGTCAGGTAACAGCAAACCAAATACTTCAAGTTCATTTCTCAACCCATGCACAAAGTTTAACCTGACAAACCTGAGTTTTGCCACAACTAGTTTTAACACACAATTATATACAGACATGATTTCTGCACTAGTTAAATGACTTTTTTGCATCAGCCTTTGCACTGAAAATCCCAAATTGTTACTTGCACTGAAAGCCATGGGTCATGTGATTCTGATGACTTCAAAGTTCAAATACAACATTTCAACAATATTTTGATGGCGGATAACCCAATTTGTTGACTTGATGCAGCTTATTTTTTCAGTTAGAGAGAACCACCACTCTTTCCAAGACACTCACTCTTCAGTTTAATCGTCACAAGAATACTCGCTTCCTAGAAACTGGAAGCTCAAACACTTTTTTTTTCAGCAGACACAAATGGCACTTATAAACCAACCATTCATCTGACATGAACATGCAATTTATATCTGACCGCTATAGCTACAAGTACAAGTTGTTCAAAAGAAAACAACAACCATAGCCTTAGCAACTTTCCTGACATTCAAGTCTATTTCAGCTCAAAAAAGAAACTCTCAGTTCATTTTAACAGCCTTTCATGGCAACTAACCTGTGAAGAAAGCACTGAATAGATGCCATTTACAGGCTACCAAAAAGAAGTGTGCACAGAAACACAGATAAATTATGACAACTAAATCATCAGCCAAACTTCAATTCAGCGTCACAATTCACTCATTCTCAGGAAGAACCCCTGGTAAAAAAACACAGGACAACAGCTTCAGTAAGTCAAAACAGAAGCCCCAACATTGTTCATGCTTTAAGACCTTCATTCAACAAGGCGAATAATGATTCTAAATCACCACCTTCTGCAACCTTGTTCCATTCAAACTGGAACTCAAGTGCAAAGCCATACTGATGACAGATCGATTCAGCAAAATGAAACGAACAAAGAGGAACAAATCTGTATGAACAGAGTTTCAACAATGCTATGTGGCAAAGATGTCAGACTCAGAATAAGTTGCACGTCTCCAGATGTAACAAAGATGAAAATTGTTTGAATGCTCGGGTGAAAACTGATGTGCTTTGTTGTTCTTCGATGACGTCAATTCTTTTTTCCCCGTAAGTTTTACATGTGTGCAAGCTAAGTTTGTGTCAAATGGTCTCTATCCTGACTTTGTTGTGGTTTCAAAAGTTCATAATATTCTATATAAATAAACCTAGATAAACTCAAAAAAGTTGACAATCAAAAAGTGAGATTCAAGGTATTTTAGGACAGAGAAAAGTAAAGTTATTTTTCCCAAATTAAGCAGCAAGGTATCCCTTCATGCTTAGATCTCCTAAATCTTCCTTGCTCATGCTGCAGTTCTATCCAAGCAACCACAACTTCTATCCAAGCAGTTCTCTAGTTTAATCCTCACAGGTTAACACTCGCTTACTGGAGGTCTGGAACTGAACTGCTATCATTTTCCAGCAAAGAAACATTTCGAGTTAAATAACCACACAAAATGGGTCCTAACATTTCAAGATTCATAATTGCATTCAGCACATTTAGTCAGACCAAGTAGGACAATGCGGGGGAAAAACAGATTACATACAAGCCCAGATAACTATGAAATTTTGGCAACAGAGATCAAGCAAAAAAAAGTTTAATGGAAACACAAACCATAAAAGCTAACATATTAAAAAGGTGCTATCTCATCATAGATCTCATTCTACCAATCAGTTTGCCCTTCCTCAAGATGTCAGAGATGACATGAGCACCTCAACTTTCCAAATTTTCAACCCTCATAGGTGTTCATGCACTTGGGCCACCAGCACTTGCTCCCTCGCCTGTAAAAGCTGCTCCCAGAGCTGCAGAAATTTACAATTTTTAAGAACATTAGATGATTTAGGAATCAACTTTCCCCATGATAAAGAATTACTTTTCACAAACTAAAGAGCACTTAACAGCAACACTTGCACCAATTCAATAGAAGACAATGAATTCAAGTTGAAGATAAATAGGTTCCTTGATATAGCACTAATATCATCAACTATTCAGTTTTATTAAGTCACATTGACAGATCAGAGAACAAAGGTCAAAGATAGACACGATGTCAAAATACATAATGGCTTTTCTTTTATTATCTCTCCTGTTGCTGATCTTCCTTGGCTGAGGCTTAAGTTGTTAGGGCAGTACCATCTACCATCAGAACAAAACAAGCATAATAGATTTAATACTGATATCACCAACCGATTGGATTTTGTTAAATTACATTGACAGATGGAGTTCGTGGGCGAATAGTATTAGACACAATGTCAAAGGAATCACTCTTTCTATTAGCCCTCCTGCTCAAACCTGCATACCCCCATGGCTTATGCTAAGTTGTCAGGGCCGTACCATCAAACATAGACGAACAGAGTTCTAGGCATATTATTGAACAAGTTCGATAGATGATCCGACATAAAAAGATTTAGGTAGGATAAAAACAGTCTGATAACAGATTGTGATATTCCAGTTTTGCAAAATAGTTATTCCTGAGTATACCATCCAGGCATCCAAAATTGCATGTTAGCATTTCATATATTGCTCGTTCTTCTGAATATTGTAAAACCGAGAACTAAGCGAAAGTGTACCTGGAGTGTAAAAGCTCATGTATGGGAAAACATTGTAGATAGTATGATCCTCATACAACTTCTCGTACAACTTCTTCACCTCACGGGTCTTGACATGAACTTTGTAGATGACATTGTTTGCCCACAAGAAAAAGACACCGCTGCGATCCACAAAGCCAGCCACATAGGGTTCAGCTGACCCCAAGAAGGCATCAACAGGGAGCAACTTCTCGAGTTATCCACCTAGAAGAATAGGGATATCCTCCTGGACCAAATGTAGAGCTTGTAATCGCGTATTGTGGCATTCCCAGTTCACCACCCTCCATGGTTGTGAACACTTTTGCACTTTTAGCTCATTATACACACATTGAGCTGGAACTTTCATCCTAGAGATTTGACCTGATTGCAGATCATACTTGAGGATTTTGTTTGAGGATGCAAAACCAAAATACGGTGCATTCCCCACACACACACTGGGCATCCGTGCTTCGTTCCTGATGAAGCCAACGGAGACTCGGTTGCTCCAAGTAGCAGATTCGGATGAGTAGGTGCACACGTAGCTATCCATAGCTTGAGGGTCATCGACAATGACAATAACCACGAGGAAGGGTCCGCGGTGGCAATCAAGGTGGTCGCAGGAGCCTCCGGTGACAGAGCGTAGAACCGCAGCAGCCATGCAAATCACCCCCGCGACGGCATCGGCGGCGGGCTGGGCACCTCCCGCCGCTCCCCGGTGACGGGATCCCAGGACCACGAGGTCGACGCTGTCGCGCCCCGCGGGGTGCCGCCGAGAGGACGCGGCCGTGGCGTGCGCCGAGCACGCGCCAGCGGATCTCGGTGTCCGGGAGGCGAAGGCGGCCGTGGCACGCAGCCGGAGCCGGACTCTTGCCAGGTGGGGACCGGCCTAGACGTTGGGGAGGAACCCCAGCATCGTTCGCGCGGTGGAGCCGGGGCGGGAACCGCGCCGGAAGCCCGCGCCCCCCGAGACGAGGCGGCGCGAGCCCGTGCACACGAGCGTGGACGAGGCGCGCGGGGCTCGTGCGGCGGGAAGCGGAGCGGATCTCCTCGATGAGCTCCTTCGGCAGGGCCCGCGGCGGCGGCGCCATGCCTGATTGCGGCCGGCGCATGCCGACCACCTTTGCCGCCATATTTTGCCGGGTATCCGGAAACCAGCAAAGACTAATTTTTGTCGTCGGCTGGAATTTGCCGTGTGCTCGGCACCAAGCAAAGGCTGCTTTGCGGTAGGCCTTTCTTTGTGGGTGTCGCCAGTGTCTTGCACCTGGCGGCAAAGGATGCCTTTGCCGGGTGCTCCGATAACCCGGCAAATTATTTTACACCCGGCAAATCAGCTATTTCCTGTAGTGAGCGGTTGTCCTGGGATTCGCCATCAAACATAAATCCAAACTCTAATGTGGTCGAGGAAGCATGGTCCTAAAGCAGATGCTGTATGGAACGTTACAGAGTCATTGAACTAGAAACATTGCTACAGTAGCAAAATTGAAAAAAGTTACAATCTAAACAAGGCCTTAGCTGTTGTAGGTGCTGCTGAGATACATGCTGGAGTTAGTGAACGGGAACAGAGACAAGTCCAGATGCATGAAGCCACATTGAATGCAGACACAAAAATTCAAACTCCCCAACATCCAGAGAGAGTATATGATAATGATGATCTCAAACCAGAGGTAATCTAAGGGTGTGTTTGGATTGCGGGTCGGTGTGCGTTGGTGCTAGTTTGACCTAGATCAACCCACGTTTGGATGAAAAATGAAGGAGGTCGGGTTCAACCCGATATGGAATATTCTCCTAGATGCATCCGTCAAAAAATGAGTGAACGCATCCAACCCACATGCACGGTGTCGTCTTTTCCCCGGGCAGGCACGAGCCTGGCCTCCGGCCATGGCGAGCCGTGCGCGGGGGAGAGGCGGGGCGCAGGACGCCTGGGCGGGGTGGAGGGCAGTGGTCGATGGGGAGAAGGGAGGTGGGCAGCAGAGCAGCGGCCGGCGCGTAGTGGCAGGAGCACCGGGCCGCCGCAACCGCATGTTCACTTCGCCGCCTCCCGCCGACGCATCCAGCCCGCCGCGCAGATCAGCCATGTCCACGGAGCCGTGGCAGCCGCCCCTCGTTCGCTATGGCGCTCAGCGGACGCTGCCCATCGTTCATCAAGAAACTTCGCTCCGTATTAGCGGCCCGCGCCAGCTCCCGCGCCATCCCCGACGGCCCTTGGGGTGGCCCCGCCCCGTCCCTGGTGGACCTGCCCCGCCCCGCCATTCGTTCTCGGGGCAGTAACGCGAGCGTGGGACAAAGCAGGGGCTCAAGCACGTGGTAGCAAGTGGGAGCGGTAGAGCTGCGTTGGGGTGGCGTGCCCACACCGGAGAAGAATGGCATGTCCCAAGGAGCCATGCTGCCACGGCTCCGCAGCCGCGAAAGGTGAGATGTTATCCGGAGCTAAAAGAAGGTGGTTGAGTGTCCGACACTTGGGGCCATGGCTAGTAGCACTAATAGGTTAAGCCGCCATCCATCCCAATCCACACAATCCCTCCAACCAAACAGGATGATTGGAATGGCCCCATTGTAAGGTCGAGATGGCGGACTAGAGGGGGTGAATAGTCCTTTCTAAAACTAATCGCACCGGCTAACTAAAACTATTGCGGAATTAAAACTATCGGTCTAGCCAAGGCTTCACCCCTATATGACTCTGATACACCTTGTAAAAGATCCTAAACAAGCAAGCAAGGTGTCAATCTAGCAAGTGCACAACTAAACAAGTCTAGCTTGCAAGGTCACACAAACCTAAGCAACTAGTACTCTAGCAAACTGGGTGTGCACCTAAACAATTTAATGAGCAAAAGCACAAAGCCAATCCTAAGCTCACTAGATGCTACAACGACAAATAGGGCCGAAAGAGATACGGGCTGCTCGACCACGCCGTAGCTTCGACACA